>VRYO01001463.1:63753831-63834322 GCA_009812075.1 Sialia sialis
GCGGCTTATATTCAGGGGTGGCTTATAATCGTGAAATTACTGTATATTTATGGATATGAAGGATAAGGTGTATCTTTCAAGTACTTTCTGGGGTGGGGAAGTGTAGATTACAGATCACTCATGAACTGTTATTTCTGTGTCTAGAAAATAACTTTACCCAAGTAAAACAAGTTTCACAAGACAGAAAATAAAGAAGGAGAGAAAAATGTAACTTCAAAACTTGGTATATGGGGTGCTGTAAAAGAAGAGGGGGAATGTATGGACCTGAAAGGGTCTTAGAAAGTGACTCAAAAGAAAACTTCTTTTCCTAGAAAAAGTAGACACTATACAGAATTTATCTGGGAATAGTATGTGTTTTATCAATGCATTGGATAATCATCTGTCTTGGTTTATTATGGTTAAGTAGGGGAGAATGAACTGGCAACTAATAATGTATTCAGTGTCTGAAACTCGATTAAGTAACAGAGTTAATCCCAAGTTAAAATTTAATAATAACTTTTTTTCCCAAAAATCTGAATAAAAGTGCTTGACTCTGAGTATGTGCATTTTCAAACAATTGTTTAGAGATCTGGGAGGCTTTGTTGCCATGCTCTTAATGCAGAGACTATAGCAGATTCATAAGGAAACCCTGGAGCAAAGCAGTTAATAATGTCGTGTAAACATTTTCCATACAGAGGTCACATATAACTGACACACAGCACTGCCGATTTGATAAAACACTTTTGTAGACTAAAACAACAAAAGCCAGCCTGTCAGTCATTTGAGCCTTAGCCTCAAGGCTTATTTAAGATATAGAAATGAAAACGAAGTGTGTTTTTCTGATACTCTCTCCTGTTTCTCTTCCACTGCTGCTGGAAGGACCAGTAGGAGTTCAGGACATGTTGGAGGAAATTGTGGTACCTATTGGTGAATGACACTGCTATTTGTACTCTATGCCCTACATGACCCAATCAATTCTTTGTTGTAATAAACACCACTGCTTGACTAAAAAACTTAACCTCAGAAATACTGAACCCAAAACAAATGTCATTTGAACTAAATTGGCTTTTTTTGTTTGTTTGTTCATTAAAATTGTTTATAAGATTCCATTTCCTGAGGCAAACAAAGGGCAATAGAAGCAGAGATACTGCTAAACACAATCCTTGATGACTTTATATTGAAACATCTGTGCTTGGCTGCACCCATACATCTTAATTGTGCTGCTCTACTCAAACATTCAAATTAACAATCACAATCAGGAGTTCATAAATATCAAACTACTAAAAAAGACTACCTTCTATGTTTATTGTATTGCTACCTATTAGGCACTCTATACCAGCTCAGAATTTAGAAATCAAGAGTTTGCACCTGAACTTAGAATTTTGATTGATTTGACAGCAGGCTACTCCTGTCTCATCATGTCTCTTGTAAAAAAGACTCATTTCCTGAGGGAAATATTGTGCTGTTGAAGTTAGCTATCTGGGTGAAGAGTTTCCTTACTGTGACTGTTACAATCAGCTTCTCAGGATACTTTTCCTGATTCAACATTATGATAAAGAATAAAATATTACTAAACTTGAACACGACTGAGACTCAAACAAGAGTATTTTTCTTAGTTCTTGCTGTCATAGGAATCTAAAAAGGTTGAGAACTCTCCCCTTGATATCATCTTGCATGCTGGTTGTCTAATCTACATCAGTGAAGAATGCCACAGAGCTGGCTGACTAATTTATGAGCAAAATAAATGTTTGTCAACCTACTCCAGCTGTCTGAGGGACCATGAGCCCAAAAAGACAATGTCAGATGTCAGTTCTAGAAGACTAAAAAAGTGCCAAAACCTTCCCAGGGAGAATAAAACATATAATGAAAACTTTTTAGCTGTAGCTGAGTAGTGCACAGAACCCATAATTTCATGGGATTTATTCTGGAATAGCAGCAGTATTTCCAGGCACACAGTGGGATGCACAAGGGCTGTCTACACTAACACCACTAAGAAGGGAGCAATAACTACCCCAGAAAAAGACTTTTTTTATACAGTTGCTGTAAGTTCATTAAACTCCCTCTGCAGAGGAACCCTCAGGAATATTTGTGTCAGTGAAGGAAATCCCATCATTGGACTGAAAGAAATATGCTGAACATTTGACAATCAGTGAAAATATTAGATTACATTGATGCAGATGAAATAGTCTCTGCACAGAGAAGGTATGTGCCATAAATGGCATGCACAAAGTTGTGGTTTTTTGTCGAAAGCTTCTAGAGAAAGTGTCTTTGTGTGCTATATCAGGTGACTGTTCATTCCAAATACAATTTTTTGTTGTATGTTTCAGTCTGTGCTAACTGCCTTGTCATCTGTTGCATACCTTGTCATTCATAATTTTTTTAATGAAAATTAGGAGCAATGAGCAAGAGGGCTCCATTGTAGGGCTCACAGGTTCTCAGAAATAAACATCATTTAAAAGCCTTGAAAAATGAGAAAATTGGTGCTAATGTGTTTTGGGAAAGAGTACATTTGTTGATCATGCCAGTTACTGAAAGATAAAGGCTAGACATAAAACTTTTCTTTATAGACATAATGTTTTATCTCAATAGACATTATATTGCTGTCGTGGTCAGAGGACATTGGAATGGCAAGATCTGTAATCATCATTCTTTTCTGGACCAACTCATATTTGAAAAAAAGTTAGTTTTTTGGGCAGAGAGGCTCTTGTGTACATAAAACCTTATTTTTATTTTCCATCACTTGATAACGAATACACATTATGAAAAACACAACAATGCAGTTTCTTCAACTTTAGGCTCTTTGAAATCTGCATGTGAAAAGTCTCAGTCTCAGGAAAAGAAAAGGAAAAAAAAGAGAGAAAAAAAAGAAAAAAGAAAAAAAAAAGAAAAAGGAAAACGAAAAAAGAAAAAGAGGGAAAAAAGAAAAAAATAAAAAGAAAAGAAAAAAGAAAAAAGAAAAAAGAAAAAAGAAAAAAGAAAAAAGAAAAAAGAAAAAAAAAGAAAAAAGAAAAAAGAAAAAAGAAAAAAGAAAAAAAGAAAAAAAGAAAAAAAAGAAAAAAGAAAAGGAGGAAGCTCTTTTTTGTCATCCTTATAACTGTTACACACATTGTGATTGACTCCAGGTTGTCAGTTCATTTTGATCTTGGGGGTAAATCCAAGTGAGTGGCCTGAATCCCCTTTGGAACAGGATTTGACATCACTGTGAAAATTTGTCATGGCAATGGATTAGCCTTCACTTTGGCATGCAGGATGAAATCATATTTGTGTTGTGCATAGAGGAGTGCGATTTTGAGTGGGGACCTTCTTACAAAAAGATAGAATCCCACACTCACAAATTTTATATCTTGGTGACTCCCTCTAGGGTGAACAAATCTGATTTCAGGGACTGATGACTTTTTGTGACAAAAAGGACAGAGAAATTAGTCTTAGACTGCCATTGCAACACACTGATTTTTTTCCAATTTCAATCTGCGTTGAATTTCATTATATTTTTATTAGTACTAGTGTTAAGTATAACTACAAAAACAAGCTTTGTCCCAGAAAACTTCTGTTTAGTAATGCACATAATTTTAAGAAAAAAAATCACTACAGAAATCATTATTCACATTAGACTGGTTGTGAAGTCATTAAATGATGGTTGTCCAAACATAATTGCTAATGAGGACTTGTTGATAGTGTTTTCCTAATAAACGCTCTCAGGGATCAGCTGTCAGGATAATGTTTCTCAATACTCCCTCGTCAATTCTGAAGGAAAATACGGGCAGATTATAACTGTGTAGGGAGCTCACAGATTAATCAGCAGTGAAAAGGAGCGGTCATTTACACAGTGGGGGCCATTGCTGGGTCAGAGGGTGGGACAAGGAGGAAAGGGCTGTGCATGAACTGTCTAGGTTTCGCAGCTCTGGGCTCGTACGCATGTCTTAGCAGTGATTACCACGTGTGTGGTTGCCTGGAGCTCTCCCAAGCAGAAGGCAAGACAGACTTCTTGGCTTCCTCCTTCAGCAGTGTCTTGGGTTACAATAAAGGATGTGATAAAAGATATCTATTCTATCACCATCTGTTGAAGGTGGGATCCTTATCTCCATGGGAGATATTCTGCTAATGGGCCATCCATTGAAACCAGGTGGGGCATTGTTCTTTATCTTTTCACAACCCATCATTCCTCTGAGAGTTATCTTCTGCTAATGGCCCATTGAGTCCCACTGTATGACTGATAAAATTACTTCATCCCATTGGAAGTTGCTCCAGCCACGGGGAAGAGCCCAACATTTTTTACCAAGATAAAAACTGAGGTTTTGGGATACTAAGGTAGCCCTTTTCTCTACCAGACTCCAGAGGGAAACCGGGCTTCTCCACATCACCACTGGACTGCTGAAGGGAAACTGCACCCTTCTACAGGACCACTGCTTCAACTGAACCACATCTGTCACTGCAAGAGGACTGCAGCCACCATTTAATTGGACTGCTACCGACACCCTGCCTGATGGGGTGTCAGGTTGTACTCTGACTGTGCCAGGCTTTGGGTTTTGTTTCTTTGTAGTACTGTATTTCTATTTTATTTTTCCTAGTAAAGAGCTGTTATTCCTAGACCCTGTATCTTGGCCTGAGAGCTCCTTAATTTCAAAACTATAATAATTTAGAGAGAGGGGATTTACATTCTCCATTTCAAAGAGAAGCTCCTGACTTTCTTACCAGACATCTGTCCTCCACACCAGGACAAGCAGTCACCAACATGGTCAGCCTGGAGGAATGGTGCAGGAAACAAAGGGAAGGGTGGTAGCCTTGAGAGTGGCCCTGGGTGTGCACCAAAGGGATGAGCTGAAGGAAAATGCAGCTGATGAGGATGTGAAACACTGATGCCTTTTTTCTTCATTATTATCCCTCCTATCTCAGCCTCAAAGCCTAATATTTCCAAGAGGTCTAAAATTAGCAACACTTTTCCTTGCTTGTGCACTCAAATCTGAAAAGAGGATGTGTGAAGAGGACAGAGGCTGTTTCAACATCCTTGCAAGGGGAAGTGGAGGGGCAGGAGGTGATCTGTTCACTCTTGTGACCAGCAACAGGACTCAAGGAAACAGCATGAAACTGAGTCAGGAGAGATGTAGGTTGGATATCAGAAAAAGGTTCTTCACCCAGAGGGTGTTTGGGCACTGGAACAGGCTGCTCAGGGAAGTGGTCACAGCACCAACCTGACAGAGTTCAAGAAGTGTTTGCACACTGATCTCAGGCACATGGTATAACTCTTGGGGGGTCCTGTACCAGGCTGGGTGTTGGACTCAGTGATCCTGATGGGTCCCTTGCAACTCAACATATTCCACGATTTTAGTAAGATTTTAGGGCAGAGCTATCAATAATTAAATGATGTCAAAACAGCAACACTCAAGTGCACCTTGAAAGAATAAGCCTTTTAAATCCTTAGCTGAAAATATTGTAGCATATTGTGGCTACATCACAGTGATCTAAAACATTAGAAATACATGTAATTATACTATAGGTAGTTAACTATGTATTTCTAAAAGTTTTTTTAAAAAGCAAACAAAATAAACAAATGAAACAAAAAACCTCACACATTAAAAAAACCAACAAACAAAACCAAACCAAAACCCACCAAAATGTTGCAATATTTTTAATGCAGGGTGTTTAATGTAATTTTGTATGATGTTTTGGGAAAAATACTAAAATACTAAAATTATTTTTACCTGTAAATAATGAAATTCAACAATAGTTTTCCAAAAAAAAGAAACCTGTAAACAAAGAAAAGTTCAAAGTTAAAAGAAGCAACTAATACTTTAAGGCAACAATGAAAGTAAATGCAGTATAATTTTTTGTTCATTTTTGATAACCAGAAAAAATCTCCACTTTGCACGAAATCATTTGGTATCAGGGAATGGGGCTCTGATGAGCAATTGAAATGAAGTATGCTTCACTAACAGTAATTAAGAGCATGCAAACTGTACTAGCTGCTGCAGTGAAACAGTATTAAGTGAGATCAAGGAACTCACTGCATTATTTTGAGAAAGATTCCACTTTCTGTTAACACTGGTGTAAATCTGCAATTGCTTCTGTCACTTTTGTAAAGTCACTATGGCTGATAAAGGCCAATGTCTTTTCCCAGAATTTACATCCCATGTATATTAACAAACACTCATTTTTCAGAATTACTAATCACAATAAGCAGTACTGACTGCATACAAGAAGGTTTTGTGCTTGTGACTGTTCCATGTATTGTTTTTCCCATATACAAATGAAAGCTAAAATCTACAGAAAGGGAGTATTTTGTAGTCATTCATTTACATTTGTCAATAAATGTCTCCCACTGCTAAAAAAGTATTCATTTCTGAGAAAACACAACGTCAGGCATCCAATGGAAATATGTTTGCTAACAGACCACATGGAAACAGGACAATTTTGAAATTCCAAGAGAATCAGAAAAGCAGTAATTTGTCACATTATTCTGGTTTTGATTACTTCACATTAAACTGTCTGATTATATAAATGCATGTTGACACTCATGTTAAAGGTATTTTTTCTTTTGAGCAAAAAAGGACAGATTTTCTCTCTAGATATTGGAGGGTGGAAATTTTTCTGTGGAACCAATACTGCTTTAGAAAAACCCACCACTTTACAAAGCATTGCAGGAGACTCTAGTGCAAACTAGTTTTGTTTGTCAAAAGACTAAAGTATTTCCATCTGCCTTCAGCCAGTGAGAAGTTATCCTAGGAATTATTTTATAGGACACTGAATTGGAAATGATAGAACTGTTTGCTAAGGAACATATAACCTATAATTGATTTTACTGCCCTCAGTTTGAATAATACTTTCCTTTATCTAAAATGCATGAGCACATTTACATCTGTGGCTCATTTTGGCACAAAACTACATTAAAGCTTCTCTCTGAAAATGAGCTGAAGTCTGCCCACATTGTTTACTGTTTTATCCTCCTTCTTCAAAAATTAAATCAGTACCACAATCAATTTCAAACTATTAAGTTACAGACTTTTGTATTCTTGATGGATTGTTAGGCCCTCCTGCTCAAAAGTGACACACAGAACCAAAAAATAAATAGACATGATAAGTAAACATGTCACGATATATTTATGCAAATAGCTGGTGGGATATATGCTCAGTTATCCATTTTCCATAGCCTTTTTCAAATTTTTAATCAGGGCTGACATACACAAGTCTTGGAAAACTCTAATGAAGACTATAATCCAATTTATATGTACTAGTTTCAGCAACCTTTTTTAGCATTTTGGTTTACTGATTCAGCATGTTTTGTAAGTTTCACATTCAGGACGCGAAAGACCTAACCTCACTATAATGAAGAACAACTTTTTTTTTAAAAAATCCCTCTGAGGTCCCAACTTTATCTAAAAATGAAGATGTGTGAAGTTCATTGTGGAGAGGAAAAATTATGTTACTGGGTCCTGTACTCCTTGCAGATTCTGTTTCTTACATACTGTGTTCCTACATGCAGAGATGATTCGGGTTACTCTAACAAAGAAATGAAGAATTAATACAAGTTAATAGAATGGAGGTGAGAGAAGACAAACCAAATAAACCCACAAAAATAAACTGACAAAGTCCAGGGAGATCTGTTACTTGTGAGCAACAGACCTCAAACTGAAGTGAGAGCAGAAAACATTTTCTAAGATATTCTTAAAATGGATAGTAAAGAATCACAAGGACCACACTTCCTTCTAAGCAAAGAAATGTAGTGAAAGTACTGCACTGTCACTTGTAGGGCATGTGCAGATGCTTCAAAGGTTCAAAAAAATATTCACGAACTGCAAAAAAATGCCTCTAATAACAGAGAGAGAGAAAGACTTTAAGACTTCAATGACTTTAACATATCAAACAGAAGACTGAGAGGCAATTACACACTATAATCATCCTTATGAGGGAAAAGTACTACTAAAAGTATTAAGAAGCTTTTGAAACCAGCAGTGTAAGGTGCACCAACAACAAGGTGGAAAGCTAAAACTTGCCATCCCCATTATTAAACAGGCAGAATATTTTAAAGAGGAGGGTAGTTTACCTCTGAAAAATGGTAATAGAGGAAGTAGCTGGTTATCCATCTCTCACGGTCTTCAAATTAACTACAGTAATTTAACGATTTTAAGCCGCACCTGAATATAAGCCGCACTTCCAGGTAGCTGGGAAGACCACAGGATTTGTCCATATATAAGCCGCACCCAAATATAAGCCGCGGCTTTTTTTTTTTTAGCTCCAGGCGGCAGAGGGGGTGGGGTGCTCCAGCCCAGCCCCACACAGCCCGGCTTCCCAGCAGCAGGGGCCAGCCCACCCTTGCGCACCCCCTGTTTCCAGCGGTCCCCCTGCTCCCAATGGCTCCTGGTGGCACAGGACTGGCCCGTCCTCTTGCAGCCCCCGTTCCCGGCGGTCCCACACTCCCAGCGGCCCCTGGTGGCACAGGGGCCGGCCCGCCCTCACACGACCCCTTTGCTGGCCAGCTCATCCCACTCCCCGGCAACCCCGACGACAGCCTGCCTGGCTCCTTGGCGGCTCTGCCGCTGACACGCTCCCCTTGCTTGGCAAAGCCCGCTCCCCACCTGCCCGGCCACTGCTCTGTGGCAGCTCTCTGCTTGGCCGGCTCTCACTTCCAGGTTGGCGTTTCGCTGAGATTTGTCCATAGATAAGCCGCACCTGAATATAAGCCGCACCACTGGGGTAGGCTGGATTCTTCAATGAAAAAGGTGCGGCTTATATTCGTGAAATTACTGTACTCAAATTAATCATATCTTGGGCTGCACCAAAAGCAGCATGGCCAGCAGGTGAGGAGAGGTGATTTCCCCCTCTATTCTACTCTCCTGGGATTCCACTAGAAGCACTGAGTCAAGCTCTGGGGTCCTTAGCAGAGCAAAGACATGAACCCATCGGGGTGAGTCCAGAGGAGGGTCATGAAGATGACCAGAGGGCTGGAAAACCACTGGTACAAAGTCAGGTTGAGAGAGTTGGGGCTATTCATCCTGGAGAAGGAAAGGCTTTGGGGAGACCTTATGGAACCTTCTAGCATCTAAAGGTGGCCTGCAAGAAAGCTGGAGATGGGGTTTTTACAAGGGCAAAGACTGACTGAACAAGAGGGAATGGCTTTAAACTGAAAGGTTAAAGACTAGATATTAGGAAGTGGAACAGGTTGCCCAGAGAAGCTGTGGACGCCCCATCCCTGGCAGTGTTCACAGTCAGGCTGCACAGATCTTTGAGCAATCTGTTACAGTGGAAGGTGTCCCTGCCCATGGCAGGGAGGTTGGAACTGAACGACCTTTCTAATTAGGTCCCTTCTACAGCTCTATCCTGCACTGAATCACAAAGGAAGTACAGCTTCTTAATGAAGTAATTATCAAGAAAATGTTAACAGGTACAAAACAGGCTTCTTTTTGTAATATCACTCTGGGAAGTGACCAGAATATTTCAGGTGAAAATCAAACATGCACAAACACAGAATCAGCTTGAAGCAGGCTCTTTAAAGGGAAAGTTTTGTAAGGCTATGGACAAATTAAATTAAGTTCTAATTACACGCAGTAGTAAGACCCCATCCTTTTCAAACAACCTTTGAATCTGCCTGGTCTTCCATATGGAAAGTTAGACAAAAACAATCTTCATATCTCAGTACTATGCAAAATTATTAACAGTATGTAATCATTGCTAAAGTGATTGTTTTCATATATACACAGAATTAGTTGCTTCGTTGCCAGATTCAAACATATTTCTAATAGCCTTTACTAAAATCTAAATAAAAAAAGAGGATTTTAGAGTGAAAAAAAAATTTGTTCTTCATGAGGACATTAACCTTTTAAAAATGGAAGATAGCACTAAGAAAACATTCTGCGTTATTTCTTAAGCCAAAAGCAATCTGAAAGATAATGTAATTACAGAGTTCAAGAAGGTATTTTTAAATAGTAAAAATACATTTGGTTTTGAGAGCTTGCAAGTTTTTGAAAACTTTTTTTTTCAGATTTTTTTCATCAGTTCATTATAGAGGTAAAGTGCACGGTAGCCTTTACCTATAAAATACAGAAATAGCTCTTAACCATGCCAAACATACCCACACACAGTTAGAAATGTGCACTCATACACATGAATAACATGCGAATAACAGAGTTTGGCTTCATGGTTGCAAATTGCATTTTTTTCTTCCCTTCCCTCCCCTAAAATTCAACTGTTGTAATGAAAGCCTTATTAGATTTTCTACTTATTATTAACCTGGAGACCCTCCAGCCTCCTCCCTACTCTCTTTCTTATTCGTTTTTAAACTTCTGACCCGATGCAATCTGCCTGCAGGGGCAAATACAGTTATCTCCTTCTAAATTAAAATTGTAACTCATTTGGTACAGTTTACACAAGGCCTCAGCTTTGACACATGCAATTACTATGAACATAGGAGGAACATGATTGCTGAGAGCCACCAGAAATAGAGTTTAATCAGAAAACATGGAGTTGTTCCAATAGATTTGTAATTTCACCACTTGCTATTCTTTTATGTTCCTGAGTGTTCAGATAATTAGATACACTATTTTTTTGCTTCCCAAGAGGCCAGTGAAAGCGAAATTCCTTATTTTACATTAACAAGATGAAATTATAATATACAAAATCTATAACTTTTCTGTTGAAGTGACAAATTCATACAACATTAATTTTAGTACTTACAAAATGTTACAAATAATTCGTTCTGTAGTATTAGTGTGTATCACAAAATGTAGGCTTAGGTGAATTAATCACCCATTCAGATGGATTGCCCATCTATCAGCTTTTACTCACATAAGAACTCCTAGGTAGTTCCCTTCGCCTATCTTAAAAGACAGGGTTTTTTAAAAGTTCTTTAAAATATAAGGTTCATATTTTGTGAAATTGTTAGGGAATGATCCTCTGGTGTAGTGGATCAGACTGCAGATCTGTTAACTAAAATGGAGATGTTAGGAAGCAGATTCATAGCTCCCCCTCATCTCTGTGCCTCCAATACCTCTAGGAAAAAGGGATTTTTAGTGTATTTGATAAAGTTTAGTGAAACATAGAGATGAATAAAAAAAGAGACATCTGTAAAAGAGACTCACTGTAATTAGATAGGAAGATGAAGACTTCAACTGTATTTTGCCTTGCACAATGGCACAATATTCTTTCAAGAATAAGGGGGTTATGACTCAATTGCTTTTATAAATAAAAGCATCTGAAGTAAATATAAATGAATAGACAACTGCAACATTACAGGGTTTCACAGTTTTTTACTGGGGTCAGAATGCATTCATCTTAATTATATTTTAATATCAAGTTCCTCAGGCTGATGGATGGGCCTCTGGGAGGACTCTAGGTCAAGCAGGGAGTAAGGTTACAGAAAAGGGCTACAAAAATACTTTTGGTAAAGAGAATGCATGGCTGATGATGTGCTCTGTAGTACAAATGTGGTCCTGCAGCTCTGGCTGTTTTTTCAAGAGGCCACCTGCTTTCTATTTCTCCTTTTATGTTAGCCATTAATTTTGCTGCCACAGGCACAATTCATACTTACAAGGTTGGAGGCTCAGACAAAAGCAGCTGCTGTTTCAAATAGCACTACTCCATTCCCAAGACAGCCAACTTAGCTGCAACAACAACGATGTAGATACACCAAATTCACTGAAAAATAGACTTTCCCATTTTTAACACACTCTTTTATGCTGCACACATAACAGCAAAGCAAATCCATAAGGCTGGAAGGAAACAAATTGCAGATAAGGCAAGTTTATGGAAAGAAAGAGTCTGAAAGAGCAACAGAGAAGCATAGCAAAATAAAATTTAAAAAAAGAAAAGGGTTAAACAAATATTGGTGATGAGGTTTCCAGCCCATCTCAAGCAAACTTGGTCTAGAAGCTTTTCTTGGTTAGTGAAAACCTTAGTTATTTGACAGAAGCAGTTATCCAATTCATAAAGAGACGGCAAAATAGAGCAATGTATCATCCTGCTTGTTTAAGTGTGGGATATCTGAGTCCACTGCAAAGGCAGATTTGTTGTCCTTGGCCTCAGGAACATGCTCTGAGCCACTGGGACAAACTGCCTTTGTGGTAACCTGTGCACCCCCAGCCCTCTCTCCAGGACCCCACACTCAGCAGGCTCTGTGGCAGAAGGCAAAGCACCTGCAAAGTTCTCTCAGGTCTTGAAGAGCTTCTGACTTGAGACACAGCCCTGAGAAACCTGTGGTTTTTTGTTCAAAGCCCATTTGGCTCTGTCTCAGCCCATTCTGAGAAAATCCAGCCCAGGGATCCCTGCACCACACTTCCAAAGCCGAAAATGCAAGTAATGCAACTCAAAGCATCCCAGTACTGTCACAGGCACAGCTCCTGAATTGCATGGATGTTGGTATTAGGAGACAGGAGCCTGCAGCCAGGAGCAGGATCTGGGAAGAAGAAGAGATAAAAGGACCACAGTAGCCCCAAGCAGTCTGCCTTGTGTGGCAGATAAGAAAACACCCCTTGAATCAGCTGGAATTTAATCTCCTTGTGAACCAAGGAGAGTTAGAGCTTGGGAGCAGCTTTCCACTAACATGTGGGGACAGCAAGGACTCACATTGAGTGGTTTTGCAATATCCTGAATGGAAAAGAGACCAATTGTTCCCTGTCTCGTCCAGTAGAGAAGCAAAAGCCATAAAATTAATTTAGTAGCAGCTATGCTCAAAACAAACAAAAGGAAGTGGCTGTGACCACACGGCAGATTGAGAGATAAGAAACTCAACTAAGAGGCTGCAGCTTCAAGAAGTGTGATGGGACACAAACAGAGTCTGCAGGAGCATGTAAAAGGTCCTAATTGTTGCAAAAGAGACCACAGCAGATTCAAGAAATACCCTCAGCTGGGGAAGTTTTAAAAGGAAGGTATTTTATTGATTTGCTTTTTCTCAAGTCACAGGACACTGTTGGAGACAGGATAATGGATTAGTTAGCCTATGATCTGTACCAGTCCAGCCACTCCTCTGCTCTTAAGACTGATATATATCCTACCAGCTTCCAGTTAGCAGCAGCTGGGAGATTTCCAGGGCTGCAGCTAAATTGCTGAGTTTGACAGCCACATCAGGCTTATCCTCCAAAAATATGCTTAATCCCACTTTTTTAACCTGTTTCTGATCTTCGTATGATCTTGCAACAATAATTCTAAACTCTGTTTAGAAATTGTGCATAAAGGCACTTCATCTTTTTTACTTTTACAAGGTCACTTGGCACCTTCACTGAAAGTACTCTACTCACCACAGTATAAGAAAACAGTAAAAAATCGGAGGATCTTTATCATATTCTTTTCCATACATTCATATAGCTCTTTTATAGCCTGAAGCAGTTGATCCACTTATTTATATTTTATCCCTCAGTGCAAAATTATTCTAATAAAATGTTAAAAAGTACATACTTCAGCAGGCTGCTTTGAGAGTTTAATGTCAAAATTTACTCCACATAAAGCACAGAAATTTAAAGGATAACTGTTTATTTCTATAGATAATTTGCAATTCCTATTATGGTCTTCTGTTGTGCTGGTTTTTCATGGAATACAGACTCTACCCTTGTACCAGGCTCTTCTGCACCCCTCTGTCATAGTTCAGGTATTTACAGGCACATAAACTGACTCCAAGGGAACTGGTGAGGACAGTGAGCACTGTAATATGAAAACACCAAATACTAAGTATAGCAGTGGCGAATCCAAAGCACTTAAAAAGAAAGGACTGTCTAAAGTGATACCATATTTTTATGATGGCCACAAAATTGAGAGTAACAGTGGCTCAACAGGAATGAGGCTAGAATAGAAACACTTTTGTAATTCATTTGATTTGTGACGCTACACTCAAATTTCTCTCCTATGCTTGTAGATAGAGACAAAAGCGAATGTACATACTTCTAACACAAAGACAGAATCTGTTGTCCTGTAAGAAGAGGTTTATTTGCTGGACCAGCATAGTTCCCGCTAGATGGTGCTCCTAGCATTGGGAAAACCATAAACAGATTACCCTGCTGCATTGCGAGGCGAGGAACAAGCTGTTTCATGGAGTCTTGTGAACCCACAAACATGAAGTGGCATCTTGTGGATCTCAGTCAACATTCCTAGATCCCTAGGCTGCAGTAATTTTGCTCTTTCCTCTCCCCTGCTAAGTATTCACAAGCATATTTTCCATGAGCATTTCATTCTCATGTTCCAGTCTTCTCATCACAGAGACTGCCCCAGTGTTCAGCCACAAAATTTCACAAAACCTATAAAGATGCCTCTACAACATTTTCTGCAAACCAGGTTTGTGCAGAAACCCCATCTCTCAGAAAGCTGCTTTAGGAAAAAACATATCTATATGCATATATTATGCAAGTTCTTTATCTGATCATCTTCATTCTTACTGCTATTCTTTTTATCTCCTCCACTATTTCCATAAGGGTTACCATCTTGTTTATTTTTGACAGATAAAAAAAGAAAATAAAATCCAAAATAATGCTTTTCACAGACACTCATTTTTGTTCACATCATCTCTCCTTGCCCACCAAGAGGCATTAATTCTTTTCACTTGGGTAACACTGATACTTTCTTTCGTACACTCTTCCATCTGGCGGCAGAGCAGCTTTTTTATCAGCCCCCTAAGAACAGCAACATACATAGAAGGATGTTGAAATACTGGAGATGTTTCAGCTGCAGAAATTATCAAAGACAGGAAAAATTATCTCCCAGTAAGAGATTCAAAAAGTTCCAATCTGTCCCCTTTAAAAGTGTTTAAGGACCATCACTTCCCAATATAGGAAAAGGATGTTAAAAACTAGTGCAGAATCAATAATACAGACATGGTTCAGTCCAAGATAGCACTGGTGTGCAGCAGAGTTGAGTTCATGTGCATTGTAAGATGGAAGAAGCTAAAACTGAGCAGACTATGAAGACCTCCCAAAGAGACTTTTTTTTTTTTTTAAGAACTGCCTATCTTTGGCTCAAAACAGCTTCCTCTGGTGGGTGGAACAGCCCAGCAGCTGGCAGCATCATCACAATTTTTGTGTCAGAAGTGTACTGCCACAGTCCACTAAAGTGAGATTTCTCTTCAGGATGTAAGATTTTCCTGTGACATCTGGAAGATCACCATTTACAATTGCTGTCACTGGAACACTGCAGATAAACCAGTTGTTGTGACAATAGTACACACTGCCATCATGAAGGAGCAGACCACAGTGCCGCAATGCATTTGGAAAGACCACATAGTCATGTGGGCTGCTGGTGAGATTCATGTATCCAATACACTGGGTTTCCTCATGCAAAGAGTACTTCTCTGTTGTTTGATAGAGTTACAGAGAAGTCTAGTTACAGTATGACTGGTTTATCACTCTTAATAGAGAAGCACAGTTTGTTTTCCTCTCTAGGCTTCAAATCCCTTTAATAATTACTTTGTTAAAAGAGAGGAATGGCTGACCATAGCCCTAGGCTGACCAACAGTGAAATCTGTACTGACAGGCAAATGAGAAATATGAGGCTGTGTCTGACAGATCCATTTAACCTATTCTGAATGAGCAAGACATACAGAAGAAAGAGAGAGACAGAGGCTGCTGGAAGTTTGAACTGCAGATGTCCCTTCTATGGGACTCTGTAACTGACGGGGGAAGCCACTTTGCCTTACCATGTTGAGCCTTGACTCCATGCTACAGACTGCACACCTGGTAATGATTCATCATACAGGACTTGGAGTGCCCAGAACATTACCCAAAATAAAAGTAGCTACACATCCTCTCTTGGATTTATGGCCCTCACTACTGAGTATCTCCTCCTTTGCCTGTCCTTTCCCCTGCCCCATGCCCCAGTGCTACCTTGTGGAGCACCTGGTAGAGCAAGGAGAAGTGATTGCAGTGGTCAGAGCACTCCTGATGTCCTTTCCAGCATATGTCCCTCAGATAAACAATTAGGTTGTGTTCTCCAGTCCAAAGAAACAGAAAAAGTTATTGAAACCACTGTTACAGTGGTGTATTTCTGGTTGCAGAGATGGCAATAAAACACCTTTCATTGTGGCAAAGAGGGGTGTCTTATGTTCATCTCTCTTCAAAGGGGTTTGGAACCAACACTGCTCTATTCCAGAGCAGAAGTGGTTGGACTCATTCCATTACTTACAAAGCCATCAGGCTCTCTGATGTGTCCTTTCCCACCAGACATACACTTGTTGGATTGACCCACCCTATGATGAAAATATGACGCAGGCCTACCACACTTTCCAGAAGTTGAAAGTGCTCTCAAGGGCCAGGCAGCCTCCTCCCATGATTACCACATCAATGTAGATGTGTTTGCAGCCTCTTTGATGACTGCTGCCAGCTAACTGGAATTCGCAGTTACCTGAAACCCTTCAAAGAAGGACAGATATGCACTGTGCTACCCTTTCTGGAATCTCCTCCTTTCAGGAGTTTCCACATGCAGATGTAGAAATCAGTCCTTCATTCATTGCTACAGAATAATGCTGTCCCAACTTAAATGGTAAGGGATGAAAAACAACTTTGATTTAGTTATCAAAAGCTGCACACTCCATGACTTAATCTTAAACATGGCAGAATATAAAGACTGGCTAAAAAGTTTTACCAATAAAATAAATGCCTAGTGTAGGATTTGTCAATGCATCTTTACTGCAAAACAGAATGAAGTTGACCCTCTTTGGGTTCTTTTCTATGAGGAAAGCGCCTTAAGCAGCAGTCTTGAGTGAAGGAGAGTAACATGCCAGTACAACATAGGTTAGGGGGTTTCACACAAGAGCACAAGACATTGTGGGTTAATTGGCCTGTACCTTTGAAAGGAGATATGAAACTCTAGTTTTTGAATGCGGTCTGTGGCAACAAATTACCTGCATGCAACCAGTTCCTATATAATATTCCTATAAATGATGTGAGATCAAGAACTGAAAGTATGGTGTATGCATCTGTGTGCATGAATATATATAAATTATTATTATTATTATTATTATTATTATTATTATTGGTACTACTACTATTTAGTATTTTTTTTAATATTATGTGGTTGCAAAGCTTCAAGCTTCTGCTGAACTGAGCAGGAGGATACTAAGCTATATTTCTTGCAGTCACAGAATAAGTCAGTAACTAAAAATTTGACATTCATTATAAGGGAGAGAGCTAAGCTAAGACGGTGCTCATGGACTGTAGACTCTGGCATGGTTCAGTTTGGAAAAGCAGTATAATAGATTCTCTTCATAATGTCAGACGTCAGAAGGCAGTGAGTTAATGGTTCAAAAGAGACATGCTTAGGGGCATAAACTTTTCACAAGTTTTCTGAAAAATCCCAAAGAGTAATTAAAAAGGAGAAACGATGTTTACAACATGGCAGCAGGTAACTGAGGAAAAAGATGCTTTCTGAGAAACCTTCTTTCAAGTCATTGCAATTCCCTGACTTTCACAAACACTTCACATGACTAAAACAGTCTCACCCATGCTACAGATAGAGAACATGAGATTTTTAGGGCAGATGAGCCTTGAAATATATTTCAGCTTGGTTACCTGTCACACTTTGCTTTTTGTCTTTGATGCTGACTGCCTCCGTTGCCCAGGTCTCTGGCTGCTGGTAGATTTTCTGAGCGGTTCATTAGCTTAACTCACTAGTAAAAGAGGTAAAGTCCACCACTTCTGGAGCAATGGCCATTCAAACAGAACACCACATGAACAGAACACTAAACTGATCTCTGTAACACCTCCCCCCAAATTCCAGATAGCAACTTTTGCATGAATTTCTAATTCCATTAAGAAAGACTGAAAATATTTACTACAACAGCCATTGAGAGAAATGTAAGCATCTTAAAAGAGACTTTTGAATGTTTAATTATTTTTTTCACTAGCCTTTTCCCAGATCTGATCCTCTCCAAATTAATGTGAATCTGGATGCTTTTAGCTTCTCTTCCAGTCACCGGATCTTGTTATGATATTGTTTTCTGCAGGGTTAGAGTCATCTACCATTGGGAATCTCCTTAAGTGCCTGTAATTATGAATCCAACAAGATACATCAGACTCTAATTTTCTCACCAGCTGTTTTTTTTTGTTTTTTTCCAGATCACAGAATATTCTTTTGTTTTCTGGCTCACTTAAATACTAGTGTCATTTATGAGGCTGTGATCCTCTGGTAACAATCACACAAAGAGCTTAAAGCTCGTGTAAGACATTTGGCTCAACAGAGGCGGATCTGTGGACCATCACTATGACTATTCTTCTCTGCCACTGATTGGATTTTCTAAGATCTATCCATCCTTTTCAAAATTCTGGAAAAACTATCTGATCCAGCCAGCAATAGCACACTACGAATTAATCAAAAGTCACTAGCAGGGAGCTCCTGCAAACTGAAAACTGGATACTTAGTGCCATCTTTTTCCACTTCACACAACAGACATAAAAAAATCAATTACCTTTTAGCAAAAGCAAATGAAAAGTTTTCAAATCTAATCTATACAAGATTAGTATAGAACACGACTGTGCAATTTACAACTGAATAATTTCAAGTGATTGTTACTACTTCACAGTGTTTAAAACTTTCACATCAACTTAATGCACCTTAAGCAAACCTTACTGTTTGCCATCATGGCTCGCTGTTGCAAAATACCTCTTTTGAAATGTTACTAACACAAAAAGTTCTATTCAAAGAATCGTCTTTTTATTGTCAAGATGATCTTGAATTTAAGAAAAGCTGTAGAAAAATTAGGTACAATCAGTCATATTAACTAACCACTATTCTCCAGCACAAAGAAATTGTTCATAGCATGAAAAACAGCTAAGTAATTCTGAGCTCATAGAGGAGCCTATCTAAATTTAACTGCTGTATCATGTTAATGAGAGACAAAATGCTCTGCATCCACAAACAGATGGTGCTAGCCCACATTAATAAACTCACTGGAGAACTTAATATGCTTAGATTTAGATAGGTTATTCCACTGGATGACGCAGTCCATGACACATCCTGAAGCAATGTATCTGTTTTTGGCAGTTCTTTATTATCTTACTTGCTTCTCCTGGGTACACTGTCTGCTGTCCCTTCTTTCTGTCCTGCCTCTGGGCTATCCTGACTTGCAGACATACAGGGGCAGCACTTTGTGGTTCTTACTTCTGGAAGCCAAGAACACTCACTGTAGCACAGTCCGACTTTGTATTTTCACACAATCCCCAGATTTTACTGACCCCGTGGAAGATCTGTGCATCCATGGGTATTTGGAGAGCAGTCAGTGTATCCCTGCTCTCCCCAGCAACATCCACACACACACACACACACACACACACACACACACTCCTTTCCCCAGCAGAGTGTGGGGTGTATACAGGTATGAAAGAATGGATGCCTGTTTCTGCCTTGCCCTTTTCCATCTGAGGGCTGCAGCTGCCAGGGAGCTGGCAGGGGCAGAGGCAGGGGCATGAGCTGGGCATAAGGCTGCTGGCACCACTGTGACTCCCATATGGGCTTCTTTTGGCTTCAGGCTGGGATTTTGCCTCCCTAAAATCCAAGGCAACAGATTGAATCTGGACATTTTTGCCCAGGGATCTTTTGGCAGCTCATCCTATTTGCACTTCCAAAAGCATGAAATGTTTGTATACTGGGCTTTTCATATTTAGCCAGTGTTATTAGCTTATAGTAAATAAATAATTAAAACATATTAAGTATCATACTATTTCAGAAAAACTGAATTAAGAATTCAAGTGATTGGAAAACAGTACTGGATGCAATTGGATCGTGCTATTAATTTCATGAAGGCTGCTTCTGGTGATATCATTCATATGAATTTGATTCATCTTACCAGCAATCTCTGTGACTATTCATTACGTGAATAATCTTTGGATACTGTTTTCCTCCTCTTCTAAATAATGTAAATGTAACACTCCTTAAATGAAGGTTACCTAATACAAAACCTCTGTAAGTAAGTACAATAACTTAGAAATGAGAAATCATAGGAAGTGGGTGGAAGACAAGTGCAAGCTAAAGTTCAAATGTTGGAATTCAAAAGGTATTTTCATAAGATATTGCAATATTTGCACAAAGACACAAAGTGGAGTATTCAGAAAGCTTTAGATGTTCTTATCTACTTTATATAATGGGATTTGGAAGACTGGAAGTATTTATTCAGTGTCCTAACTTGCAGAAATTACCATGACAGTCATGGAGCTTTAGCTGCTATATATCTGGGCATGGGATTTACTTGGGGCAGAGAAATACTCCTTCTTTTGAGCGTATGTACATCTGTAGAATTTGGTGAGTATGTATAGTCTATTTGCAAACCATAGGTGTACCTGAGAAGGCACAGATAAAAAGTTGAGGATTTCATTCCCTACCTTCCAAGATTATCTTATGTCAGGGGCATACTGTTTCATTTCCTGAGGACTGCACTTTTCTGACAGAACTAGAAATATAAAATGTTTTTAGCCAAGACATTGAGAGACAGAAGAGGGAGAAGACAGATGAACATGACAAAGAAATTAACACATATATAGAGGGGTACAATCATAGTGAAGCACTGAAAATGTCTGCTACTTTATTTTGCATCTAGTTCCCTTTATCTGTGCTCCGTTTTCAACTTCCTATACCTTGTGTGTGTAGCTATTTACAGGGATGTAGTTTTCCAAGTAGGAAATGAGAGAAGTTCAGTCTAGATCTAAACCACCCCTAAGAACCACATAATTTTACATGTCTCTGAGATATAATCAGAACTAGTATAGACTCCTTCTTCAGTGTTTCAGTTTAAGAAAAACAAGAGAGAAATTAAATACATGGGACAAACTGGGATACTATTGATCAAGTATGAGGCAAATCTCAAATTGCACAATTTGTTCCACAGTCTTAAATCAGCCTCTGAATGAGGTGAGCAAGGCTCCTGCTGACCAAAATTTCTTTTCCTCAATGGGGAAAAGATGAAATCAGCACACACAGCACCTTAAATTCACCCACCCTCATCAGGCTGGGTATTTCCAGTAGTGTGCAGGGACAGGGTTTGTGCACCAAGTGTGGAGAGCTCAACACCTGGCAGAGTCTGTGACGCCTACAACAGCAGCCTGATCCTGCCCCACTACTGAGAGTCCATCATCAGGGGGGAACTAAAGAGTTTCTTTGCAAAGCTGAAGCCAAGGTCATGTGAGAACTATAATACTGTGAGTTCTGAGGTAAAACATAGGTATTAAGAGAACAATTATTTCTTGAAAATTCTGAATTATGTTATGCTATGTTTCCTAATAACTTCTGAATGAGGAAAGTCTCTTTTTATTTTTTTTTAACTATCAAAGCAAGAAACTGCTCTTCTTCCCATAAACCTGGCACTAACTCCAGCAATTCCTTTCCTGATTCAAGTAAGTCAGATTCTGTCTCTTAACAAATCAGAAAAAAAAGTTAGTGCATTTTCATTCCAAAAATTTGTACTACTTCTAGTAATTCAACAGGAACTTTTATGCCTTTTCCTTTCAAAAAATAATTTTTTTTCTTCAAATATTTTTAAAATCTTTCCTGTAGAAAACTGTAGAAAATTTGTTTTAAGTGTACCAGAATCATGCTTGAATAGCTATCAGCTGATTCTACCAAATGGCCATCAAGGTCAATGACCATGATAAAAATCAAAGCAAGGACTTTTCTAAGCAAGAACTTTTTTTAAAAAAAATTGAAATAAAGTTCAGGGCTGCGGTCAGTATATTTGCTTTTTATGAACACTTATTTGATTAATTTTTGAGAAAACCACTTCAGTTTCACTGTTAAATATGGAATACTCCTTTTCCTACTTCAAGGCTTACAGAAACAGATTTCATAATATTTGTATGCTTTTTATGCATGAGTCCTCTTATTTATACAGCTCCTTATAAATCATATAAATGAATGACAGAAAGGACTAATTAAAGCTTTTTCCGGGTAGAATGGCTCTTAGATGGTTGTGCAGTCTCATTTTAATGGTTTCAGGTTCCACAGTTTCCCTGAGGAGATTATTTGAGAGCTGACTGCAATTTATTCTCATGATAGCCAGCTTCAACATTTCCTTTTCCAATTGTATCACAATACACTTACATCCAACATAATGTATCACACATTTTCTCCTCTTGAGATGCAAGATAGATTCCATAAATCGTGCAATAAATTTGTCACCACTCCTTATGTCCTTATAAGTCTGTATTAGCTGCCTTACATAGCAAATGCCAGCCTTGGAAGCATCAGTTATGCCTCATTAGTGATTTGCACAAAAAAGTAGCACCCCAATACTACAGATATACTTTATTCAAGCTCCAAATTAATTCACTAAAATGATTTATGTTTACTAAATAATTCTATGGTTCCATGTTCTATAAAACCCCTTTTTTATGCATGCTTGCAGAGTCTTAACCCCATCCTCCTAGGGTCATATAATAAAATTTCAGGAGCAAGATTTTTACCATGTTTCTCCAGAAAGATTCAAATAAATTTTCCAGTTCACTACAAAGTAAGCAGTACTGCTGTGTGTGGCTGACTCTGCCCTGCCATGTAGGCTGGTCCCTTCACCTCTCTCTTTGTCATGTGCCAAACTTGCTTTGCCTTCAGATTCCTAGCCTGCCTTTCCCATTCAAGTCCCGCCATGGGATTGTCCCTGTTCCAGGGCTCATGCTCAGTTCCTTCATTGCACAAATTTTATTACACAAGAAACAGGGCTTCCATTCATATTTTTACAATTTCAGATAAAAGGGACTACAGAGATAGGGAAACACATTCCTGCAAGTTTAAGACTGCTAGGTTGAACATTTTTAAAAGTTACCAGTCTTCAGTTACACTGATCACAGCAGAAATTTGAAGAAAACAAATGAGAACCAGAAACCAGGAAAGCCAGAAACCAGAAACCCTTAACATCCTGGTAGTTCATGTACGTACATATAGCCTCTAAAACAAGCTAGGAGATGGTTATCAAATTACAATGCATGGAATATTATCCCTACTGAACCAGTGAGTTCTACAAAACTACAAAGTTTCCTGGAAACTCTGTGAGGTGTTAATGTGCTAATTAGAAAATAATTTATTAAATCCATGAAAGCAGTAATAAAAAGTTAGAATACTGCTCACTCACTCAGTAATACAGAACAAGTGCTCTAACAGCAAAGGTTTAAGAGCCAAAGAACCAGGAAGGTACCTAATGCTTCATTAGGTTTTATAACTGAGGAAGACACTACAAATACCAAAAGCTCTGGTGCAAATAGTAATAACAAACCATTTTTGGAAGCTGGCCTTAGAAAACGAATAAAATACAACCAGCAGAAATAGAGAAGCCTGATTACATCTCACGGGTGAACCTGTTCCAATACCCTCATTGTACCTTGTGTCCTACACCAGCTGGGGAAGGCGGGTGTCCACTGGAGCGCTCTGACGGGCCATGCGCTGGTAGCCAGCAGCCACCACCTCCTCCTTGCTGACCTGCAGGACAGCTTTTACTGGCTGAAGAGCCTGGAAGATACCTGAGCGGAGCTGCAATGAACTCCTGCCTGGCTACGTGGCATGTGGGCCCTGTTAGAGAGAGTCTTCATTCTGCACAAAATCTGTCGTTCATTACTGAAATCAGCCCCGTATGGCTGAACTAGCAACACGCCTGAAGTCACTGAAGGGGGAAAAAAGGTGAGGGCAGCCAAACTGTTTGGAATGCAGCTAAAATACTTCAGACGGTTTAAGGTTAAAAGGGATCATTGGATCACATACTCTGACCAGAGGCCAGTAAGTCTTACCACCAGTCCCAAACTGAACTAAGGAGCTTGTTTGTCATCAAAACTGTTACATTAGCATTATCTCAGCTCCTGACCACTGATACTTTTATGTTCTTTTCTACCATTTCAAAAAGCTTTAGCACAGCAAATCTTGCAGTTCTTTTTGACAAATTGATAGTATGTTCAGTACTTATCATTATAAGAGACTTCCTCCAGTACCATAATGTTCTGGCAAGTCTTTCCTGCACCACTTGATCTTTAATGTCAAGAGGCACACACCTTGTTGTAGGATCAGTTCCCATTAATACACATTGTAATGCTGGCAGTACACCCAACAGTCAGACTGGGCACATTGCACTCATCCGTAACAGTTTGCTTGACGTGATTTTTAGATAACTTTTTCTAAGACATAAGCTCTCATTCCAGAGGCATGGCTTGTATTCCTGGAAAATCTGGCAGTAAATTTAGCCTGCACATTTAGCTGTTTGCAAGTGTTAATTTCACTAAGCAGTCCAGATGACATTGCAGTTGCTGTCACAGTAGTTTACTAAGTTATCATTTAGCACATCCATAGATTTTATTAACTGTGAGTTTATTTTGGATCTCTGGTAGAAATCTTGAAAATGCTGAGCCTGCAGAAACTTTCACACCCCAAAGCCATGAAGAGTAGCCTCTGAAAACTCTTCTATCTTTCAGAAGCCTAAAACTATTTCTCTGTTTAATACATTGACCATTCAACAGCATTAGCCATTAGAAATACATATGGTGTTAACCAAAGGACTCAGAGACCATTGTGCAATTCTAAGCCTATTAGATTAAAAACAGAATCCATGATATTTCTGCAGTTACTTTTATCAATTTATGTGTTACTGAATAAGGCTATCAGAATTGTTTTGTAAGTCGAGGTAACTGACATTAAGGTTATCTTTTTTATTTCTTCATCAAACCATTTTCATATCTTTTTCTACTGTTTTGCCTGTGGTCTATGTCAGAACAGTCAAGAACAGTTCAGGACATCAGTTCAGCTTGGTCTTTTGAAAACGGACAGAACACGAATTTCTTTCTTTACTTCTTAATAACTTACTTTCCATTCAAAGCTTTATTAAACCCCAAACGTAGTTACTTCCTCAGCCAACTCTGCCAAGATCCCACGGTGCAAATTAGCCAGACTTCATTAAAAACTGTCTAGCTTTGCTTGGAACAGAGCTTTCCCCATGGACCTCACCGATTCCCGCCACGCGATGCCAGCAGCACACCTTGCTTCTCCCAGGTACGGCGGGGATGCTCACCCAGCCGCGCCGCGCTCCGTTACAGCTGCGGCACCACCTCAGAGCTATCTGCAGCCCGGAGCGACTCCCTGCCCCTCCTCGTTCCCCTTTTCATCTCAATCTCCCTCCGCTGCCGTACGCCCAGCAGAACCCCCGCTCGGGGCTTGGAGCGTGGTGCCAGCACCTGCAGTCCCCGAGGCCACCCACCCCCATCACATTCCCATTCCCGCTCCCGCCGCGGGGATGCGGCGCCGGCGCGGCCCCCGGGAGCGGGCGGGCGGTGCCCCTCACGCCGCCGGGCGGAGCCGCGCTCCCGGCATGCCCGACGGGGACGCTCCGAGGGTGGGTAGGTGGGCGGAAGGAAGGAAGGCGGGAGGGTGCTCGCCCACTCCGCCGCCGCTTCCCATTCCCAGGCGCTTACCCATTCCCACCCGACGCGGAAACCGGCGCGCAGCCCAGCCGCTGTAGCCGGCGCGCAGGGCGCATGCGCGGGCGGCCGGGAGGGCGGGGGCCGGCGTTCAGCGGGGAGCGCTCCGGCCGCCGGTGCCGCCCGCACTCCGCGCTCCCGCCCGGTGCCGCCGCTACCCGGGACCGGTGGCCGCCGCGCACAGCCCGCGCCCTCTCCGCCCGCTCCGCCTCCGCCCTCTGTCCTGCCCCGCCATGAAGTTGAGCAGCCGCGGCCGGGGATGCTGCGCGGGCGGCAGCCGGGAGCGCGGGCCGCCGCCGCGGAGCCCCTTCGTGCACCAGCTGCGCCTCAGCCCCCTGGAGAAAGCCAAGGTAGGGGCGTGCGGCCGCCGGGCCGCCCTCCCTCGCGGCCGCCTCCTTCCGCGCGTCCCCCGCGGCGCACCGGCTGCCGGGCCGCGTCCTGCGGCGGGCGGGGGCTCCGCGCCGCCGGTGCTTTGTGAGCCGCTGGAGCCGGGCACAGCCAGGCAGTGGTGCTGGGCGTGTGCGAGGCGAGGCGGCTGCCGGGGGCGGCCGGGGCCGGGGGGCTGGGGGCGGCTGTGATGCTCTAGTGCAGGGCGTGCGCCTCAACTTGTGCTCCGATGCCTTCTTCAGAGGGAAGAAAGCTGTTGGTGTTTTTTTGTTTGCTTGCTTGTTTGTTTGGGGGCCTTTTATGGGTTTTGTTGGCATTTTGAGGTTTGGGAGGTTTTTTTTTTCGTTTTTCTGGTATTCGGGGGTTTTTGTGCTGGTTTGGGTGGGTTTTTTTGGTTTTAGCTTTTTTTTTTTTTAATCTTAGTGGGTCGGGGCGCAGCCCTGCGGAGCCGCTCTTTTTCATCGTCAAGTTAAGGTAGGCATTAGCCTGGGCCGAGACATGCCGGTGCAGCCGAAGTTTTGCCCCTGGGTAAATAGTCCCTGCAGCGCAATTTAGGTATTGTGCAGGTAGCGGTGAGACTACAGGAAGCGATATTAAAATGCAAATTTTCAGTTGCGTGGCTTTTTATTTCATTGTTTGGTTTTAGGTTTGTTTTGTTTTTTTCCCCCTCTCTGTGCCTCTGCCTCGCCTCGAACAGTGTGCAGTAGTGGTTGGGTATTCAGAGGGCATGGCCCTTGTCTTAGGCTTTCTGTAAGATCTGGGTCACTTGCTGGAGAAAAATCGTCAGAGGCTCACCTAATGAGGGGCTGGCCATTTCTGCCGCTTCCATCACTGTAATACTTCAGCTTTATAAAGCTGTTGTTTTGGTAGCCTGACAGCTTTCAGTACCTGTTAACACTGGAAGGTATGATTCACTAATATTGGGTCCCTTGGGTCAGGGCGCTTTAGATCCAGCTTTGATTTGCATTTGAGTGAAGTTCGTTGTTGCACTGCCCTGTTGCCGCCCAGATGCTTAACGCGAGATATGTATGGCCTGACTTAAAAAACATCAGAATGTGCCTCATGTTGCATATCGGGCAGCGCAGGAATGCATAGTACACTCAAGCAAAAAAGGTTTTCACTCTTTATTCAGTTGCCTAGTATGTATTCAGTGGTTGCTCATAAATTGTTGCTTGAGCTGGAAGAGCGAGAAAAAGCTTGTGTCATCTGCTTCATTTAGTTTATATCTAGAGCTTGCTCAATAATTTGCATGGTTGTAAAGGTTTCCTTTCCATGTACTTTGTTCCTGAAGTCATGGTTAATACACAATTAATGAGGTAGAAGTCTTTCAGGCAGCAGAGAGAAGTACATGTTTCTATGAACTCGGATTATCTCCAGTTATAACAACTACTGTTGCTTTCTACTTACAAGAAATTTTAAAAGCCCTGCTGGGAGAGGACAGCAGACGGTGTTTTATGATTTTTGCAATAATAAGTCTCATAGTACCTATTAGTATTGCCGATCTGATGTTAGTCCTGATGCCTCGAGGAGCTTCGTCAGGGAAGTGACTGGTTGAAGAACACACCTGCTTTCTGTGTGGGCTGCCCTGCTCTAGGTATGAGATGTGAGCTTTAGCCAGTGGATTTCAAGGATTTGTTATTCTCAGTGGAGATGAAGAGATGTGTTTAAACTGTTGTAGTTTGTCACTGTGTACAGGCCAAAGAAATTGCTTCCTCACCAAAGCGTGTCGGACTTGCTTTTTAGGCGAATGGCCTTTCGCTGATGAGTTCTTTAACACAGAGTTCTTTAACCCAACCTCCCTTCAGTCTTACTGTTGCAGTTTCGCACAAGAAAAAGCCCATAAGCTGGCATACAGACCTGTGTAGATTTTTTTTTTTCTCTGCCTTAGTCATGCTTTTCCAGCCTCTTCACTGATTAAAAGTTGTGCTTGAGACAGAAGCCGTTAAAGCAGAGCTGTGGAACTGCTCCACTTGAGAAGCAGTGCTCCCCAGGTGAATGACGAAGTGTGCGTTCTCCTCTCTACAGCCTTGGAGAGCTATGGAGGGCTCGGTGTGAACTGTGGCAGCTGAACTCACTTCCTGTTCAGCTGCAAGCATGTGTTGTCACAGGCTTTTCTGTGTGTCCTGTGAATCTAACGGGGATTTCTGGGATTGCGCAGGCTGTCGAGGAAGGACAGGAATCTAGGTATGAGAAGCAGGGGACCCAGGGGACTGGGAGACAAGGCTGCTTTGTCCCATGGTCTGGTGTCTGTTGCTGATGGTCTGCCAGATAGCCCAATTATCTTTGCTACAACTTCGTCCTGCACTCTGCAAGAGGTTAGATTAGCTTTTTTGTTCATTAATGCAGCTCAAAAGTAGATGCTTTTTAGCATGTTCCAGCCTGAGACTGTGGGAGTGAAAGAAAGGTAGAAAGTGAGAGGACAAAACAACCACGAGGAGAAAGAACAACAAAAAAAATAAATCCTTTTGACTGTCAAGGAACTGTTCACATCACCTTTCATTGACTTTATAAAAATTGTGAGATTACAAGAGCATAAAAGCAGTTAAGACTGTTTCTGAAATGAGTCTCATCACTAGAAATGATGACTATTTTACCCTGTGCTGAGGGTGACAGTAGGGGTCATTCCTGAAGCTACCTGTTTTATTACCTGTACTATAATAAAAAGATTATTTCTGGGAGAAGGACATGATTTTATTAACCATGGATTTTACTCATGCTAACATCTTGTGGGCACGTGTCATGTAAATCCAAGCTCTTGATTCGACTTGTTAACACTGCAGAACAGGCAGAAACATTACTGGAGCTGTCACTAAGCATCTGTAGGTTTCTCCTCTGCTACTTCAAAATATAATACAATACCATTTTCTGTTCTTCCAGTGTTTCTGGTTCTTTTATTTCACCAGTGCTGGTGTTCATTTGGTGCCTTGGTGTGCAGATTTGGCTCATTAAACCAGCGTATCATTGTGTTTTTGTGTTCTGATTATTTTCTTTTGCTGTGATGGCTGTGTTTTTTCTCACTAATGAGCTATATTGGCTCACTGCTAGCTCACATAAGTGCTAGAAGCTGACTCAAGGGGAGGATTGAAGAGAGAGTGAACAGGACCACTCTTTCGCAGCAGAGATCTGTTAGATTGGCTTAGCTGCACAGGAAAATTTCTCCTCCTGTATTTATCTCCATGGCTGTGTCTGTTGGGGAACTTGCAGAGTTGGAGAGTGGGTAGTGAGAGAATTTTGAGGGATGAATTCCTAGCTCCTTCACTGCCATCTTTAGTGAGTTGAGCTGTAGAGATGATAATAGTGGGGAAGTACAACTGTGGGGTAAGATGTAATTTCTATCTGATAGGTGTAAAAGAAAATTCAAAAACCTCTGCCATGTCAAATAGTATTTCCTTTCTCAGTATTGTGACTGCCACTTTGTAAAAAGTCATGGAAATTTTATTGGGAAAAAACTGTATTTAGTGCTGTTTCTTAGGGTATTGGTAATTTCCAAGTTGTATTTTTTCAGCTTCCCTGTGCGTGAGAGCTATGATAGTGGTTTTCAAGATAGGAAACAGACCTAGAGAAGTAGAAACAAGGGTACTCTGTGATTCTCTTGCTCAGTGCTTAGATATGTAGGACTGGATATTTTAGAGAACTTAAAACTTGAGTTCACCTTCATTGTGAGGTCATACTTAAATCTGAATGCAGTCTCTCTTAACAAGGAGAACATACAGTACCTATTTAGTTTAAGTGACTTGCCTTACATCAGGTTTAAGCCCTTCTGATGGAAGAAGGGAGATCAGTTTTCCAGGGCAGCCTTCCATTGCCAGCTGTCCATAGGTCTTTCACAGTATACACTGCAGCTTCTGAAAAACTAAGTTGGGTGCTGTAGACCAGCAAATGTTAAGTAAGCTGTAATCAACCCCCTCTTGAGATTTCTTTGGTTGTGAGCTGAACCCCTCAAAGTACAACTCTAGGTGAGCCTTTAGGGGTTTTTAAATGTATCCCAAAACACAGGTGTTATGTCACTTAAACTTACTACCAAACAGTATTCCTAATTTTAATGGAAGACATGTCTCTATCTAAACATCCCAAATATGTTGGAATGTGATTACCCAAGTAGTGTTCATGGAAGGCCAGAGTGTAAGTCTCCAGCATTCTGATCTCTGACAGTGGCCAGTGGAGACAGGATCGGCTCCTTTTTTTGACACTGTTGTTGTACATAGCTTTTACAGGGTAGAAGCTTTCTTACCTGGGGAGATGTCTGAACGTAGATATAACCGAACTGCTTTTCAAATGTTAGCACCTTTCTTGATTCCTAACTTTTTTCAGGAGGTAGACCTACTTTTCTCTCCTGCCAAATTTCTTGTGTGAACAGGTACTGAATTACTGCCTGCTAAAAAGAGGCTGGTGTCACAGCCAGACCCCGTACATTTGGTATATTTGCTTCTTGCTGGCCTTTACCATCCCCATTGTCACTGGAAGACCAAGAGGCCTTTTCTGCACATTTATGCCATCTTTTATGGCATTGTGGATGCGACTTCTGTTTTCGTTCTGTGTCACAGCACTAAAATGATCTTTGATACAAAGGATTGATACAGAGAATCAAGGGATAAAACCTCTCACTACCAGTCATCTACCATTCAGCTTTGCCCTGGACTAGGAGAAGACTTGGAGGAGTGAGAGGGAGGGAAGAGGTGTGAATCCCAAAAGTAGGCATCCTGACCTGCATTTTGTTTCACTTAGTGGCTGGTCCTTCTCATTTTACACTCTGAGAAGGCAGCTGCTCTCAGCTCCAGAATGTTAGCTGTTAGACATGGTGATGTTGTCAGAGTTGTGCAGAGTTCTGTGAGCTGGCATACCTTTGATGCTCATCTGACCATTGTAGTGTGTGAAGTTTTACTGGTTCATCTGGGAAACTAGCCTATCTAAGAAAAAAATTATTCCTTTTCCTGTCAGTTCTGCAAACTAAAGCCAAGTCTCTGTAGGGGCTGGAATCCTGTTCTGCAGAGTGAGATTGTGATTGTTATGAGATGATGGTGCAGGTCTGAACCATCACTGTAAAATCCAGCTGCAGTGGGCTAGTAGCTTAGGGCTTGAAAGTGGTATCTTGAGCTTTTCTCCTGTTGTGCGTTCCCTGAACCTGCCCTAGATTTACAGCTTTGGGCACCTACAGAGTGAGTTGGTTGTTGAGCGGTTTTGGATAGTGAGAGGAAGTGGAAAATGACCTGCATGATGACTTGATCTGCATCAGGGAAGAGAAAAATATGAATTAATCTTTCCACAGCAGCCTGGAGAGGCATCAGATTAAGCACAACATGAGACAGCACCTTATGGCTTGTTACTCATCCTTGCCCAGCTATTGTCATATTGAAAAGTGTGCTTTTTTTAACCTTATCTGGCATATCTGGTATTGAATGGTGTCCTGCTGTTTCTACCATTAGATATTTTTAAGTTAAGAAATGGTATCAGTTTCTAGGAATCACTGACCTTTTCAGTCCGAAATTGTGTTGGAATAATGCTTTTTTAAAATTTTTATTTTGCAGATTGCCTTTATGACCTTGACTCTGTTTCCTATCCGACTCTTTTTTGCTGCTTTTATGATGTTGCTGGCCTGGCCTTTTGCTTTCATTGCTTCAATGGGATCTGACGAGCAAGAGCTTGAAAAGCCCCTCTCCTGGTGGCGAAAGTGAGTCACTGATGTGGTGAAATACTAAGAGAATCATGATATAGTTCAGCAGTTTGAAATAGAAATGGGAAATACCTTTTACCTGTCTCAGAGATCTTTTCTCTTCAGAAGAAAATATAAAAATTATTGAATACTTTCCTCAGCTGGGAAACTAGAAATGCCTCAACTTTTTGATTTGCCAGGTGACCCAAGAATTGCATGATAATCTCTGGCTTCTTATCTTTATTGAGGATGTAGTGTGAAGCTTTGTTGTGGCATCTTCAATTGCATTGATTCCTGTAATGTCAACTTCGCATTGTGAAGATTGACTTTATAGAATGTGCCCAGGTTTCATATTCTAAATTTTTGTTCTGAACTGCTTCACCCCGTTGTCTTCTACCCTGTGATGAACTGACAAAACCTGTGTTGATTCCCTGAGGGCTTGCCCCATACTTTGGTGCTTATTAAAAGTCTGTGGTTGCTTTGATATTGCAATGCTAATTAAGGTAGAATATAAGACAGTGTCCTCTCATCCATGAGAACTGCTATTTGAGGAGCAGGAATGGGGGCGTGTATCACCTCTTGTCTATAGACAACTTTAAAATAAGGAGCTGGCACTACCATGAAGGAAGCTGATTGTGTTTTGCATCACAGGAGGGAAGGAGGTTGAGAACCACAGAGGCATATCACTTTACATTTCATTTGGAGCAATATCAATGCAATAACTAATGGAATAATTGGCTGCCTTCAGTCTTGCATACAGTTATTTTGAATAACTTCTTAGCTTCTCCCTTTCCCATTTAATCCAGTTTTCACTGTTACCCTGTTCTCCTTCCTCCAGTCCCTATAAGTGTTACAATTTGTGGTGTTCAATTTTTCTACTTTGTTCAAAATTTCTCTTTTCATGACTGTCAGTTTAAAAAGACAGACAAACAAAACTCCATTAAAAAAAACCTTCCCCACCCCCCCCCAAAAAAAAAAAATCCCCAAGAAACAAAAATCTAAATCACTTTAGGATAATAGGAGAAGACGGGGAAGGTGAAGAAAATAAAATATTTCCAGGGCTCTTATCTATATTCTGTAGGCCTTCCTGTATTTGAGAATCTCTGCCCTACATTTGTCCCCTGTTTTGTTTGTATAAATTTCAAACAAAGAATCAGGGTAAGTGCATTCTGGCAGTATCCTAATAGCATATTTTGGGACTCGATTTTTTAGAACTTTTTAGGTGTTACTAGAAAACCTTGTTAGGCATTGTGTAGAACAAACTTAAAAGTCATAGTCTGAATTAAAATAAATTATTAACTAAATGCCAATCTTGGAGACTAGAATGAATTAGTATTCAGGTATAAAATGAAGTTGAACAGCGTATTACCTTGAAAGTAAAGTTTTAAATGAGCCGAGAAAGAAGAACAAAGAGTGTGCAGTGTTTCAGCTATGTTTTAAGCATCATATCCTATGTGAACTTTTGTTGTGCGTGTAATTTTTCATTTCATTATTTTAAGGTGTTCCTGTGGCAATATAACTGCTTTCTCAACTCTTTACAGGGTAGTGGATATTTTGCTGAAAGCAATAATGAGAATGATGTGGCTTGCTGGTGGATTCCATTGGATAACTGTCAAAGGCAGACGGGCATTGCCAGCAGAAGCAGCAATATTAACGGTGGCTCCCCATTCTTCCTACTTTGATGCCATTCCAGTAACTATGACCTTCGCCTCCATCGTGATGAAAGCAGAAAGCAAAGATATTCCTGTTTGGGGAAGTAAGTTGGTAGATACTTAACTTTTCAATTAAAAGAGATTGCTTAGGAAGTTGTCTGGGTGTGTGTCAGAAGGACTGAAACAGAAAGGAAATGTTGCTTTAATATATGGTGAGAATTTTTTTTTAGCTGGTCTACTCTGAGTGTCAACAGAAAAAATTGGCAGGGGGGAGGGGAATGTTCTTTTTCCACTTTCCCCAAAGTTGAATCCTCATATGAAGTCAAAGCAATCCAACAGAACTGAATTTGCAGTCAACTTGTAACATTTTAAGACCTACCCGATGGAAAAGCAAATTAGGATGGGGCTGTGGAGCCGGAGACGGGTGTTAGGAAGAAAGTCTACTGGGATGGTGTGAGTTAGGGTGCCCTGCCAGAAATGTGTTTTAGGAATGTGGTCTGCTCTGATTGCTACCCTGCCTCGAGGGAGTGCTGCTAATCCTTCACACATCAGTAAGTTAGTTTCAGGCAGAGTGTGAGAGATGAGCACAAATGCAGATTGTTGTGTACTTGGGTTTAATCATGAGAAAAGCATATGCCTGAATCAGTAGTGCTTGAAAACTATCTTTGGAATTATTCCTGTAAGTTCTCACAAGTGTTTGAGAGATACCTGTGATTTTTGGTGCAGTTGTGACAGGCAAAAAATTGTGTAAGCTTGTAGACTTCAACCAAAGTCTGTGTGGAAGCATTTTGGAGAAACCCACCATCTTGTGTCTAGCAACCAGAGCATTCAAAGAATATTCCTGCGTCTCATTGTGTAGATTTTTATGGGTAATATAAAAGTGACAAAAGATGCTACTTTGATCATGGGTAGGACTCTTAAATTTAAAAGTCTAAGCGAAAGCTTTGAGTTCCTTTGCAACTAAGTGGAATCAGGCTGTTGTTTCTGACATCCTTCTAAAATTTAATTACGCAATGTGTTTTTAAGGTCACATTCAAAACCAGAAGAAAGGGCCACAAAGGGTGAGTGATTAGATATATAAGCAATATGTATAAGCAATCTTGTCATATAAGGGTCTGCCTGAATGAGGTAAAATTCAGGCTGGGTCTGTAGTTGTATCTTAATTCCATTGAAAATCTTACTAATGGCATTTAAAAATTTATGGCAGTGAAAAATCCGTGTAAAAATTAATAGGTGCGTGGAACAAAAAGTGCACAGGCAGGCATGTGCTTTTGAAGACAAGTGTATGCAAACAAGCATAGTGTGAAAACAAAAAGAAATTGAACTCCCTTGTTCAGTACTGAAAGAAGATACTCTTGTGAGACTGGCAATCCTGTACAGCATAGGTGTTTCCAGGCCAGCTTGGGCCTTAGAAGCAGTCCAGACATAGAAACAGGGGCTGATTTATCTTCTTTCTCAGGTGATTCAGTTGACTATTTAATGATTGTTGGCTTAGCAAAATAAAAGTAGTGTGGAACTCCTTTTGACTTGAAGGTGGTCTGTCTGGAGGACCTAAATTAAATGAGGTAACTCCAGCCCATGCTGTGCTTACAGCAGTGTGATGAAATGGCAGAATGGCATTTGACCGTGCTGTGATGGCTACTTAACTAGCCCACGTAGTAGATTCAGCAGGAGTTGGGAGAATCTGTAGGGATATGGAGATTGTAATTCCCCTGAATGTAACACAAATAATGTGTATCAAGTAGATCAAACTATTTTCTAAGTATCTAATTTAATTTTGAGGTAATTTTTACAGGATTTCATTGAAAGTCTAGACTTTCTGCAATGAATTAAAAAAAAATAATCACTTCATTTAGTTAATATGTGAGTAAAACCAGTTACAGAAAGAGAACATGTGAGATTTGATGGAATATTACTGGAATGTACCGTGTAGTCAAATAAATGAATGTGCTGTCTTGTATAGCTGCATTTGCTTTATGCTGTGCAGCCACCAAAGTTATGTAGTCACTTGTGAAGGGTTCACAAATATGCCACAGAAGTGAGGCATACCAAAGGTCAGAAGTGGGATTGAGAATTCAAAAGCAGTTTTTGTTTTTAGGGTGGACTTTTATATGAGCATTAATTACAGCAATTTGTGTTATTTAAGAAAATGGGCCTTATTTAAGAAAATGGGCATGTATTGATTAGTTTGGCTTCAAAATTAGTAACAACTTTCCAGTAAAATTGTGATTTCTGTCTTCTACTGCTTTGAGAGAAGTTTTCTGTGAAGCAGACAGTGCTGACTATCCTCTCCTTCGATCCAGTATTTTAATCCCAGTGTTATTTACACTTCTCTACATGCACACACATAAAAAAATCCATTTCATATTATTGGACCAGTGATATTTCTCTTATGCTTATGTGATAGTGTGCTCATGTTTTTATTGGATTGTCTGGTGAATTGTCAACACTCTAGACATTCATCCAGAATTTATCCCACAGGTCAGAATTGTGTTGTGTTCATCAGTTTTGTAGGTCTTGCAAGCTTAGTATACCATCTTCAGTAAGGTTTTGGAGGCAGTCACTGATAATCCTAACTTTGTTATCTCTTGAGTCTTGTTAACTGTTATTCTGAATCTTCTGGGAAGCTTTGAATAAAGTACATTCATTTAACTATCTGAATAGACTTAAACATGTAAAAAATGAAGTGGGAGAGGAAATATAATTTCCAAGGATGAGGACTTTGGGTGACAAGTACATCCTCATCCAATATATTCAAGTACGATGTAAATAAATCGGCTTTTTAATGGCAGTGTTTATTGAGACATTATACATTGTATACCAGAGGGATCAGGTGCTTTAGCAGGCACAAAATGATCTGATTGCTAAATGGTTACTAAGATTGGTTCTGCAAGCATTTTAATAAGTTTCTGGAGCAGCTGCCTATATTATAGTACCCTTAGTTTGCCAGTTGTGGAATATTAAGCTTCTGAGCCACTTGAAAGTCCAGATGATTAAAAGCCTGTTCTTTATGGGATTGGAAGTACCCCACAAGTGGTTTTGTTTGTGAGGGTTTTATTGGCTTCTAACTAAGGCAGCTCTCCTGGTTTGCAAAGTCCAATTTCAGGAGCAGACTTATGTCTCGTGATGTTTACAGATATCTTCATCCTTTTTATGAAAGCAAAGAAAACCAGACTTTAAAATGATCTTTGGTTGTGGGAGAAGAGTTATGAACCCTTCAGTCAGTGGTCAGTAATGAAAAAAATTATCCACTTGGCACACACACAAGGTTAACAAACTTCGGGGAGGAACTGCTTGCCCAAATAGAAACTATTTCAACGATCATAAAAAAAAATCAGTATCTGAAAAGTAGAGAATGCCAAACAGATGGAATATGTCATGATGCTGAAGGAGAATGTGTGTTTCTACACAATGACTTTCCAGCGTTTTGGTAGATTGGAGATGTGAACTTTGCTGGACCACTTAAGTTTTACAGTGGGAAAATGACTTGCAGGAGTCTGTTATACCTTACATGGTCTCAAGAAGTCAGATCCATTTATCAATACAGATCCTTTAACTTTACTGTTTTGTCTGCTGAATCCCACTTCAAGTCAGGACAAGATTTGTGCATAAATTCTGGATAGTTACACTTCCCAGTCTTACTTTTGGCTGTTGAAGCACCCTGGATATAAGTGGGTTTTCATTGCTGAAGTAATTGGTCCTGCTGCAGAAATGCTTCAGTAAGAAAGAAAAGGGATTTATTGGTAAATATTAATTGATGGGGACTTGGGACCACTTTTATGGTCTGAATATTTGCAGTGGTCTGAACTCTTAGAAACTAAATAGAAGTGAAAAGTGAATTCAAACTTTAGGCAATTTCTCAACATCTCTAACACCACCCTCTGAAAAGGAGAGGGAGTTGGTTCCTGTGAAATGTACATAATGATATGTTACCTTAAGTTTATAAGGGGGAAGGAGGTAGTTTGTGTTTGGTGGAACCCAGCAGACCTACAGAGAAAGGGAGAATCATACAGTGCTATAAAACTATCAGTTCTGTTGTAGGTTGTTTTTTCCACATCTACTAAACTCTTGAATTTTGTTCAAGCTCAGTTTTTGACAGTGCATTATGGGCATTTCTCAAGCATCACGACTAAAAGATGAGAATAAGTAAATCCAGGGGAAAGTATTTATGCTTGGGTAGCTGGATATGTTTCCATCTCAAAACTTAAAAGGTGCCAAATTACCCACCAGCTCTGTTGTGCAACCTAATCCTTTATTCCTGCATCCCAAGTGCCCCACCTCCTATTCCAAAGCACATAAGGGAATTGTGGTAGACTCGTAGTTCTTCTGTGACAATCTCACATTTGAATGCTTCTGAGATTCACTAAAACAGTCTGGACTCCTTATGGAAGACCTGTTCTCAGGTGAAGGCATTACAGATTTCTTCATTTATACACTGTAAATCAGGGCCTTAAACACTGAGATCACCAGGATGAATGCCAACACTGTATGCTATGTCAGCATTGTAGCCTGCCTTGAGTATGCACTTGAGCTCCCCATTTCTGAGGAGCATCTTGAAGTTGTTGCCAAGCTTACCCATTTCATCTTCTCCTTTAAAACCCTCTGTTACAAAATTCAGTCTTTCTTTCAGACTGTGGGCACTCAGATGGTCCTGCAAGATTTCAGTCCCACAGAAGCTCTCTGAGAGACTTAAAATACTTGCATTGTCACATGTGTATTACATGTATATGTATATTATTTGGCTTGGAGTCCTGGAAAATTCTGTAAAAATTATTCTCATTTAAACTGATGCTGGAATGATTAAACCACCATCACTAGTTGATATCATTTACTGAAGTTACAAACTGCAGTACATACAAAACATTCCAACCAACAATTCTGCCTGCCTTAAATACTTTTTAGATTGCCAGCAGAAAGCTAAAACATGAAACCATGTCCTCATACAGGTATTGCAGGTGTGAGAGCAAACAGCAATCTCTGAGATAAAAAAGTCTTTGTCCCTCAAGAAGTCATTAAAAGAAATAGCTCACTTTTTTAAAGACCAACCCAAATAAGATAGAATTTATTTCTGTTAAAGCTAGAGAGGACACCAGTTATTTACTTCCTGCTACTGACCTTTCCTTGTCCTATAGGCCTCATTGTTTCCTTCCTTTCTTTTTGGAAGTAGGGAGCAGAACGTTCCCATTAATGTTGCCTCTTATCACTTGGCATGCTTTCAGTCAGGTGGTCCATCTGGTAAGCATTTGGTCAAACTTTGAGAAATTGTTCTTGACATACGTTTATCTTCAGTAGATGATTCAGACTTGCATCAAATAAGTATATATGTATTATATGGAAGTATATTTAAATAAGGTACTACCACCAGCTTTACAAATCTCTTACAGAGTATCATGACTATGATAACACTTCTTCTGTAAGAACAATGTAATTCCAAGTGCAAAAGATCCTAATTTTGGTGGAATTAAGTTTTGTGCATTGATACAGCCTTGTGTATTTGGTATGTGCATATTTTTCCATTTTAAAGGTCTTTGTGTCCATATAAACAGGAAGTAACTGTAATCAAGAACCTTAATGGTTTTCTTCCCCTGTAACTTTCAGAAGACTTCTGAGCATATTGCAGATTTCTTTTTTTTCTCTACAGTAAAGAACAGCTTTCATATTGGATGTTACCTCATTAGAAAAGTTGAATTCAGAACCTTGTAAGCATGTATGTTTGAGTAAGGCAACTCTTGAAAACTAAGCCAAAGATAGCCCTTTTCAACCTTTATCCTTCATGGATTTTGTACCCCTAATTACAGAATCCACAGCATAGCAACTGCTATAAGAAAAATAATTGTATTTTTTCCATACTAGAAAAAAGCTGTAGAGTAGATGGATATCCCACTACAGGCTACTTGTACAGCTTACCTCCATGTTAAAGGCAAGCAGAGCTGGTTGTGCTGCCTCTGTAGGACTCCCTTAGAGTGTCAGGGGAATGTAGTGATGAAATTTTGTGTTGTTTGGGGGAGAGGCCAAGTGAAAGCCCCAAAGTCAGCATTCTCTACTTTTGCAGCTGTGGCTGTTTGTTGCTGACTCTACAGTGATGAAAATGTAACTGCCCACTCAAAAATGTGTGTATGGATACATTTTAGAAGAATTGTATGCAGTGCCATCGCTGTTCCATAGCTTTTTGTGTTCTCCAGTGCCTTGTAGAACCAGTAGTGATGTTGCCAGTATAAATGGTTTGCTACAATACTTTCTGCTGTTGTGTGATATACAGCACTTTGTCTTGAATTGAAACAAGATTTCCTCACACATACTTGCCTGCAAAGAGAGAAGGGAAATAATGTTTTCCCTGCTGTTGTCCTAAGAATCTTAAAGACACCAACTGTATGTGTTCAGTTTATCGGGAAGAAAAATGGGGCTTGCTTAGGCATTGAGCTGGTGCTGAAATTGATTGTATGGGAGTTATGATACTGAAATCAGTTGGAGCTGCCACCCTGCTATTAATTAAAGCAATACTGAGTTTTTGCAGGCTCTCTTTAAAGAGGCTGTTTTGAACAACTTTCAGTTGGTTAGAGTTTCTGTCTGTGGCATTCTGGCTGCCCGCAGAGGCAAAGGTTTTAATGATTTACTGGCAGCACTATTTAAATTGCAAGCACCTGCCTGAAAAGGTAGAATACAGCATGTCAGCTGTCCTCAAGACTCCTTGAATTGAAATTGGGAGTGAGAGTGACTAGATGAAATAGGACTGAGAAAGCAGGAATAATGACACGAGATCAATTTTGTGAACCGATGGATTGTCTGTCATTGTCCATTAGATTTCATAATTCAAGAGTGTTTTTAATGGAGTGAGAGGAGCTGGGCAAGCATATTTTTCAGAATCACTGAACACTTGAGCTGTGGTCTTCACAACCTGGTTACAGCCAGTCTTGGACCATTAAGTTGCTGAGCAGTGAAGGATATGATTGCTCTGTTTATTGAACAGAGTTCTACTTGTTTCCTTTAGTTGCTCAGTGTGCCAGCTATCTGGAGCATTTTATGCATTCACTTCTGGCCTGACGTTGCCCTAGTCCTGCCTATTTCTTGCATCACACACTACCTTAGGTGCTGTCTCCCTGTGTTCCAACTGGACTTCTGACCACAGTCTCATCTTAGCTGCCAATTTGATGTTTCTCAGCTCCTCTTTACAGACCTTTGGCCTTGCTCCTGACTTTCTTGGACGGATTGAGTTGGTACAGCCTTTGGATTTTCAGACTTGTGTGTTTACTGGACATGAAAATATGTGATGAGAGTAAAGGTCTCTGTAGTCTTATGCTCTGTTTTCAGAAGTGATTAAGAAAAGACTACAGAGTTAGCCTTCCCTTGGTGTGAATTTTTAGTTTTACTGATGACCACAAGTTTCAAGTTCACTGAAATTGTTGGACTTGACCACTAAGGGTTTGATAGCTGGTGTCTCACAGGATCTTCAGTTGCCATTTAATATTGAAATAAGAACTATGTCCCTTTTTAGTCCAATGTCTAAGGAAGTAAGGCTTAATATAGCTACCCTAATAGGCTAATTCAACAGGCAGGACAAATCCATAGGAACCTAAGATTTCAGTTGTCTCTGTCTTTCAGCTTACCACAATAATTTTTCTTTACATGGGCGTGGGGTGCTGGTCATTCGTAAGATAACTCACCTTGTGTTCCTCTGGAGCTTAGTAACATTACAGCTTGCTTTTGGGAAGGTTGTGACAGTAAAGCTCCCAAGTTCTCTCATCTTGCCTGTACAGTTTTCAGATACAGATGACATGAGTGTGGTCCAGTGTTTTCTGTTGCACTGCCTGAAGAAAAATCTGTCTGCTTTGTCTGCTTACTTAATTTCATGTGTTATAAATAAGACCCCGCTTGCAGCACATCCTCAGAAAAGAGCCTGGGAGTTCTGGAATTATCTTATTCATTCCTTGGCCTGAAGTAACCTAGTTTCTGTCATTTGGGCCTAATGTAAAAAGAAACTTCCAAGTGAAGGCTGGGGATGTTGGATATTTTGCCTTCCTTTACTTTATAATGTTTTTGCTATGGAATAGTAATTTGCAGCAGTGGAGCAAACTCAGGAGTAGAAGCACTAAGAAGAAAATTATGATGCCAAGTATGGTTTCTCTTGTTATTTTTATTGCTTGTTCTGTGTTTGTGGAGTTTTTTCCCTATTCTTTGCGTGTTAGTCCTTTTGTGGTTTGTTTTAGGGCTTTTTTGTTTTTTACCCTGTCTCGGCTTTTTTGTTTTTTCACCTTTACCTTGCCCAGCTGGCAAAAGATAATCTTTGCTCCTCAGACAAGCCTTGTTCTATAGATATTGTCTAATAGCAGGCATTTAGGAAAATGTACAAGAGTAAGGTAACTTTTCTGAGTTCTGAGAGGAAACAGTGTGTCTTCTGAGCTGTGGCAACTTGTGGGACAAAAGTAATCGTTCAGAGGCTGTCTGAATGTTTGGGAACTTGCTGTAAGATTAGTGTCTCAACCTTCAGAATTGAAGGATTTTGGTGAGTTGGTGGCTCAACTTGTAGTGGGATAACACCATAACCAGCAGCTTTTGCTGAGTGCAGGGCTGTAATTCCTTACCCTGCTTTTTCTTCACACTTTAAGCACTGGCTGATCCATTAACGTAGCAAGTCTGTCCTTGATGAAAGCAGATTATACAGCCTCAGTGAGCTCCTCTCACAGTGGCTGGAAAAATTAAAACTGTATTTAGGGCAAGTGGAATAGGTAGTGTTTTAGTGACTTTTGAACCTTCAAGTAAGATTACATGATACAAACATTATTAAATAATAGTGCTTAAATAAAGGCATGAAGCACACTATATTTGAAGGAACTTCTAGTGCTTTTGGACACTGCAAATGAGCTGTATGGGCTTGTTATTATTTTGAAAGTTATCTTTGGTGCCCTTGTGACAGACATGCATGGAGAGTATCTTGTGGATTGATTTCTGATTTTCGCTCATGTTAATTTTCTATCTGGCTATGTACAAGAGCTTTCCCACTGAGCCAGGAAGAGGATGTCTGAGATCTAATTCATCTGGTGTGAGAAACAGGCAAACAAGTGACAGCTGAGAAAATGAGCATGTCTTTTCTGTTGACATTGATTGTTCACAAAAAATAACATCAGTATATATAATATCTTTGGTGTACCTTTAGTGGAGCTGAGCTGTCATAGAAGACAAAAGCTCTGAAAACGGAGACAGTTTGCCTGACAGGATGTCTTTTGGAAGCTCTTATGTAGCAGGGAGATTCCTGCTGCTTTGCTTGGTTGAGAATGGCTATAGATTTTGTGATTTTTGTGGAAGGAGGAAATGGCCTGCAGACAGCCACAGCTGCATTGTTGCAGAAAACTGCATAATACATACCATCATGTTTTACATTATCTGTGTTGTATGTGTTGGTCTATTAAAAATTAAACAAGTGCAAAATGCCAAAATTGTGAAAACTGTTTTCTTCAGAGAAACTTACAAAAATGTTTCAATGAAGCTGCAGTAATTCAGCTGAGTATTTGATTTTGCAGTATAATATAGTAAAGTAGTTATGTTCTTACAACAAAACTTTTTGTCCAGAGGACTAATTTAGGAAGGGGACACTAGTGCAGGGATGTATGGAGGGGTGGGGGATCTTTTCTAAACTAATGGTAAATAAAGACTGGTCCTTACTTTTGTTTTCCCTCCGCTTCAGCTCTGATCAAATATATCCGACCAGTATTTGTATCTCGGTCAGACCAGGATTCTCGCAGGAAAACTGTTGAAGAGATTAAGAGGCGTGCCCAGTCTAATGGTAAATGGCCACAGGTACTGTATTCTGCCACTCTGTAAGACATGGTATTTGGCATTTCCAGGCTTTGGATATGCAGTTTACTTTTTTTGTTGTGGATGGTTTGGGGTGGTGTGTGTATGTGTGGGAAATCTCCCCCACCTTTCTAGAAGATAAAACGTAAGATTCTCATCTGTCTCTCATTTAATTGTGTTTCAAGGGAAACTGGGTAAGTAGATGGGTAGACAGCTCTTAAGTGGTATGAAATGAATAGATCACAGCAGGTGAGAAAGTCCTCTAAGAGGAAATTGAAGTGCTCACCAGAATACCTGGGGAAGTACAGTGTGTTCTCACCCTTTGCAAGATTTTGGCACTGCCATTGTTGGAGATGTGATACTGGGCAAGGCAGCCCAAAAAATTTGGGTATTCCAATAACCACCTCTATTAAAACATGTGATGAAAGCATGGATAAAATAAGTGGCTCTGGGGTTTATTCTGCACCTAAAATGTGGCTCTTAATGTGCCTTGAAGGAGAGTAATGGGAAGGAAAGGATGACTATTTAAGATCTCAGATTCCTAGAAGCATGTGATTATTTTGTAAATTTGAAGCATTCTTGTGAATTTTTTTTTTTTTTTTTTTTTTTTTTTTGAGATTAGGGTACTGTATACTTTTTATGGGATTATTGCTGCTAACAATGCCTCTGCATACTTGACTACAAAAATGGTTTAAACAGCTATTAACAATATGGCAGGTGATATATAGCTTTTGCTTTGATTTTCATCATTTGATTTCAAAGCAAGCTAGGTCAGAGTAGGCAATAAAACTAGTAATTTTAATTCCAGTCCATTACTTTGTTCCCTTATGATATGGATTTGGGGGTGGGCAGGCTTTGTTTTTTGTACAGTCTAGCCTCTTCTGCTGAATAGGTTCAACTGAAGCATGTTTTTGCTTTTCTTTTTTTTTTTTTTTTTGGTAAGAATCCTGTTTTGATATTTTCAGTCTCTGTCATTTGGGCATCTGTGCAAATGCCAAGTAATAGCAAAGAGAAAATAACTGTCTTTTCTTAGCCTATGAGAAGGTAGCCTGGGAGCAGGAATTTTGTTCTGGTACAAAACAGACTATGATACTTTTGCCAGCACCAAAATCTGCAGTGAAAGTACTCATACTTAACAAGTGTTTCTAGTCACTGTCAGTGTTCCAATAAATGGAATTATTATTGGTGGGCAAGAAAGAGGCAAAATCACAGATAAAGAAAAATGTTTTTCCTATAAAGGTAGGACTTCACTTGACATCTTTAGCACCTTTTTTTTCACTCTAACTGAACTGTTTTTCCCTGAGAACATTTTTGCTGTAATCAGTTCATAACAGCTTTGAAGAGATGTATTTATAAATAAATTCACATTGAAATAGTTTTTAAAAGTCAACTTTTTTTTTTACTTCAAGATAATGATATTCCCAGAGGGCACTTGCACAAACCGATCCTGTCTAATTACATTCAAACCTGGTAGGTATTATGCTCATTTCTCTGTTCTCTACAGAATGTCCTTGTATCTTCATTTTCTGAAATACCACTTGGGTTTTAATTTGCTTGCTGTTGCAGAAGTTAAGAACCTGCAGTAGGGTGAAATTGGAATATAAATTTTCTGATGGTACAGGAAGATTGTAATTGTACCATTGAATAAAACAGTTTTGATAATTCAGGTTTTTTCTTGGCTTCTGAGATGCATATGAGTGGAGGAGTAATGTTTCCTCATGGGTTTTTGTTTGTGGTTGTGTCTTACTGCTTTTTTTGTTTTCTTACCCCCTCCATTTCCTGTTGAGGTCTGTCATGCAGCATTTAGATACTCACTGCTACCTTAAGCTTTATAGTGTATCGATTTCAGGCTGCCCTGCGTTTGTTGCTGTGTTGTATCTGGCTGATCCCTCTCTAACTCACTCTTCTGTGGAGTTGCATTCTGATGAAGATGACATGAAAATGTTTCCCACGTAACACTGTTACAGAGGCTGCAATTTTTTTACAATTTTTATGTAACATCCGTGTTCTAAGCTCTTTTCAGTAGTATCACCCTTGTAGTTTTATCAGTTTAACAGTCATCATTGCTGCAGCTGTAAACTGCAATTCCAGTGGGGAGAAATGCCAGTACTGCAGTAAACCACTAACCTTTAATGTAAACCTGCCTTTATCCTTTAGGTGGGGAGAGGGTCAATGAAGAAGCTTCAGTGAGCAAGGCAGTCAGGAATGTCTTTTGACTTCCTAGTTTTCTGCCTAGTTTCTGGTCTTACTGTGTGTCTTGTATTTTGTTTGGCTTGCAGTTTAAATATCACAGAGTATCAGGCAGTGAGTCAGCATTGTGGTTCCTTGCACTGATTCATTTGGCTGAAGAAATCTCGGACTTTTCTCTCAGTTCTTACCTTTTTAGATGAATGCATGGGAAACATGCACTTCTGTAGCTCTTTGCTCTCCTTCTCTCTCCTCCTGAATCCTACCATGCTTTGAAAGTTAGCCTGAATCCTTCGTGTGAAGTCCTGATTTCCTCCCTTCCCTCTGTGCCATAGACATTCCAGTCACCATGTATTTCATCCCTACACTCTCATTCTATCTTCCACTGCTCTGGTCTAGTACATGCTGCTGTCTGCCCCTTGACTGTCTCACTTTTCCTACTGAAACCTGCTTCTGTATCCTTCCAGCCTTCCAGAAATCCTTTGCCTCAAAATTCCTCACTTATCTCACCTTACTTTAGGTCTCTGTTCAAGTTTGTTCTCTCAGGATGCCTTTCCCCATTCTACTAACATGGCCTGTGCTCCTTGCTCTTACTACACATTTTCTTGGTTTTGTGATTGTGTTTAAATGGTAGTGTTGTCATTTCAAAAGTTGCTTAGACTGTTCTTGGAGCAGAAGGTACCACTGACCTCCGTATCTCTTAAGGATTCTGTACAGACCACCTTCATTTAGAGATGTTTATATTCCATTAACAGTTCCTCCTTTTACTTTGCAAAGCCAATGTTATGCGAGGAATACAGTGTACTTCAGTTATTCAGTTCTTAATTGGAATATTAAGGAGACCTAAGTTAATTGTCAAGAATAACATACTTTGAGTGAAACTTAATTTCTTCATGAGAGAAAGATGTTAAGAGAAGTCTTAAACAAGAGAGTTATGATGCTTACCCAGTCTTTGTATTAGAAACCAAGAAAATGCTTAGCAAATGATATAGAACTTGTGCTGCTCATTTATCAGAGCTGTAATTTTCCCATGAAGCGAAACAATGCTTCTGAATAATAGCTCTAGTTCAATATAGCTCTAGTTCAATTTATAACTATTAGTTTTCCCATAACTACAGAAGTGATATGAATTCTGCTATTTCAGAGATTATAAATTGCCCATAAATTGTTGCTGTTCAGATAAAAATAGAAAGCCTATTTTACATAAGAAGGTCTAAAGTCTTCACCAAAAATACTGTTGACCACAGGGAATAAATTAACCATCTTGTGCACACTCATTTATTTTTATTCATTTATTGAGCTGAATTTGGTACTAAGCTTTGACCTGAGTTAATGACAATATATGTAAGTGGTAGATGATAATTTAGATAATGTAAGCAAACATTTTTAATTAGCTATCTGCTGAAAAGGCTATATATACATTGTCATTCTCCAGTGCTTGCTGTTTTGTTTACTTTTGAGGCTACTTTCAGATCTTTTTTTTCACCATCAGTTGCTTCCTATCAGTCTGTTAGTTGTACAGTTTTTTCTTGTTGCAGTAAATTTATTCTCTACCAAAATGCACTATAAATTATGTATCGTATGTGCCTTCTAGGAGCGTTTATTCCTGGGGTTCCTGTACAGCCGGTGGTTTTACGTTATCCAAACAAACTGGTAAGTTCAGCTTGCAGTGTTGTTGGAAATTCAGGGCATTTTCCTTTAAGTGCATTGGCCCTTGTGTAATGTTTTAGGTTTAAAAATTCAAAAATCAGTGCTAAATTATTGTTTGTTAAGTATTTATTCCTTCAGCCTCAAGTAATATAGGGAGTCTTAACTGAGTTTAAATATTTCCGCTCTGAAAGTTGTTCAGGTTGTTACAAGAAATATTCTACAAATGATGAAGACAAATGGCAATTTCTGTCCAGGGTCTGTGTTCCTAAGTGCTCCCTGTAACCTGCAGTGTGTGTTGGAGAGTTTTCTTAATGTCATTTATTGCTGGAAGATGTTTCTGCATCTCCTGCCTTTGGGGGTGTTAGTCACGAATTACTGTGACTGGCTGAATGGTATAGGATAATGTGTTGAGGACCTCTGTGCCTTTGTAAAGTGTCATCTTGTTTGCTTTATGTTCACCATGCCCTTGGCTAAGGAATTAGCTAATTTGGAATGTAAGTAATATTCAGTTTAAGTTATATTCAGGTAAAATGCAGATTATAATGCTTATTTACAATAGCTGAAGTTTCTTTTTGAGCCCACTGGGGCTATTTTCATGTGCAGTCTGTCTCCTTCTGAAGCAGAAGTTCCTTAGGGAGGGTGTGAAGAGTGTCAGAAATAAAATAAGGACCACCAGGTCTCTTTCACTGATGCATGTCACATCAGAAGATCTCTGACTAGCCTATTAACAACCCCTTGTTCTAAGGCAGGATTTTGTTTCTTCATGGTACCTGAGTAGATTACGAATATTTCCATCCACTGTTCTTTTTGTCATTTACAGGTTTATGTCCTTTACATAAAACCTATGCCTGATTGAAAAAGAAAAGGATCCAAGCGAAGTTAATATACACAGGCCACCATTCGCTCTTTGAGACAAGGTGTAATGGCAATCAAATAGTTTGCAGTAACTAAACCCAAAAATTATCTTTGGAGATGCTGTGACAGGAATAGCAGCCTGATATGCTTACATAGTGCATTGTAGCAGGCTGCCTGGGACTGTTCATTACATAATGATTATATTTTCAGGAAGAAGGATTCTTCTCTAAAAATAGTTTGAAATTTTGATGGCACTGCCATTTAAAATGGCAAACATGCTCATGGCTTATGTCTTACTTAATATGCTTTGTAACTTTTTGTTAAGCCTGTATCATTATAGAGCTATCAAATGTTATTTTGTAAATATCTTCAAAATCCAGGTGCATACTGAAATGTCATCATTGCCTGTAGTACATAATATGCAATATTTATAAAGTAATAGTAAGTGTTCCTAAAATTTTATTGACAGGAATTTGTGAGCTTTTAACATTGAAGCAAAACAATATAAATGTAAATGAAAACTTTGATAATTTTAGTCACTACAAAAATTTGTACCAAATTATAGCTAGATATATAGATATCCATTGTGAGCTGGCATGAGTTTGTGTATGGGACTTTACATTTTCCTACTCCTTTTAATTGCTGTAAACACTTAATTTTCAGTGCCTTACTGAGTCATTTAACCTCCTATGATCTAATTCCTAGAGACCTTGCAAAGGTCTAAGCATTAATGACAGAGGTGATAATTGCTGCTACTGCTTTTCTACATGAGCTTAGGGGTTGCAGAAGAGTTGCATCAGTTAGGATAGCCAGAAGGAATATGATGGTGGTGCACAAAAGTGAGATTTATTCTGGTTAGGATATGGAGTTAGATTATTTTGTTTCAATTATTGAGGTATTCTTATCTCAACCTCCAAGGCAAGGCTTACCTTTTCTTCCCAATTCTTCTGCCCACCCCAGGGAGGAGTGAGTGAGCAAGCAGCTGTGTGGCATTTAGTTGTTGGTTGGGATTAAACCACAACACATGTAAGAACAGAGTAGGGAATTCTCATACACTAAGATGCCATTTTTAGCAAACTTTAAATGTCTCTGGCCTTCTATTTGCTGTCTTGTTTGAGTGATGTATATTATAATTTTAGGTTTAGAAAGGAACTTCTTAAGATCTTTGCTTAGCCAGTGAACTACCGATTTACATTCTGGGCAGTCACCCACTGTGTTTTGCTTCAAGTGCTGCTCTGGTCTATGTTCAGAGCTTTGAGTTCCACAGTATAGATGAGAACAGTCTTAGATTTGAGTGCACCTGACTGTTTCAAGGGGCTTTTTGAGATTAGAGCCTGGGGTGAATGTAGTAGGTGTGTGCACTGGTATGTTTATTTCATTGTAGTCTAATCAAGAGCTAGAGAAAGCTGATCTGCAGGGGGCTGAAACATGGCAAAAGTGAAGTAAATTCAGAGTCTTTTATAGCAATTAAATCTAGTTCTGGTTGCTGTGAAGAGCTCTGGTTTATATTTTTTTTAGAGTTGCTCCCTGAATACAAGTCATCTTTGGGCTTGTGACTATTTCTATTATATGGCATCTCTGGTCCTGTATCAGTGTTTTTTAGTAGTAATATTTTACTATGTTGCTCTTATTGATGCATGAGCAGAAAGAAAATTTAAGGCTTAGAATGTTGTTTACACCTGATATTCAAAATTTTGTATTGGTTGTCTAGATTGATAATATTATAGGTATTGGATGCCTGAGAGCTATGACCTATTTTCTAGTTGAATAAGTGTTCTAATGTCTTCACCCATAAGGTTCTTTACTACAATCCTTTCTAAAAATTCTTTACTTTTTCTGTCAGAGTGCTGTTACTTATGAAATTATGAAAATATAGGAACTGGATACCTGTTTAAATATCAGAGCCATTTGAAATGTGTTTTATGTCCAAATGTCTTGCACAAGTAACTGCTATTTGATAAGAGGTTTGGCAGCAGCTCTTGAACAGTTTTGGTATATCAGGCAATCTCCTGTTTGAAGGTTGTCATATGACTCTCAGTATCTTCTTGTGTCAAATACAAACTCTATGGAAGATGGCTCTTCTCCCTGTTTCCTCCCGTGGCGAGGGGAAGTAACAGAGGGGGTAACATTCAAGGTCAGGTTGGATGGAGCTCTGGCCAACAGGATCTATTTGAAGATGTCCCTGCTCATTGCAGGGGAGTTGGACTAGATGGCCTTAGAAGGTGCCTTCCAACCAAGCTATTGTATCATCTTATGTACTTCCATGCGATTTAAAGTATTCATTAATTAGATACAGTAGTTTCAAAGTGTACTCAGAATGCTGTCCAAAGGAATGTTGTCCAGAAGGGTAAGCTGGTAGCTGTGATAAATATAAAAGGTCAACTTAGTTACTTAAAGAAAATCCTATTTCCCTTTGTCTGTTTGTTGTTTTTACCATAAAGATATTGGCTGTGCTGGTAGGAGTCTCCTATAGCATGAATCTACCTGTTGCAGATCAGAATCCTTTTTTACCTTGGCAGCATTTCTGGCCATTATCCCTGATGCATCGTGAAGTTTTGGTGAGAAGCATGATGCCTATCCACTGTGACATTCACACTGGGAATTTCTTGCAGGATTGTTGTTAGATACCATGACTTACTTGAGTTTGACTTGCCAGCTAGCCAGCATGAGGCTGGATTCTAAAAATACCTATGCTCTGTTCAGTGATCCAGACACTTTGTGGCAATCACATTTTTCTTCATCTCCCTCTGTGCTGTTGCAATTTAGAGAGCTGAGTTGGAGATGTGCAGTGCTTGGTGTTCTATAAGGCAGATCTAGTCTTTAGAGAAGTTATCAGCTATCTACAGTGGTTTCTCAGTTTGTAATGAAAGTTCCTTGTGGGAAAGACAACCCCCATAATGTGTTTACTTTTGATGTTATCAAAGAGATCAAAATAGCCAAAAACACTGTAACAGTAAAACTATCCACATTGTAGTTCTAGAAGATCACTACATGGAGATGGAGTTTTTTGATGAAGATAAATTGATTCCTACAGAAAGACTAATCCTGCATCATATTTTGTTTGATTGAAAATAATTGTTAAATGTCAAGTTTTAATTTTTAGTGGATCTTTATGCCATATTGATCTTACTCTCCAAGCTGTTGATCTCTCATTAATTGCATTTTTCACCTTTTATGGATGGATGGATTTGCTTTCTTCTGTTTTTACTTTTGGTGGCCTTTTGCTCTAAATGGTAATTAAAACTTGAGTTTAACTTGATTTTTCATGGCTATGGCATGTGACCACCTGAAATCTTTACAATGGATTTGGATGGTAGCATAGAACTGAAGTGGAACATGTTAAGTCAGTTGAAAAAAAATATCTTTCTGATCAGGTCTTTAAGAAACCTGATTTTAATGAGTCCTGTTGTCTTACACTTATGACTTGAACTCTTTCCCAGTTAGAACAGAACTAATTTCCAGATTCTAGATTCTTTCTTGTACACTTAGATCATATGCCCAAGTAGTGCAGTTTTTTTCCCTGTGCTGTTTGGTAGTATGGGGATGACTTTTATTGTCATATTCCTACCTGTTGTATATTCCTTTACAGGTCTTTTTGGTACTTGCATCTTGCTCACTACTTTTACTACTATTTGCCTCTCTTAGTGTTTCATTTTGGTTATATAGCTGTATGAAAAATGGGCTGATTCCTAACAGGGTTAAGAACTTTAGCAAAGAGAGCGTAGAAGTTTCCATGAAAATTTCTTAGTCGTATATTGTCAGTTATGCTATGTGCAACATAAAAAATTGAAAGCACAATAATTAATTGCGAATGTCACACTTCTTTTCTTAGGACACAATCACATGGACATGGCAAGGGCCAGGAGCGTAAGTGGTTAATGTTTTATTGCTTTTATCATTGCTTTCTTCAATTAGTTTTTATTTATATGACTTACATGCATATATAGTCAAGCAGTTACTGGTTATTTGATTATTCTTTGGGATTCATTTCTCTTTTATCTGTTATTCTCTAATTATACTAATAGTCATTAAGAGGAATCAGGTGTAAACAATATACTTCTGCTGCTATGATTCTGTTAGTTTGCAGAATTAATTTTACATTTTTATTTCATTTTTTTTAGCCAAGTGCCTGAAATAAAACAATTTGCTTCTGCTTTACATATCCTATTACCTGCAAGTTGATTTGATATCTCACTATATAAAATCTAGGGCTATTGTTTGAAATAGTTCTAATCTCATGAAAACAGTTGACCCACTCTAAGAATTTGGATATATTGTTTCCATTATCTTGTCTGAATGTAATTTCGACCCTTTTCTTAAACAAAAGGGTAATCTGGAGATTCTTTAGCAAATTCATGTAATATAAAATATTAAACACAGCAGATCTTGCTTGTCTTAAAAAAAGTTTTAAACATTAATTTCTCATTGGGATTTGAGGAGAAATTCCAGTATGTTTAGATGAAGATTAAAACAACAAATTTTGAACCCTAAATAAAGGGAAGTTGGCTCCTGTGATTAATGCTTTTTATTGTTTTGAACATCTGATGTGAGATCCTATATTTTAGTGGTAATGAGGAATTGGGGATTAGTCAAGACTCGAGTCATTTAGAATTTTGTCAATTAAGTTTTGCACTTAGGAACCAGGTCCAATTAAGCCCATGATTTGGAGGCTTGAGGAAATCATTGATCACTTCCAAAGGTTCAGCTTACAATTAATTTGTCACTTTGGAAATAGAGGAGTCCATGGTTGTGTATAACATAAATAGACACTGCAGCAGATGCATAAAGGAATTTCTGTTCTCGTGACCTCTTACCTCTTCCTTTGTATTTGCACTGCAATTCAAATAAAAAAGTAACTCGGCCATAGAGGAGAAAGGTGAGTAGCTTACTTACAGTTTAGTATACTAACTGAGGACTCAAGAATACAGAGGAGGAGGGAAGAAACTTGTAGGTCTGTTGCCTCAGATCACTATGATGTCTACAAAACCCTTATTCTGAAGTGTTGACCTCTGCTAATAAAGTTAAATTAAATTAAAGCTGAATCAGAATCTGCAGCAGCATGTGATGTTATCCAAATTGACTGGGTCAGTTTAAATTACAGCTTGGCTTAATTAGGATTAATTCTCCTGGGTGACCTAAAATGTATTTGTCATGTCTTAGCAGAAAAAACTATTAAGACTGATAACAGGCTTCCTTTTCTCAGCAAATGTTTTTAGTGTTAGCCAAAACATAATCTGGAAATGTTGCTGTATCTAGGACTATTCTGTTTATTTAAAGGTGCTGTAGCCTGTCAGATGGTTTGACAACTTGTCACATGCAAACTTAAACACTTTCTTACACTTATTGAAAGTAATAGTTTTACTACTTTGACAGTATTCAGAGCAGATCAACTGAGTCTACCTTGAAAACAAAGAGTAGCCATAGTTGAGTTAGGTACAGGTTCTAACAGTTTTAAATTTTTATTTAAATTCAGGGTTTAATCTTTGAGGATTACAGAGATGGCAGAGAGAAAAGTTTACTTGTGACTTTCTGGGGGTTTTTAATGCCCTTGAACAAGGACCTAGAAACTAGACTCTTTTTTTTGTGTTTCTGTCAGGGACATAAACTTCAAATCACAGGCTCCATTGTTCCTGATTCTTTTGGGGTTTTTTGCTCTAATGTGTTAGAAGCTCAATAAGAAGGAAGAGGGTGAAAATGTTTTGCAGCCCCACATGGATGTATAACAAAATGAGTAGGGTTTTGCTTCTAGGAACTGCACTTGATCTGTGTAAGAGGATTTTGACCAGTTGTCCCCTCACAATGATTGACAGCTGTAACTACCTAGCTACTGTGTAAAAATGTGGCTACTTGACACTGCTCCCTAATTTAGCTTTACTAAATCCTTTCCTGGATTTGAATCTTAATACTTTCTAAGGTCAAGTTGATTCCACTTATCTTGTATCTTAGGCTATTAAAACACAGGTACTGCATTTCATTAACAAGCTTTGGAAGTATAATGAACTTTGATTCCAAACTGAGGTAATGATAAAATCTCAGAGGTTACATAATTAATCTTGCGAACTCTGTGCGGAATACAGCATTTTTCTGAAACAAACTTATTCTTCCTTTAACATATTATGCATGTATTACCTTTCACTGCTTGTCTTCCTGTTTCTGACTATTTTTTAAGATGCTAACTCAGTGTAAACTACTCTTGTTCCACCTTACAGAATGTAATGTGTAGAAGTGCTTTCAAAGGCCTTTTCTGTTAATTTTTTTCTGAATGTGATCATACTTACAAGTGGGATACTATGCAAAGACTTTGGAGCATAATGCATTATAGTTTCATTACTTTTTTTTTTCCCCTCCATCCTTCCCCGTTTTGTTCCCCTTTTAGGTTTGAAATTCTGTGGCTTACTTTATGTCAATTTCACAATTCCGTGGAAATCGAGGTCAGTAAAAAAAAACTCCAGCGTATTGGAGCTGTTGCAGAATACCTAATATTGTACTTAATTCTGTAGTAAAAGTTTGCATTTGAATCTTCTATGTATGTCTGTAAAAACAGGTGAAGATATCACATTTTAGACAAATGGCTTCTACATCTGAAAATATACTTTAAAAATGAAATAGAAAAATACGGTTTTCCAGTTGGCATAAGACTATTTTTTTACTGATTTGAATTGAATAGATAAATTTCTGGCTCAGTTTAAAGAGTCTTTTGTGAACAAATTTCTTGTCTTCTAATGGCCTGATTGCTGTTTCAAGTAGTGTACCAACTTTGTATGTTAGACATTCAAGTGTGTGAATGCTGATGTACAAACTGAGGACTGTCTTGTAGAGAAAAATTGTAGGTGGTTTCTTGAAGGCCACATAAGTTAGTTAATGTCAGGCTAATATTTTTATTAGGCTGCACTGCTCATTGAATGTGAAATTGGAAAACACAAAGAAAGCCTATCTGTATTATTAACTTTGTTTTGAGGAAAATACTGTAATTTTAAGGCTGATGACTACTGCAGTGAAAATACAGAAACAATTACAGCCTTTCCTTTCAACTTGTTGTCCTTATGCATTTTACACAGAGTAATGACATGTCCACATTTTTGTGGACAATTACAGTATTTGAAAAGTGTTACATAGGATATTTGACAGATGTTCTGCAATTCTTTTCCTTTTTGAATAATGCAGCAGCTGTTTAGCTCTGACAGATGGAACTGATGGCAGGGTGAATCAGCAGGAAGAACTATTGCATGTTTGCATACACTGTGTTACAATAGTAACATATATTGCATGCTAATCACTGTACTTGTCATTGCTCTGTGTTTGCTTACTTTTGCAATCAATTATTCTCAAACTTGATGGATGTGCAAAATACCAGCCACTCAATAGTTGTATATGTTGTAGAAATTTGTGGTTTTGTTATCAATTTAGCTGGATGAAAAGCAAATGTGATTTCCAGAATAGTGGCCTGTGTTTTGCAGGAGGGCCAGGGAGTGACTGCCTCACGCAGGGCTAAGACAAACCAGCTGGCTGGCAGGATTTTTACCCTTTCTCAGGAGCATGGTGTTCTGCCCTAGGCAAATAAAATGGATTCTTTCACACAGGACTGAGCACTGCTGAGCTTTCTTGCTTTTTGAGGCAGCAGCTGCTAGCAGATGTTGAGTTTCTGTAGCTTTTACAGATCTTGCAAACAAGCTAAGATCTTTGGTAATTCTTGGGGGAAAAAAGGCAAACTGACTAGTGACCTTCTGTAATACTCCATCCTAAAGCAGGATTTGGCAGAGGATGGAGGAGCAGACCTGTCTGCAAGGTTGCTCTGAAGTATGAGGCAGAGTGTTTGAGGGCTACCTGTTGAATCTGTTTTTGTAAGGAAGTGCAGTGAGGACTAGTAGCATATAAGAAAAATTAGTTGTTTTGTATTCAAAGTCATATTTTTCTTTGTCTGAAGCTTATTGGTTGATATTCCTGCTCTGTTCCATCAACACATGGTAGATACCTACCAGACTGGATACCACAGTTAGTGCTGATGATCCAATAACTCACAAAACAGCACAACTTCAGTGTTTTTTTGATTAAATGATAGCCAGTAAGATTTAACAGCCAGCAATCAGGATCCAAAGTTAGTTAGTCTGGACTTCTCTGCATATATATTCTGGCATATTGTGTGTCATCCAGTAAGGGTATGGAGAAGTGAGCATCTGTGTAGGTCTTATAATAGGTTTCTGTAAATACTAGCCCATCCACCCATCCTGTACTTAGAACTGGCATGCTGGCAATGTTGTGAAAAAAGGATATATGATCATCTGCACATGTAGTTTGTTTTGGCTCATGTCTTGTTTTACTGACCTGTCATCTTCAGTGTTCATATGTCCACGACAGTCTGCAGCAGCTGAGAGTTCTTCTCTTAGTTTTGTTAGTGATGTTGAAATGATTATGCTATTTATGTTGAATTAGGCACAGACATGTAGAACACCTCTGTAAACACGTCATATTCAAACTTCTCCTGTGTTTGGACAAATTACTTAATAGCTGTTTGCAACACAGCAATGGAATGAGGTCTGGAAGCTGAAGGAACGGTCTTTCCATCTCTGTTAACTTCAGTCTTTGTGGTTTTGTATATTACATGAGGCTGGTGTACCTGCTTGTAATGTAAACCTGGAAGACAGGAGTCATGTTTGCAGCTACAGTGATGCATACATGGAAAGTTCAGCAAAACTCAAAATAAATTCAGTATTTGTCTGTTACAGGAAAAAGATGAATGTCTAATGACAGTGTTTGGGTACTGTTGACCATACTGTTATGTGATTTTAAAAACACAGCTAGCTTCATGTTTATTGAAAAGTATTTGCTGAAATGATAAACTTTAAAATAGAGACTAACAACTTTACCCAGTTGTTAGTTTCTGTTTTAAAGACCAGTGTGAAATTTCTAGGTCATAATTCCCATATTCACTACCCATAGGTAATTATATGTACTACAACTGAACTTCTTGCAGTTTTTTTTCTAATTCAGAGGCTTTACAAAGGATTGTAAGCATTTTGCTCACTTAGTGCATAAATTATCTCATTGTGGTATGCCCCTAAGAGAGCTGTCTATCTGGTACTGAGTAGGAGTGGTGATCAGAGTGATCTCCTCTTGTTCCTCCCATTTGAGAAGTTAGTTACTTGGCAGAACGAAATGTTTTGAAGGTTTTTATTAGTGAGACTGGCCATGATCTTGGGGCTTATGTAATTTTTCAATGGACACTTAAAAACAGCTTAAAAAAATGGAAGATACTTTAATGTAGGCCATGCCATTCTGAAAGCTGCCTTTTCTGTTGTGGGTCTCCAGCAGTTCTGGTTTAATTTTCCACTTTCCAACATCAACTGTTCTGTGGTTCCCTGGTCATCTGCATTCATTTAGATTTTTTTCTTTCAGTGGAGTGTTAATGGCTGATGTCCAATTCAAAGAGAGAATTTTCAAAGCATCCAATAGCAGAAAATAAAAACACTTCTCCGTACATTAGGCAGTTGTACATGATTTCAAAATGTGTGGAGGGGGACAGTAAATACCTGATGTCCTTCAAATTTGTATTATTAATATTTAAGCTATAAAACAATATTCCTTTAGTATGTGGGGTTGTTTTTTGTTGTCTGGAAAGAGTTGAGATGTAAGTGAGGTTTATGCAAGAAACTGCTAATACTTCTAAATTATTTAAAAATTCTGAGTCCCACTTAGGAAATTAAGATAAAACTCTGTTTGGGTTCCATGAGGTAAGAAATGAGCAGAGTCAATGTTATATGAATTTCTAGAACTATGGCATATACTTAAGCATTTAAAAGTTAAAATTTTAATATTTTCTGTAGTCTTAATATAATTTTCTGAGTGGCAACAAATTGTATACAATTTTCACCATAGTGCTGTGAGAGATTGTTTAAAATGTTAAATATTTTTGGTATAATTCAGTTCTCTGTATTCAGTTTCTACCCGTGTATACTCCTTCAGAAGAAGAAAGAAAAAATCCAGTCTTATACGCCAATAACGTCAGACGTGTAATGGCAGAGTAAGTATGTTTCAATTCTGCATAAAAATAGATGTGTGATTTTAAGTTTAGACTGAAGAAAAGATCACAAAATCAAGTCGGTGTGGTTGTCTGCCTACAAAGAATCTTATAGTCTGAAGGAGCGTCTGCAAGGCCTCTTACATAGCAGTTACTTTCCCATCTGAGGAGGCCAGGGAGCCACAAATACAGCAAGAACTGTAGGAGTTGATAGGTTTGGAATATTTTTTGCGGGTTGGTTGTTTTGCGAGGTTTTTTTAACATACCTTCGTATAACAAGCCAGTTCTGCTTGTGTCAGTGGATATTTAGTATTTTGGGGGAAGGGTATGGTTGAATTTTAGGAAAGTTGATGTACCTGAATTTTGTGCTATTGGGGTTGCATTTTAAGCTGTGACTCTTTTAATGAGGTTAAAAATAATTTCATGTTGTTATTGTTAGCCTGTGGCTCTTTCAAACAGTAAAGCACAGTGAAGTGGCTTTATTTCCATTTGAAACAGAGGGCTGATACTTGCGAATTAATTGAGGTTAATGTAGTGACAGTTGAAACACTTGTCTGTAGGATATAATAAAAGCAACATTTAATACTTTCACTCTTTTGTTGCCTTTTTATTAATGTCTTTTTCATTCTTTTTTCTCCTTTCAGTAAATCTTCCATTAGTCAGTAGATAATTCTTTTCTGTATTTACATTTAACCCTCAGGCCTGTGGTCATTATTAACTCTTGAGAGGTTTATGTATCTTCCTAATCCTGATTTTGAAAGAACTTGTGAAATCATAATTTCCTTTGTGTAACTTCTCTTCCATTTCCAAGTTTCTGATTTAAGCCAAAGGCCAGTTTTTAGGTAGTAACTGAGAATTCTTGTCTGGTTGACCCCAGGTCTGTGAGTTTCCTTAAGGATGTTGGGATGATAATATAACAGTAGATCAATTGTGCAAAAGGACCTGTTGGAATCATCCTGTCTTGGAGTAGAAAAATCTTTGAGGCACTGTTGTTAATTAAAGCTTGTCACCTGGCAAGCATTTCCTCAGACTTAGTGTAGAGGGCCAGGTTACTAAATCTTCATTCTGAGCTCTGCTCCAGTCACATAACAGGGATTGTGTGCTATGAGGAAGAATTTTGAGAGCCTACAAAAGTTTACAACAACTGGCATGTAGCAAGCTTTCCCTTCTAAGTGCACTTAGGAGGAAAGATGTGATTGTTTCTCTCTCCCACCCCTGAAGAATTAAGCATTTGTGGTCACAGAAGAGGAATGCAGATCTAACAAGAAGAATGAAGGATGTCAAAAAAGTCTTGCTTTGGGATGAAGCAGGGGCTGTAGCTGCTGTGTTGATGTGAATGGGAAAACAAATGTGTGTGGATATCAAAGTTTTGAAGTTAAAATGCAGATGGGAATGAAACTGAATGTTAATGCCTGGATACCATAGATAACTGTGGACCAGTTAACATCAACATAGTTCAGAATTATTTACTTCTGGCCACTTGTAGGTGCTGCCTTCTTGTGTCAGTTCTCCAGACTTTCCCAGTTTATTCGTGCAGCTTTTGGTACAGGAGATTGCTTTACCTGCTCAAATGCTGTCAAGGCTGTTCAGGAGCTGTAAGAGTTGCCACTCAAGTAGCTTGGGTGCTGTTTGGTGCTAGCACTGCACTCAAAAAGTGAAATCAAAAGTGTGCCTGTGTAATCAGAATTGGAATTAGCTACAGGATAGCCACTGCTGCTGAGCATGCTTGCCATCCTTTGGATCGTTTTCTTAATTTTCATAAAAGATATGTGCAGAATAGATTACAGTAATGTCACAACTATAAGGCACACCAGATTATAAGGCGCACTTCTGGGTTTCGATCAAAATTTTAGTCAAAAGGGTGCGCCTTACAGTTGTGAAATTACTGTCATCTGCTGTTTAAAATATGGTCCCTACTTACACCTTAACAATATGCTTCACATTTAATTTTCTCATACAATCTATTTTTGAATGAGTCTGTCTTGTTTGGTCTTTCTGGCCTTGTTCTGACTCCTACTCAGTTTAGTCAATGCCTGTGTCACCACAACATGCTATCAGGAGCTGTGTTTAGAGTCACTTTCAAATCACTGAAAATGTTGAGTGCTTTTAAATATGGCAACAGTCCCAGCCAGTTCTCTTTAAAATCAATGAAATGTGGTGCTGTTCTGAGCTTTAATTCACTTCTTGTGTTCTTATTGCTCTAACAAAATTCCGAAATCGCCCTACTAGTAAATCAAGCCACATAGATAAATATTATATTGCCTTATTTTTGTATTACTTAAGCAAAATCATCATTTTGGTCTTCATTAACATAAGCTATTATCAATCAATCAATGGTAGTCAACATGGATTGTTTTGGTCTTTTAATTTATTAAGTTCCACAGTTTCTTTTATATATTTTCTACTTTAGTGTCAGGCTTCCTGGCCTATCTTGGTTTTTTGGAGGTTTTTTTATCTTCAAATTAATAAATAAGAATTTACTGGAACTATGTTAAATTGTAAAATTGTCAGCCACTTCAGCCTTCAATCCCAGCTTTTCCAGAATTATTAGGAACAAATCACTTGACCTTGCCATCACATGTATTTATTTCTAAAAATTTCTTGGTGGTAGAGGAAATATCTTTACCACTTTTAGAGCATTGGGAAATACTTTTATGCATAAGATATGTTGTCTTAATTGTTTCCCAAGGTAAAGTGTTGCACATGACAGTTTTTTTTTGCTATCCGTAGCTAGTAGTTAGTTTTGGTTTTTTTTTTGTATTTTTTCTTACGCTTTAAAAAGTGTTGTTCTTCTTAGCTGCATCAGTTGCTACTTTTTATCCAGTTTTACCTTTCTTTGTTGTTTTGCTGCATCATAGTTCCTAATTTACTGATAGCTATTTAAAGAATTATGTTTTGTGGTTTGTTTGGAGCATTTTCCCCAAAAGAAATATATTAGTTGCCTCTTTCCATTGTGAGGTTGCTACTTCTTAAATGCCTAATTTTCATTAGCAACTGTAGTCTGAAAGACTTCTCTTAGTTGTAATCAAGGTACTGTTTAGGGTATAGAAATCCTGTTTGAAGGAAAAAATAGATACCTTTTACTCCCACTTTGGGGCAAGGGGGGGAAGTTTGTTACCCTGCTGTTCTTTAGGACTCAAAGTTGTTTGAAAGATGTCAGTAGCTTAGCTTTTAGTTAGTTGCAAAAATTAATTTTATTTCCCTGCATTCACTGGCTGCAATACCAGCCAGGGGTAATGCAGGCAGGTGACTGTGAAAATCTGCACTGCAGGCTCTTTTTGCAAATCTAAAGTAACCTCAACTGTAATTAAAAATATAAGCTGACTAGATGATGGTACACAGGCCCACAAGTCACTTATTAACACGCAAACACAATTTGTTTTCCTTTAGTTTTAGTTTCTCAAAATAGGGAAGAATATGGTTATGTGGTACAATTTGGGAAAAAATGGAAGACAAAATACTGCAGATTTGCTAACTTTTTTTTGCACGTGGCTGATGTTAGACCAAGACTCGGTGGAAACCAGACACCTTTGCCCCTTTGTTTTTCAAAACTGTAAGCACCTCAGAATCAAAGTTTTTTCAGTACTCCTGATTTGAGCATTTTGTTTTCCTAGATCTTTTGAGTGTTAAACTCAGCATTGTAATAACATGGGTGACACTGTACAAGAGTTCTGAAGTTTCATTTTTGATTGGCCCAGAAAGGCAGCCTTCCTGTAGAAATAGGAAAATGTTGTAGTCCAGTTTGCATTTTTCCAATAATTTTGTTTTTCTTCCTCACTTACAGAAATATTTAGACACATTATTATACTTGCAGTAGATGCTGAAATTGATTAAAGTGCAGCATGTTAGACAGGGAACTTGAAACATCGGTGTTCCTGATGTTTTCTGTCAAGTGCTTGCCAGGATCACTTTCCCTGTGTTGGAGCATGTCATCCAGTTATGAGTTTAACATACAGGTAAAGCTTGACACATGAGCATTACATTTTGCTTTTGAAAAATGAATACTTTTAATCCAGCATGATGGTGAAGGCAAAAAATACAACAGGTAGTCTTCTGTGTCCATCTTCCCTTTTGTTATCTTTTACACAGTAAAAATCAGGGTTTGTGGTTTTTTTCTTGAAGGGTCTAACAGCATCAGAGTGTGATCTTTGCCAATATATGTGATAGTATTAGTTGCTGAAGAGTAGCCTTGAGGATGTGAGTTTAGAGTAGCTTACTGGTCTGACTCATGCCCACTTGTTGTATTCTGTGGCCCATTGAATCTAACTTCGGCAAAACTGCTGTGCTCTGTGCCTTTGCTGTCTGAAGTTCTGTGTGTGATTGTGCGCAGGTACTGTTTGGATGCTTAACATTCAACTTGGAAATCCAAGCTGGTTTTTTGGCATTTTTATCCCATCAAAGGCATAAGCATCAGTATAAGTGGAATTTCTGTAGTGCTGGAGTTAACAAGCATCCATTTGAAGCATTGATGGTGAAGGGTCTAGAGAGTCTGAGGGAGCTGGGGCTGTTTAGCCGGGAGAGGAGGAGGCTCAGGGGGGATGTTATTGCTCTCTATAACTGCCCTGAAAGGAGGTTGTTCCAAGCTGTGGGTTGACTTCTTGTCTGACACAGTCAGTGATGAGAGGAAATGGCCTCAAGCTGCTCCAGGGGAGGTTCAGGTTGAACATCAGGAAGAATTTCTTCATGGAAAGTGCTGTTAAATACCAGAATAGGCTGCCCAGGTAGGTGTTCAGGAAACAACTGGATGTGGCACCCTGGTCTAGTTAAAAAGATAGTGATCAGTCAAAGGTTGGACTTGCTGATCTCATAGGTGTTTTCCCACCTAAAAGATTCTGTGCATTGTCTAGGTTTCAGGCCAGGTACAAAAATGGAGATGAGAAATACATTGTGTGCTGTGTTAATTTCTGTGAATACTGAGAGTGTGGCAGTTGGGGAACATAGTCACAGAATAGGGCTAACTGTGCAGCTTCTTGCTACAGTTATTTTCTCAAGGAAGAAATAAATTTTTCAAAGTTAAGTAATACTTTGCAACAGCCTAGTTTTAACTGGTTTTTGAATGCTGGCAACACAAGGAGAACCTCCTTTGTTTTTTACTCCTTGAAGATTTGTGATGTGCAAGTCTGCAAGACCAATGATTACAGGACTGGTTTTCAAACAACACCATGCAAAAATACAGCTGTTGGCAGCTTCTTTTTCTGTCTAAAAGTTAAACCATTATAAGAGAATAGATTCCTTATGTGAACTTCAGACTCATGACTCGACCTTCTTGTGCTTGGAGAATGTCACAAAGTAGTAGTCTGGGGAGAGAAAAAGGGCTATCTACTCCGGCCTCCCAAAATTAAATAGTTGACAGCTCTTCAGCTTGGGAAAGGATGGGGGGAAAAAAAGAGTGAAGGGTTGTTGTGAAGATCTGGAAAATCATGAGTGTTCTGGAAAAGCATACTAAAGGAAGAAGAGATGGAAAGCACTCAACAATAGATCAAGCTGAAAGTAAATGGAGTTAAGTCTTTAAAATGTGCAAAATTGTGGCATTCATTACCAGATAGTTAAAATTACTTCATTGGAGCTGAGATGTACTGTAAAAAAAAATGCAGTTAATTAGTGATTCTAAAACATAGGGGTACAAAAGGTCTCTACTTCAGGAAATTTGTGTACTGATGACTACTAATAATTGGAGTTATTTATCCACTGTGTTTTGTATGTCTTTTTGCTGAACATCCGATAATGAAGAAAAATACCAAATTAGATAGAATCCTAATGTTTTCTGTACCTGATATATATTATAATTTATTTAAAGGGAGGTTTTTTTGAGAACCCTCTGGAATGTTCTCTTGATTAGTTCACAGTTCTGCTTATGAACAGTGTAAAACATTTTGAAAATGTTTTTGTTGAAACGTAGATTCCGAATGTCGCAATATTGCCCGTACTGGTTTCTCTCACTGTGCATAATACTCCAGCAGTCACATTCTGTTTTATGTTTGGCATTTTGCATGCATAGTGGATTGGTATGCAGAAAATGAGGAAGTTAATAATTCATCTTATGACTGCACAAACGTTAGACATAGGGAGCTGTTTGGTGTCAAGACACCACGATATGACAAGTACAATTGTTGTGTTTAACAGATTGAGTTTGCAGGAAAGCTTTTGGGGTTTTGTTTCATTTGAGTTTTTTCTTTTCAATTAACTTGATGACTTTGAAACTTTATGTAGTGTGATATCATGGTGGATAAATAGCCAGCATCTTGTAGAGGGCAGGGAAGGAAAAAGTTGAAAGGAATGTCAAGCCAGACATTCATGTTAGACCATATAAATCTGCTGGACTTTTTAAAAGGCTGAGCTCACATTAACTGGGTGTGAAAGCAGAGGTAGTTTGAAGAAAAGAGGAGGGGAAATGCTTTCAGATGAAGATACGGGAAAAGTTGTTTATTTTATTAAAAATAGGGGAGTGTATGTGTGATTTGCATCTCAAATTGAAATTATCTTTTTTTCCACCAATTGAAGTAGAAAAGATTGCCCTGGAGGACAAGTTAAAATAGCTTGGTAGTTGGTTCTGTAGAAAATCATGTGAGTTGCAGTTGTACCGAGGCCTTACAGTGAACTCTAATATGCCAGGCTTAATTCTAAGAAATCAAAAAATTCACTAGTCTTAGCATAAATAATGAATTTTATATGTTCCCCAGCTTCATTTTCTTCAACATTCTGAGCTGAAATCAAAGTTCTTTAAGCTGCTAGCCCTATACAGCTTGTGTTTTTTCTTCTGAACTCAAAAGCCCCTTGAACTCTATCTGGCCTTGGCTGATTCTGTGATTGAACTTTGATTTGAGTGGAAGTGTTTCTTTCCTTCTTTGCTTCTGATCTTTGTTATTGGTAAAGTCTGAATGTTTACGTACCCTGTTGAAATGCGTTTTGTTTTTTAAGTTTGGAAGCTTAAAAATTGCAACAGGTGAACCAGAAAAGCTGCTTTTGTCTTTCTGAATCCCATTTTGTGTACATGTTGACATTGAACATGCGTATCGGTATTAATTGCAGTGGTGATTTTCCTTTACTGATAGCAATATGTATGACCCATCTATTACCTCTTTTATAAGGGGTACACAAAGCTATAAAAAGATACAGGTTGTATTTTCTCCTTGTGGTTTGGCTGAGTCTGAAATGACCCTGCCTTTTGTTTGTAATCTATTTTGTATCTTAAGTTTGGTTTTGATTTTTTTTGATTGTTTGGGGGTTTTTTTAATTCCTCTTTGGCTAGGCTCCTTCAACATATTCAGGGACCATTATTTAGCAGTTATTTAAATTGGGCATTACTGCTGGGCTGGCAGTCAGTCAGACTTCAACCCTCCCCCCAGGTTGAGTGCCCTGATCCGTCTTAGTCATCTTTCTTTTAATGTGTTGGAAAAGCATCTTGCTTTTGGTTTTAACAAGCTATTTCTTTCTTGCTTTGGCTTGCTACCTTATGGTTATGTTTTAACTTGTCCATCTCCTCTGTTTCCCTTGACAGAATGCTTGAGTTTTGGTTTCTTTGAAGTCTCTTTATTTTAATTGCCACATTTAATCAATTTCAGTGACACTTCTTTTTTGTCCTTTCAGAATTTAAGTGTCTTACCACTTCTCCTGATTACCTAATATGTCCAAAGGAGGAACACGTTTTCAGTTTCCTAACTTATTTTTAACAAGCTTCCCCTTTTGCGTGTAGTTCCCCTGTGCTTCAGCTGATTGCCTGTATGTTCCTGTATTTCTGCTCCATGCTATACCTAATGTGGCCTGGAGAACAGATGAATTTTGGTGTAATGTGCGTGGCTGGGCTAGCTCTTTGTTTATTGCCCCATTCTTTTCTGGAGCTGCTCTGGGTAGTACTGCCTGTAGCATGTCTTTGCTGGAGAGAGTTGGCATGGATATTTATGGGGACAATAAAGTGCACAGACAGTACAAAAGAGGGGAGTAGGAAGTAATCTCAGCTGGCTGGATAGACTTTCATCCACTCTTTTCTCTTCTTTTGAGGAAAATTGATTCGGGATGGTAAAATACCAGTGATTTCATTTTATATAACACAATACTATATTGAGTATTATAAAACAAAAGTTCTGACATGCTGAAAATACCTGATCTCTAAGTCAGGTAGAAATTGAAAATGGATTTAAATCCTCACAGCATGAGGATGTTCTTCACCTGTATTTTGCTATTTTAACCATAAGTGTGGGGTGAGGTAAGGTATCAGAAGTGTCTTGTCCATTATGTTTACTGATTTACAAATACTGCTGGGACACCTCATAGGAGGAGTGGATTGATGAAGCAAGAACAGATGAAGCAGAGAAAATTCTGGAGGAGCTCTATTTAATTGCTTAGACCACCAGTATGAGGCAATTTAATCTTCAACACTCTGCTTTTGAGATGACTTTTCTATGTTCCTAAATCATTTGGTTTAGTTGGCTTTGTCCTTTTGTTCCTTTTTCTTTGTTCTTTCTTAGGAAGGAGGAGGCTATTCAGCCAAGATCACTACCTTTTAATTCCTTGTTTTGTGCATAAATAGCTTAGAAATGCTATCTATTTTTTACCATATTTGGTTCTTTTGAGCTTGAATGTTTATTAGTGATGTGTTCTTCCTGAATGTTTGACTTTCTCAGCCTTAAAGAGAAGGGAGAAACCCTGATCAGTACTTTTTAAAGTATAGTACATGTCCTATATGTCAGAATTCCTGAAGTTTGATAATTAATTGGTGGACAGAAGAGAACTGGCTTATGTTATTTACCTTGGTATTCAAAGGCCTTGGAATGAGATTCTGAGGAAAAGACTGACAGAAATTGTTTGCATAGGAGGTAACTGCCATTACAGATCAAACTATTTCTAATAAAGCATGGAATTGAATGCAGAGTTTTCATCAAAGCCAAAATTAGTGTGGCAGGCCTCAGGGTTTTGGATCAATTTTGCCATTAGTATACATTAACTTCCCATATGAAAATGGTGGTTAGCAGTAAGGTAGACAAACTGTAGATGAAAAGAATGAAGGTAAATAAATTTTAAAAATTTGTCAAGATTTCATCAAACTAGAAAAGGCTGCATAAAGGAGACAATGCTCCTTACTACAATAAGTAAAATCAAGTATAATAAAAAATGTGGCAGGTGTGTAGCTTATATGGAGCTGTGTTGGCTTTCTAAATTGCACCTTGTGTTTGTACGCTGAATTCTTAAAGGCCTCTTTCACACATCAGTGTCTTTCTCTCAACTCTGCCACAGCAAATGCAGGGCAACTACAATATCAGGATTTCCATCAATTATCTTTTGGTGCTACAATTACTACAGAGCATCAAGTTAGAAGTAAAGCAAAAACTAGTACTGAATTGTTTCTTGTATAAAGGCTTGGGAGTATTTTGTTCTGCCTTTCTTATGTCATATATTTAAAAATAATTCATTTGCTTAGAGTTTAACTTTACTTGTTTTTATATATTGTTCTAGCTGTTATTTATAGAGAAATGTTGCCTGTTTTATAATATTAATATTAGCTGAAGGTAATAGCTGGTTTGCTCAGGTGATTGTGCTAACACATTAATAAATCAATAGCAATAAAAATATTGGACACAGTTGTTAATATGTATTTTTGTTCTAAATTAAAAACTTTGAAACCCTAGTTATTCACTTATATGAAATTTATGTCTCTGAGAGTCTATACACTGCCTAAATTTGCCTTGTGTTCTTGCATATTTTCATGGTTTCAGTCAAAGCAGATGCTCTGCAATGGATCAAGTACCACATTTTATTCTGTCTACGTAAACTTACTGTTATGGGTTCTTCCTTATACTTTTTCAGAATGGAGAGCATAATTGTTACAGGATTTCTTTCTGTGAAAAAAGTGATTATTCTCGACAGTTTTCTTAGTGTCTTGTTTACAGTGTTTCTTTGGTTTATTCAAGGGCGTTGGGAGTTTCAGTGACAGACTACACATTTGAAGACTGTCAGCTGGCTTTGGCTGATGGACAGCTTCGTCTACCTTCAGATACGTGTCTTTTAGAATTTGCAAAGCTTGTGAGAAGCCTTGGGTGAGCATATACAATATTTATATGTAAGGTGCATCTTTATTATATATCTATGTTTATATCATTTTCCCATCATGTAACAACATTGTATTTGAGTATACATGGAATATTGCCCTCATACAATCAGGGAAACACCAGTATAAAATTAAACCAGTTATAAAATTAAACTTCACTTGCAAGCAGCACCCCTGAATTCTAGTGAGTAGAGTAGATTGTAAAGTTTTTATTTTCCATCTGACAAGTGAGCAGAGGGAATCGGAAGCCTTCATTCATGAGCTAGACGACACTTTCTGAAGAGGATCTGGAATACTGCAGGATTCCTAATGTTTGACACAGTTAAGAGTCAATTGGCTTTTCCTGTGACATCTGTGGAGGTTAAACAAGTGCTGTCAATAGCAATCTTGTGACTGGATTAACTTTGTAATAGTGAGGACACACTTTCCCAGGAGGGACAAGGTGGTGGTTGATCTTTTGAGCAGGTCACTGCCAGATGGATTTTCTAATGCTGCTATAGATCAGTGCGTGCATCATGGGTCCTCTCTTCTTTCTTCCCATTGTGCCATTTCCTGCTGGCTTTTCAAAACCTCAGCAAACCTGAAAAATTTACATAAACATTGTAGAACTTGCTGCTGTTTTCCAATTTTTCCTCTGCTTTTCCAGTGAAGCAACCATGAACTAAATGCACAGCCTCATCCTATTAACTCTCCATATGCAAACACCCTTTTTCATTTGCTTGTATCATCACCTGAAGGTACAGAGTGTAGTTTAATGTTTCCATTGTGTGTTTTATTTCCTTTCACTAATTTTTCCTTCATCTTCAGCTTGTGTGCATAAATGAAAATAAAGAAGAAAAAGCTCAGTTGGAGAATAAGGAATGTAGGACAGCACACATCATGAATTCAGATGACAAGCATATATTAATCTATTGTCAGGACTTCCATCTGAAAAACTTCCATTAGGATAGGAGAGATTTCTCAGGGAAAGGAAAAATTCTCGCTTTGTTTAAAAGGCTCTGAATTTATAGTACTAAGGGAGAAAAACAAGCAAAACAAAACAAACCAACCACCCACGTCTCTTATTATGCAGTTGATAATCCTGGGATTCAGTTTAATCCTCTTGTTAAGTTGTCTGGCTTCTGTCTGCTCAATTTAAAGCTGTTCTTTCAAACTGTGCTCTTCTAGGGTTTTGTTTTGGCCTCTGAAACAGTTACATGCATTTGTGAGTGAGGTTCACTGCAACCCAGAAGCTCTCTCTGGTATGAGCAATTAATCATTGGTGAAATAATATAATCCTCTCTGAATTTGGGCTTGTGCCAATAAGAAGGATATTATGATGGTATTTTTCTGGCACAATTGGATAAAGATCGTAATGTGACTTCATCTCTAATGTGCGTTCGATAATAACGTAGTCATTTTGCTGTTTATTCAAAGGTTTTGAGGCCAGAGAGGCATTATGATCATCCACTATCATCCCTAAATAACTGGAACAGTAAATTTTATCCAATGGATTTTTCATCCAGTCTTAATACTTGTTTTTAAGCAATGATGTACTTTCGAGGTAACATCTAGTTTTAAGATTTCTATAGTAAGGCAAATTCAGAATTCTTTTTGGTGTAGATTTTTTTGAATCAACTTGCAACTCTGTTTGCTATACTGAAGAGTTACTTCTTTGCACATTGTGTCTACAGTATTCATAATTGCTATCTGTGAATTTGTTTGGCCTGTGCTCAGCTGGATGGGATCCAGTCCAGAATCCATGCAGGCACAGCAGTAAGTTGTCATGCTTCATCTAAGGAAGAGCCTGGGCTCTGTTAACAGAGCTGTACAGCTGCCTTGTACCAAATTCTGTGGTAAAATGACTATTTTATCAATGAGATCAATTGATCATAGACTTATCTTCTCAAATTGTGCATTCGTTACTCCTCAGGGAGTCATGTTTCTCTTCAGTCTGATAATTTATGTCTGACCAACAGGCTAATTGCTAAACTATGTGTAGTCTGTTATAGCTTTCATATTTTCATACATTTTAAAGCCTCTGCTTCATTTGATGATTTATTCTGTAATTCATTACCCCACTGTTTAAAGCAATTCTTTATTTTTACTGGAACTAGATCTATTGCCGTGTTCTGGACATTGAATCTTGTTTGGATTTTGTGCCTTACTAAAGACCTCTTTGCATATCTTCTTCAGGAAGTGTAATACAGTTAATTAAGTCCAGTCTCTGTCTTTTTGAGATATTTAAGAGCTGATTTAGGGTAGTTGCCTGCAAGGAGATCCTTGAGTTGTGATTGGAATTTATTTGCTCCAATTGTTTCAAGCTTCTGTTTGTTCTAATTCCCAATATTACCTCATCAAGTTGACCATGAGGATCCTTCTAGTCAGTGCAGCTGTAGGCTACCAAGATCTGCAAGGACCTCGGGCCTGGTGCCTGTCTATTCTTGCTCAGCAGTCTCTATCATCCAGACTACAATGCAGACTTCTGCTCTCCATATGTGCCTGAAATGGTGGTCCAGACTCTAGGTAGAGCTTTGTCCCTCACAGCTGTGCTGACTTCAGAGTGCTCAGAGGTCATCTATAACAAGGGAAAAATCCTCTGGAGGATGTTTACCGTCTGCATTTGTGATAAAAGCAATGTTCTCCATTACAGAAGGTGATCATGGATCAGGCATGACAGCAAATGCAGACCATGGTAGCCCCTGCTTTTGTGAATCAAGACAGGCTGTGCCAAGAGTATTTGACAATGTCAGTTTTGCAGTTTTTCAGTGTACTTGCTCTATGATGGCAACAAGTTGCACAGAAATATGTCAGCAGACATAAAACTCAATGCATTGTGCTTTTCTGGCTTAGGGCAGGTTTCTCTGTGCTTGTAGTTTACAGTAGCTGCCTATAAGATCCAGCTGTTCTTCCAGCTCTCAGATACACTAGAAGGTTTTTCACAGGTTCCCAGCATGCAAGGAATGAGCTTGTTTTCAAATAGTCAAATATAGCTAAAACTAGCTTACTTGCTAAAAAACCTGATAATTATGCTATAAAATAGTCTACCTTCAGGGATCTGGTTTTTCTTGTGAAGTGTGCTGTGAAGAATTTAATGTTCAGAGCTGTTAATCTTGAAAAATGTCCTTTCCATCTTCTTGGACTTAGGAATACTTCTTGTTCCCTTTAGTGTGCACTGACCTAAAAGATGAAGCAAAACACCACAATAGCAAATAATTTTATATATCATAAAGCCTAGATCCTGCATGGAAACTATTAAGCTGACAAGCTTGGGATAAAAAGTAACAATTGTAAAGGCATTGGGACATTCACACCTTTTCACATTGCTTCAGAACCCATTACGAGATTGGCACTCGGCTTCTGAAGACTTCTGTGGTCATTGACATATTAATTACTTTCTGGTTTGGAAGAGGTAGAGGGAAGTGAGCCTACCTTTAAATTACCAGAAGTACAATGCAGTCAGACTCAGGTTAAAGCAGTTTGCCTAACTGTTCCACACACTGCTTTTGAGATGGCCTTACATCTCTTTCTGTATTTGCAAAACATAAACCACAAGATGCTCTATAAAGATTCATGGTGAGCTGTGTTACTTCTCGTACAAGATTTTTGCCTTCAAAGTTCTATAGCTTTTCAGGTGTAATTACTGGTGAAGAGATTTTACAAGTCTTGAATGGCACTTACCACATGAGTGCTCCCTCACTTCTAGAAGTTGAATTTTAAGACAATTCATTGCAAACAAAATCTCTCTGATTTAGAGACAAATGTTACACTACATATTCTGCGTCAGTGGGGGCTTATCTCAAGGGAGGATTTAGATGCCAGCTGTCCTCGTGCTACAGTTAAAACCCATTTCAGCTACTACGCTGGGGTGCATTATCAGTGGCCACTTCTTGCATGTAATGCTGCATGTGAGAAGATGAATTCTGTGTGCATCTCAAATCCTCTATGGATTTTTTGTTATTGTTCCTTCTAATTTTCTACTTGATTGTGGAAAATGAATGTTTGCAGAAAGGTGTCTCACTCTTTTATACTGTCTAGGTCTAAATCTTAATATAGGTGCTTTAATGCTACAGTGGAGAACTTGTGTTCTATAGGAACCATGGATTTCTGAAGGAATTCTTGTATGTTCAAGTCTTATAATTCAGAAATACAGGTCTTAGCATGGTTGAGTTAATGCATATTGGTAAGTCAGTATAGGTCATGACAGACAACATGGATGGGAGTTGTATTTTTATTTTAAACTTGTAATGTTTAGGAGAGGTCACTACAGCAAGTGACCAAGTTCTGGAGCTGATGTATTAGATCATCTTTTAGCAGAAATGCTCTTTTTTCAGAAGCTCCTCAGGATGCTGATATTAAGCATTTTATTCATTCTTGTTACTGAGAGAAAGCTGCTGAGGAGTCCCAGCTGCAGTCTGGAACAGTTCTGGTGTAAGCTTCTCAGTTGTGTGAATAGCTTCTTTTCCTTGTCTGCAGCAGCAAGCAGCAAAACAGGCAACTGCAGAAGGACATTGTATGAGACTTTATGGCATCTTTTGTCTTCTGAGTGGAAAGATGCCCAAGTTACCCCAAGTTAGTTCAGAGGAGACCTGATCCAGATCTTCTTGGTGTTGTATTATGGGGGAAAGCTGCTTTTCTTTGCATTGTACCTGCAGCACCATTTATTTTATTCATAGTAAGATTTTTTCAGCAGGGCTTTTTTGTTGAGGCTTTTTGTTTGTTTTGGGGGGGCTTGTTGGTAGGGTTTTTTGTGGAGTTTGGTTTTGTTTTTGGAGTTTTTTTGTTGGTTTGGTTTTTTGGTTTTGGTTGGTTTTTTTTCAAAGGAGGAAGCTTGATTTAGGCAAAAAGCTAACCAACAGCCATGCAGTAGATATCTAGATAAGATTAAAGCTGTTCATTCATCTATCAAAGTCTGGTTTTGCAATGGGGGAAGGACTGAGGAAATTCTGTAGCTGTAGGAACTGTAAGAATTTTGTTTGGATTACCTCATAATGGTGTCCAACTCAAGACTGAATGTGAAAAATGAGGACTGATAAACAGGATTAACAGTATAATCACTCTTATATAATCCTGGTGGGTTGTTTTTTTGTTTTTTTTTTTTTTTTTCGGTAAGGTGCATCCTGTCCTTCCTGTTCAGTGACATTAGTAAATTTGGAAACATAATTGGTTTATGTTCCAGTCCTACAATACAGCCATATTTGGATGACCTAAATTCCACCTGGTTCTCCTCACTTGGAATTTATTAGCTAGTTCTAGACTGTGTTTCTTCCTGTTGAACTGCTTACACGTATGGCTTGTAATCAAGGTAGACTAAAGGACTTGAGTTTGCCCAGGGTTCTTAAGCCCTTGCAGTAATTCCTAATATAGCCTGAGAACTAATGGGAGCTTTAAAATACAGAAACACATTATTTTATAATAAATTTGTGTAATAATTCTATATCCAGACTTTGTAATGCTTTACACCATAATCATCCATTTTTCCATTTGATGTTTTGAAATACGCATTGTTAAAACTGAGTTGATTTTTAAAATGTGCAAAAATAACGTTTTATAGGCTGAAGCCGGAAACACTTGAAGATGATCTTGATAAATATGCTGCAAGTGCCATGAAAATGAAGAAAGAAAAGGTTGATCTCAAAGAATTTTCAGCCTACTTGGAATTTCCAGTTTCTCAGACATTAGAATGTATGTTTGCCCTTTTTGATGAGGTAAGAAACAACATTAAGTTTAAAAGCTTTACTACTATAACTAAGTTTTGGTAAATTCCACTTTAGCCTATTTCTGTTTCAATTTAATTCCCTGAGGTCTGATTTCTGAGCATTTCACCTTAACATTTGCTTACTGCACTTCCTTTTCAACGAGGCAAAAGCACCTATCATCAGCTAAAGCATTCCCTCAGAACTTGAAAGGAATATCAGCTGGACAAAAACTCTTTTCTAGATGCAAAATAAGAAGAGGAAGAAAGGCAGGGTCAGGCTAGACCTTTGCTGCTGCTCATTGCAGCTGAATGCAGTGTCTGTTGGCTGATAGTTAATTTACCTTGTAAATAAATGACTTGTTCTTCTACAGGCCTGAAATCTGAAGGATCTTGGCAAATGAGCCAGTTTTTCATTCCTCTGGCAATCAGTCAGAATGGGGAAATGACAATTATTTTTGGATGAGGTGCTGTCTGGACCAGGGGGTGGATGTGTCCACAGTGTTCTCTCTTGGAGCAGATGTCATGTATTCAGGCTTAAATTAGGGTGCATTGTCCTCTGGTTCTCTGGTTTTTATTTCAGCCCAGTGATTCAGATCGTTTAATGGAAAAATCTTAAATATGCAAGTGAAGGGTGACAGTAGCAGCACTGTCTTCCAATAATATTTAAACTGTGACTTTTGACTGAGACTGAAAATAATCTGTAGAGGTTTCATCCAGGTTCTTGTCCTTGTGTGATTTTTGTCTTGGCACATGTAACGGTCTTTCTGAAAATTCTGCCTTTTTAGCAACTGTTAGTTTTTTATGAAAATTCTCAGACAAACTGCACTATTTTGAGAGGAGGTTTTCCTTCACAGAAGGAAGATGGTGTAATTGACATTCGGGAATTTGTCATTGCTCTGTCAGTTGTCTGTAAGCCATCCAAAACCCTGGAAACAATTCAGTTGGCATTTCAGGTAAGCTGCATTTTCTTGCTCTATGTAGTTTACTTATTTTTAGAAATCATTAATACTGGCATTAGGCTTACTAGAAGATTCCACATTTCCATTTAATACTTAATTATATTTTGAAGCAATATTAATAGAAAGTTAGAGTAAGAGTTCATATTAACAGGGAATACATTCCAATTGTAATTTGTGTAAAATTATGGAAGCTTACTGCTTAAAATTGTTCTTTGTATAACTCTGGTAGAATTCTTTTTAGGAAATTACAGTAATTTTACACTGATAATCCGCACCTATTTCACTGAAGAATCGAGCCGATCCCAGAAGTGCGGCTTATTTATGGACAGATTCCGGCGAAGTGCCAACCCGGAAGTGTGAGCTGGCTGGGGAGGGAGCTGCTGCGGAGCTGCTGCCGGGTGGGCAGCGAGCCAGAGCCTTGGGCGAGCAGGCGGCGAGCCGCCGCTGGCTTCACGTGGCCAGCCCACCGAGCCGGCTTTGCCAGCAAGCCGCCACTTTTGAGCGGTGCGGGGAGCCACTGCCGCTGCCGAGCAGGCGGGGAGCCGCAGCAGCCAGCACCGGGGACGGGAGTGCCGGGGCCCGCGGCACGGGGAGGGCGCCTGGGGCTGCATTTAAAGGCTTCACCCGTCTGTGGAAACTGTTTGCAAATTGAGCACCTGATGGCAAACCCTGATCATGCAATTCTGTTACTAACTCGTTACTTTGTTGCACATGGATCCTCGCTTTAAAAAAAACAAATTTAAAAAGCGCGGCTTATCACCCGGTGCGGCTTATTTATGGACAAATTCCATGGTCTTCCCAGCTACCTGTAAGTGCGGCTTTATAGCCAGGTGCAGCTTATGAGTGTGTAATTACTTTAAGTCTCAAACCTTAAATCCTTTGTATTGATGCCTCTAAACAAACAGTCTGTTGAGTTGTACTTTCTATCTTAGAATATTTCAATCAAATCTAATTTTTCAAGTTAATAAAGTATTTTTTAATTTCCTGCATGTTAATAGAGATTATTTTTATCTCCTTTTTTCTTGTTAAAATTTTCTTCCCTCTTAGTCTTACCATGTATGTGTGGTGGTCCTGCAGTCTTTGTCCAGACTTGATGCTTCCCAGAAGTGCTCCTGATCTTGCTCTAGCCTCAGTGGTTTGTTGTAGCATCACCATAGATTATTAATGCAAGCTTTTTGGGAAAGTGACAGCAGCAATGCTTAACCGATGAATTTCTGACGGCTTGATTTATTACTTTTCAATGAATTTCTTTAATATTCCTGTTTCAACATGTGAACTCTGCTGCATCCTGCATCATCATTTCCCTTTGCCTTGAATTCACATGGTCTTCAGTGTTACTGAAACAGACAAGTGCTAAGTCTTGATGCTGTCTTCACTAGTGAATGCATGGAGCTCAGAGCATTCAGTTGCATGGTGCTACATTGCAGCCGTATTTTCTGTGTAGTTGTGTTCAGGTTCTTCAGCATGATGACTTTAGCCATGTTTTGCTGAAGAAATGAGGCTCCTGTGAATGCTTAGTGTTCACATGTATCATTCTTACCCTTCGGCCAGAATCCAATACATTTGGCAAAAGAGGAAGGAGCAAACATATTTAGTTCCTAGAAATATTGTGGGAAGTCTGCCATTAGTAACTGCTGTTAATTATTGCTGCTTCTGAGGGAAAAGCAGAAAGGTCTCTGTCCTGACTCAGTCCATGTCAGCTATAAAATAGCATGGAAAATACTCAGGTGCTGTTTGGTCAGCTGTGTGTCTTCATACTAAAATGAACAAATTTCAAGTCAATGTAAAAGGGGCCTTGGGGAGATTTTTTTTAATTTAGCTGTTGTGTTTCATAATGTGCAAAAAAAAAAAAGATTGGATGGTTATTTTCTTTCTGGAAGCACTTGAAGTTAATTAAACTGTTTCTTAGGAAAATTTCTGTTCTTTGCTATCTGCTTCACTGCAACTCATAATACATAATTTTGAGTCACTTGTTGGTTGACTACAAAATATATAAAGTTAGCTGTAAAACTTCAAAGAAGCTTTATGCATGTATTAAGAAGGGGAAGTACTCAGTGAAGGGAAACAAGTATTGCTTAGGTAGGTATTAGCAGGTATTTTATCCTGCTAGCGATGATTGGAAGAGTTAAGAAAAGTCTCAAGCTGAGGAAATTTTGCTAATTCTAGGATTTAAAAACAAAGAGAACCTTTTTTAATCATTTCCTACCTCCTGTCCTGACTTCACATACAATAAGAAATTCATGCATCTTACCTGGAGCTATTGAAGAACCTAGCTAGTTCATGACTTTGACCAGGTGCTGTCGTCTGCCATGTACTACTTCTTTCAGGAAAAGTGTAACATTTCACATAGCTATTAGTTTTCAAAGTATTTAGTATGTGACCGAAGAACTTGAAAAATAGTATCATTATATGCAGTTGATTCAAAACTGGGGGGAGTAGGACATAGTGAAGGAAATGCTTGGTCTGGACAAGAGAAGACTGAGAGAGCATCTCATACCTCAAAGGTGGGTGTCAGGACAATGGTGCCAAACTCTTTTTGGTGATGCCCGGTGACAGAATGAGGAGCAATGGCCATAAACTAAATTACAAGAAATTCCACCTCAAGATGAAGAAGTTATTTATGCTGAGGGTGGCAGAGCACTCGAACAGGCTTCCCAGGGAGGTTGCAGTCTCCCTCTCTGGAGACATTCCAAACACACCTGGGTGCACTCCTGTGTACCTTGCTCTAGGTGTACTCTGTGTACCCCTTGGCAGGGGGTTTGGACTAAGAGCAGCACTCTGGTTTAAGTGCTACACCTTCCCTTCCAAACTACTAGAGAAACTAAAGGCTTTGTAAATCCTGCCAATATGGTGTCTATACTGACCACCCAATATTACCTGACTGCTTGCTCTGTGAAAATGTAGAAGGTTTTGTTAAAAAAATGTCTTGTTCTTTGCCCTATTCCTGTGAAACAGCTTGCAGGTTAGGTGGCAGGTAGCAAAAAGCAAGGTTCTCTGATTTGAGCATATGTTTTCTACCATAGAACTTCAATATTTTTATTCTGCTGAGGTGTGCTGTCCCATGGCAACAGCTTCTGCTTACGTGACAAATACATACTTATGCCTATTTTGTTCAATCTCATCAGTTCCCACCTTCTCAGCGATGTAGAGAAATTAAAAGCAAGTTTCCAAAAGAGCACTTTCTACATGTTTTACATTTATGTTTTCAGTGCTGCTTTGCTTGAAAAGGAGGCAGAAATGTTTCAAAACATATTTTCTCTCACTTTACATTGTCAGGCAAATTGAGTTATTTTAACGAAGCTTAAGCTGTATTTGGTACAGATGTTTTGAAGTATCCAGGTCCATTTTTCAGGGTAAAACACTGTACGTATGCAAAGATGGAATGAGACTATGAGCAGTTATTCTTAGTTATCAATCTGTCAGTAATAAAGCTAGCTCTTTCTGTGAGGCAGCTCTTTAGGATGTAAGATGATACAGATTATTTTCTAGAATAAATACTTGTGGAAAATTAAATGCCCATCACTGGTATATGGGTTAAGATTCTCCTGATTAATACCATTTAGATACAGGTGTTTTATGCAAGCTGGCTTCTGGATTTTGGTCAAAGAAATCTTGAGTTTTACACCTGACCAAGTGGAAATGGTATCTGATTTAGGCTGACCTAAATACATCTCCCAATATCACAGGCTGTCTTTGAGTTTAGACATGTAGCTCAGTGGACTGAATATTATTCTCAGTTATGTTTGCAGAACATGTTAATGTTTGACAGTCTTGTCACTGAATGTCACGGTAATTCCAGTGGTTAGGCATGTACATGTAGGACTTTTTTCCGATTATAGCAAGCTTTACTTTCTAAGCATACACAGGGGAACTTATAATGATATTTTTTATCCGGACAAATCTGAAATCTGTAATATATCATATTAGCCTGAGAGTGAATAGAATTTCTAATATCAAATTTTTATTTTGCTTTACTTCAATGTAGTTCTGTGTATGAGAGTTGGCATTCAGCTTTGCAATGATTTATCTTACTGTCTTGATTCATAGCTGTACCAGTCAGAAGGAGGAACTGTAACAGAAGAGGATTTAGCTTGTGTTCTGAAGACTGCCATGGGTGTGTCACAAATTGATGTTACACATCTTTTTAGAGCTGTAGATGAAGAAGAAAAAGGAAAGATTACATATGGTAAGTATTCTGACTGCATCTGAGCTGTCATAAAAAATGTCAGTTGCCTGCACTCATGTTTGACAAACAAAGCAGTTCCATTTTTATTAAACTTTAGCTTTTTTTGTTGGCTTGGTGACTTCAATACTGATACCAACACTGTAAACAAAGTAAACTTATATTTAAAAAAAACAAGTTTCATTTCACCTTTGCTATCAAATGGTATGTTTGCATGTTTTCAGTTTTCCTTTCCACATCAAGTCACATAATACAAGGATTAGCTCCTTCAGCATATTCTATTCTGTGACTTCCATGTCTTTGACTGTGTGTTTTTAAAGATGCTGCTTTAGCGCTGTCTTTTGTCTCCTGCATCTGGGAGCAGGAAATGAGGGGTTAACCAGGCTGCCTATTCTATAGTCTGTAATGTAGGTGGAATGGAGGTGAGAAAGTTGCAATTGAAAAATTGAGACCTAGGTGAATAGATTCTGCTGGGAGTCAGAGTACTTATATGTTACTTCAGATTCTTTGTTTTATGTAGTAAGGTTCCAAATTTAGTTCCATCATTTGAGTATTAATGGAGTTGTTGATAGCCAATATATTAAGTATCTCCAGTAGAGAACATACCCTGTTCTAATTTTCCCTCAGGGTAATCACTATATATTTAATTTGTAAAAATCTTACAAAATAATACATACATCAGTGTTAGAAAATCATAGTTTCAGCACTAGTAGTTCCTCTGTTTTAATCATACACTATGTATGTAAAGCGTCAAATACACAAAAATTTTAGAGTTACTGAGATCAGTATCATTGCCACTGTCCTTTGCTTTTTTCCTGTCTACTCTTCTTGCTTCCTGCTATACTACCCCTTTCCTTTCTCTGCCTCTCATCTGTCACATCTCAGCATTTCCACATCCATCCTGCCCATTGCTTTTTTCCTGCTTTTTACTGTTGCTCCTCCAACTCATAATATGCAGTGACTCAGCTCTTCCCCCCACCACCTCCCAATCAGCAGCTACAAAAATATCAGCACACACCTTAAGCTGGTAAATACAGCAGAATTTTAATTTTGGCACATTTCATTGTTTGACAATAGCTAAATTTGTAGTCACGTCCAAGTGAACTAGACCAAGTCATGCAAGTTACCAAAGAATTAATAATTTAATATTCATCTTTAATAGTTGCATTTAATCTCACATTTTCCCTAAGTGGTCATCATATGTTTCCCATCACAAGAAAATTTGGACCATCGAGCCATAGCAGTGGCCAGTGGAGCACTTGCCTCTCATTTTCACTGTTTTTTATCCTGTAGTCAAGAAAAGTTTTTGGTGATGCAACACTAAGTAGGTAGTAGAATAGTGTTTACGCAATTTCTTTGAAACTTTTTGTAGTGCTTTTTCTGCAAGAAGTGCTCATTTTATAATAGCAACATGTCATTTTAACATATCTGAAAATTTATTAGTAGAAATAAATATTCAAGTTATTAGATTAGAGAGTTAGAAGTTACAAATAAATTTCTCGTATTGCATTTCTGTTTTGAAAGTTCCTGCCATAAACATTCAACTTCTTGCCTTTCCTGAGAAACGTGGAGCTTCACACATGCTCAATTTGTTGCACTTAGTTACTAGAAAGGAGAGATGAAAAAACTTGTGGACCACCTGGTTCTGAAGATACTGTCCAGACAAGTTCTGAGAAATCAAAACATTGTATCTGGTGGAACTAATGTTACTTTGGATACACACAGCAGAGGTCGACTGACAATCTCATTTCTAGGGTGTTGCAATTTAAAGTAGGAATATGAGTCTTACTTGTAAGAACAAAAGACAAAATACCTGAAGTATCAAACCTTAATTGCTGCATGCATGGCAGAGTCCTTGAAGCCACAGCTGATCCCAAAGGAAGAGCTCAGGTTGCAGGTAAACAGAATAATTAAGAGCAAAATCAAGATTGTGTAACTGGATTAGTAATTGTGAATCTGAATTATTGGAAATCTGGATTTTTGTTGCATGGTTGCCAAAGATCTGTGCATCCGCTCTCTTAAACAGTGTGCAATTAGCTTAGTTCTTCTGATGTACTTTGATTGCAAAGCATATTCTTTTTCGTCTAATATAGATACAGTCAAGATTTATCAGTCTTAAGACATGACTC
>VRYO01001463.1:63835598-63899045 GCA_009812075.1 Sialia sialis
ATAAGCCGCACCTGATGATTAGCCGCACTACTGGGGTAGGCTGGATTCTTCAGTGAAAAAGGTGCGGCTTATAATCGTGAAATTACTGTAGTACCTATGCATACTTAATATGAAGATGTAGACGTGAGTCTTAAACTCCACTTTGGGTTCTTTCTTTGTCTCTTTGTTTTTAGTGGAGATGGGAAGTCACCTTTTTCCCCAAGTTAATGACTGAGGTAATCTTTTCCTTCAGTCTAACACTTCACAGTTGCGTTCAGTTTGAACTCCAAGATGAGACTTGTGATTAGAAGTAATGCTGATATAGTTGATTCTTTCTACATCACCTTGTTTCATGTTTGTGATGAGTAAGGCAAATGGGATTCCAAGCACTTTTCATTGCACTCTGCTGAGTACAACTTCAATAAATATTCCTTAATACTTTCGGGACCTTTTTTTTAAGCAGGAGCCAAAATGTCAGCTTACTAAGATCTATCCAAATGGTTACTCTGTTCAATTTGGATTCCCTTTTCCTCATGAAGACTTTACCATTTATAGGATGCATCAGCCTGTTGTACATAGTTTTTCAACATAGATAGCAACGTTGGTTATCATTACTTAAACTTCAGCTTTTGTTGAAGTTACAGGTCCAGGATGCTCTAGAGCTGTATAAACTGTGGATAAAGGATATCCACATTTTTGTGAGTGGAAGGATAAAATTATATTTGTTGCTTTCTCCTGGCCTATTGTTTTGAAACAGTTCAGAGGCAGGGTTGCCCTACAACTTCAGTGCCCCTGTGAGCCATATGGCATTCCCTTGCCCTTTGCAGTATTGAAAAATTATGTCATCTCAAAGACTGACAGAGAGGGAAAGCTGTAATGTTTCCCTTCTTCCATACCTGCCCAGTTGTAGGAGGCACTCTTTTGAAAGGCTTTTTCAGGTGTCATCTGCTCTTCGCTCTGGGGAATTCACATCATCATCTGATCATGAGGTCTTCTGGGATAGCTCAGTGAATTTGAGTGGGAGGTGTGTGATACACTGTAGGTGCCTGAATTAGTGAAAACACATCCAGATTTTTCTAGTGTCAGTTTACATTGTAAGAATAGCTTCTTGTTGCTTGGATCCTGTACAGTATCTTGTGTTCAAATCTTAAATAAAGTCTAAATAAAGTCATATGGGCAAATTGAGGCAAAGTTTCAGTGTCTGATTTTCAACACTAAATGTTACTTCTTGGTGTTAAGGTTCCCCCACCCCACCAAGAATTAATCTGGCTTTTCTTGTTATCCAACATTAAAATCAGGAGCTTTTTCCTGTGTTATAAATTCTCAATATTATTCTCTAAAATATTGAGACTTTTAAAATGCTGGGATCTTGAAAACAGAAGGCAGCAGTGACAGTTGGTTTTAGGTTGAAGTAAACTGAGTGCAAAACATTAAAGGGCATGTTTGCAAAAGAGTTTTAAGAATTTAAGAAATTACTCTTGATGTTCAGAGATCTTCAGCTGTAGGGCTTCTGTACTTCCCTAGTGAATAGTAAAATGCTATGTCAGGGTACATAGTGCTCACCATGCATTTTAATGCAAGTCTGAGCCTGTTTACCCCTTCATACAGCTAAGCTCTGGCCTGAAGTGTTTTCAGAGGGCTTAGATAACTCTTTGCAGCATCTCAGCTCTGCGGATGTGGTAAACTTATGCTGAGAAGTGAAAACAAGCTCTGGGGATAGCCTTATGTCAACTGCTGCTATTTTTCTCCAATGAAATCATGTGATTATATATGTGTAAGTATTCAAATTTAGCATCCTTCTGTTTCAAAGAGCTGATTCTGTGCAACATTTTTTTTTTTAGATGACTTCTACACATTTGCTGTGTTGCACCCACACTTTGCAGAAGAATATCTCTATGCTGATCAGATGGGAGCTGAGAGCAGCTTGGAGACTTCATCTCTTTCTGCTCCTAATGGTATCTGTACTGACTTCAGCCCTGACAACATTGGAGATCGAAGGAAGCCCTTGCAGAAGAAACTGAATTAACACTACAACTGTTACCTTCCTCTCCTGGTGAGAGGGTTGTATTTTTTTGGGATTTTCATAAGTCACTCCAATTATACAGCAAATACCAGTTTTGTGTGTGAAAGTTCTACCTGAATACCATATTTAAATCATATGTGCTATATTTAACAACATGTTCCAAGTTACTTTGGGAAAGGTGGTTTTTTGTGGGGTTTTTTTGTTTGTTTTTGTTTTGGTTTGTTTTTTTTTGGGGGGGGTTTGTTTTGGTTTGGTTTTGGGTTTTTTTTGTTTTTTGAAAGGCAAAAATGTGAATGTGCTTCATTATTAATGTTCATATTTAAAAGGAAGCGGCACAACTTATTTATATTCCATTGGCTAGTTCCATGTACAAAGTGTCGCACAAACTGTGCATGTATAAAGAAACTGTAGCTACTATGGTGTAAAGTGCACTTTGGTGATTAGTGTTTTCCCTAGTTATGGGGATGTTTATTTGGGGCCAAACTTTGCTGTCCCTATCTGAATAGTCAGTCTTGTTGATTTCAGTGGGATTATTCTCTTGAGCAAGGCAAGCATACTTTGGCCCTTTGTTTTGGTTTCAGTGAACAGTTTGGAAACAGTAATACAAAAACTTGCTAAGGATTACATTTTCTTTTTATTGCAGAATTACAAAGTTGTTTCTCTTTCCATGGTAGAATGAAAAGGAAAGGCTTCTTATCCCTCACCCCAACATTTTCTACTGTAATCTTCTGGATGCAATTAAATATTCTTTCCAAACTGACATGCCACATACTGTTTGAAAATACATAACTGAACTGTTTGTGCTTTTCTCTTATAACCAGTTCAAATCACGTCCACACAACATTTTATGGGAGATGTTTACAGAGCTATATTTGATTTAGATTTATCAGGAGTCACAGGTTTCTTTTGTAGCAAGCCTGTACAGATAACATAGCATGGAATATATCATGAAAACTTTGGTGTACCAGCACAAGTTGGAAAAGGTTGCAGTCACTTCAGAGGCCAAGCCAACAACAAGTTGCAGACCATCATGAAGAAGTATTAGTTAAGTATCTGTGGCAACGCTACACGTACTTCATAGAACAGTTAGAATAGTTTAGAACTGTTAAAAAAAACTCACCACACTTGTATTAGTAATACTTATGGTTCCTTTTGTAAAGCCAGATGCCTTAACTGCTAGTGGTGGTCTCAGAGAAAAATCTAGATGATTATAAAGCCACAGAGATTCATTGATTAGGAAATGTGACAAAAGCCTCAAAGAGTAGGGAAGAGGACTGTCACAGAATAACTGTGATGGCAGCTCTGCTTCCAAACAAAAAAAAAATATTTTGAGTAATTTCTGAGTAGTTTTGTAGGGTTTTGTGCATGGAAAACAATTGAGATTTGAGTCTTTTACAAAAGAATTTAAAACTAGATTTGAAAGGGAAGCGTTTTAGCGAAGGACATCTGTTTGTACCAAATGCTTTTATAACTATTTTTTAAATAGTAGGAGGTGTTTTAAAGCTCATTAAGGTATTGGAATGTGTCCTTAGAAATCCCAGCTATATGTGGCAGGTCTCTAAACTGGATCTGGCTCTAATAAAGAGGGTAGGAGGAAAAAATGTTAGAAAAGATGCTCTACAGGGGTATGCAGAGGTAATAATTAAATTTTTAGTTTATCTAGCTAACAAAAGCCAAGCTCACAGGGCAGCAGCAGACTAGCTGGCAAGATTTGAATTAAAACTGATCATGAAAAATAGGAGAAACTGATTAAAGAATAAGACATATGAGAGACTACACTTACATAGGAATAGTCAGATGCACAGAGAGGGGAGTGAGTATAACTGTGCTGTATCTTGAGGCAGTGATGGCACAGAACATGTCAAACTGAGCACTGTTAACTCCGCTGCAGAAAAGATCCTCATGATGGAGGGATGCATCAGCATGTGACCTCTGTGAAGCAGGGTGGTGTTTCTGTGTTAGTAAGATGTGATAAGGTCTTACCTGAGGTACCTGATAATAGTGGGGCACCTGAGAGATGGGGTGTAACTGAATAAAGTCTGGAGGACAGCAAGTACTCCAACAGATCAATAGTATCCTTTAATCCAAAGAAGGGGAGACTGAAGGAAGATGTGAACAGTCTTTAAATGTGGAAAAAAGTTGCTGTAGAGAAAATAAACACTTTTCCACAAGGATAGTAGATGCTGGCTATTAATTGAAAAGGCAAGTTTAACATTAGGAAAAGTCTCTTACGATACACCTTGTTGAGCCAAGGAGAAGGGTTCTTTCAGGTGCAGTGAACAGCCTGCCTTCCTTCACTGGAGTTCTTGAAAACAGAAGACAGACTGCTCCAATAGAGACCTTGATTTTGTTGATCATGCCCCAGGGTTACAGGGAGATGTCCCTGAGGTCTGTTTTCTGTAATTACACAGTGTGTAAGGGAAGGCAGGTGTAGTCTGAACATACTCCTATCTCTACAAGACAATGGCACGTGGCTCAAGCTGGCTATATAAAATAGTTATCTGTTGCTTTGGATGTGACTTGGGAAATAGAGAATTTCAGAATGCAGGGAAGGAGAGTTCCCCAACACATGCCTGAAAAGAAGAAACAGGTAAGCTTAGAATCTCGTGGACAACTCTGAAGTGAGAGAAGCTCCAAAGGAAGAGATACATTGACCACATCTGTGAAAGGGCAAAGAAAGCTGATTGAAGCTGGCTGAATATGATGGTGTCTAATGTTCACATGTGGTGTGAGTAACTGAGGGGGGTCTGTCTTATAAAAGCGCATAGGTTCATTGACTTCTTTTTCATTTTTATTTGTGAGGTGTTTTGTAATTGTGGTGGGTGTAATAGCTGTACTTGTTTGCACCTAAGCTGCACAGAGTGCATTGAAGGGCGTTGCAGCCTCCAGTAGGGCTTTAAGGGCTGGTCCCTTAAACAGGTGCCAGCCACACTGTGTGGTGAAGAGATGCTGAAAGTCCTGTGTACCAGTGAGCTCAGTCCGGAGCTGCTGCTGCAGAAGGCCGGTGACCAACACAAGTCACAAGCAAGTACTCTTGGTGGATTAAAACTCATTTAAAATTTGGTGGATTAAATCATTAAAAAAATAGCATAAGACAAAGCAACAGATTCTTGAAGGAAATGTGATTTTTTTTTTCCTCTTTTGAGAAATTACTGAATGAAATAAAGACATAATGGGAGGAGTGATAGGATGAAGGATCAGCCTCCATGGAAACAAATCACACATCATGTAATGAAAGTTGAGCTTAACTAATATAATTAATTTTAGTATTTGTAGTATAATATTAGACTGCCTTGTAGTGAGAGAGAAGGCACATTACCACAGGGTGGTGAACTCAGGCTCTTGAGGGCTGGAACTCATCGCATGACTGTGGCAATACTCGTTTAAACTCATCCATCAAACCCCAATTGCAGAAGTGTTTCCAATGTTCCCAATGAGAAGCCTTTTTAGAGGCGTCTGACTGTGGAGAAGCTGGGTTGTGACAGTCAAGTTTCTGTGACTTGATGCAAAGTCAGAGTAGAAGTGAAAACTTCCCTCTTCACCAAACAATGTTTTCAATTAAAATATTACTGATTTTATAGGTAGGTTGTTATATTTTAACAGGTACTATCAACAACCCCTAAATTTACAAGGAGACATATGCAGCAGAAATTACTTTGGTTCTTTGCAGCTATTTAACTTTAATTATCCTTACACAAAAAATGCAGGGGCGTGAAGGCATTTGACATTTCTGATGAGCATTTTTGTACTCCTATGTAACACTGCCATCCCTTGCCAGTACAGTTTTTGCATCAGCCTGAATTTTTACATATTGTATGATACCCAGCCAAGGCTGTTCTCTTCTGCTGGCTCTTTCTTCTCATATGCCTAAACAAGTATTTAAAGTTACCCAGAAAACCACAAAATCAAAAACAGCAGAAGTTTTGAGGGGTTGATTTGGGGGGCTTTTTTGTTACTTCATTTACGTTTTTTCAAACATAATGAAACCCCACTAAAACCAAACAAATGCTTAGTAGGTGCAATGCATGTTTAAACCACTGTCTCTGGAGCAGTATGGTAAGTGTTATTACAGATTTTTTGGGGACTCTGCTGTAGCAGATAAATTTAAAATGCTTCATAGGAAATTTATAAGCCTTATGGAGAAACTAGGCTGTACACTGAGTTTTATATTAATTAATTACACTATGTTTTGATGCATTTAGAATGCTCTAGGTGTGATAAACAGCAACCAGACCTGTGTGTTTTTGCTAATCCCATTTTCAAAGTATAAAACCTTAGGTTACAGGGGTTGAAAAGGACACGTGTGCAGTGGGGAAGTGATGCAACACAGCTGCCAGAAGTAAATAGCTAAGTGTTACACAGAGCTCTTTATTAATATCTTCATTCAAGCTGAATACCTTTGTTAGCTAATTAAAGCACTGGGGTGGTTGGAGTATTTTTGTGTTCATAACATGCAGTAAACATTTTCCTGAAGAAGTCATTATTGCACTTTAACATCTGATAAATTCTTAAAGCAGGTGTGGTTTTATTTATTTATGAGTTCCCTGGTAAGTTTGTCTTTGGTATTGCCATTAAATTATTCTTCCTCCTTTTATATTACCATATAGTAACTATAGCTTCTGATATTAACTGTTTTAGTCACCTTCTGCTCTCTGCTCCTTCAAAAATAGCATTCTCATTAAAGGACAAATTAAAAAGACTAAATAAAAACAAACAAAAAAACTTCCCTGGCTTAAAAATACTAATTGCAGAACTCTAGTAGCACATGCTGTAGATCCTGTAAGCACAGCTTTGCATATGTTACAGGACTAAACTGGGCTGGAGAGAAAACAAAATTCTTATTAAAAGTTCCGACTAACTAAGTTCAATTTTTGTTAAGGTCAGAGTGTGAAATGTTGCATTTTACTTAATGTGAAGCCTCTGGTTTTTTCTCTAGCAAAGCTTTCATGAATGCTCTAGAAACAGGAAATGACAAATATGCTGGCCAAGAGTTCTACATTAACAAAATTCAAATCTGGCTCCTAAAGCTATATCGAGGCATGGAAGTTCCTTGTGAACCATACACTTCAAAGAGTTTGCTACTTTTTAGGTATCTGAATTTCAGCTGATTAGGAAAGCTTAAATTAACAAATTATTCTGAATAGATCATTACCTAAAAAAAAAGGAAGAATACAAAATTGAAAGAGTTATCATCAGTGCTATTGATAATTAATTACTAATTAATTAAATGATTAATTGATCAGTCCAGCAATACTGCACTATGTGTTTCTCATATGAACAGAAAGGCTGACATGTTCATTCAGGTAATTTTGCTATCCTGACTAGGTAGAATTTAAGCCAGGTGATCTTTACTCAGAAGAATTTCTTGAAGGTACTGTAGCATCTTGAAGTTCCTGCAACATCCCAGTGATGTCTTGGTCACTGGCAATGCGGGCAGTGAGACTTCATCTTCTCACCCTGCCTTTTTTTTTTTTGAATTATGGAGAAAAGCATTCAAACCACAACAGGAACCCTATAAGATCTTCCAAGAGGTAAAAACCCTCTAGCACCACCTCAGAGGCACAAAGGTGATCATTCTGTGGAATAGTTATGGTGGCAAACTGGGTGTACAATGCAGGTCAACACCTTGTGGTCAAACCATGTGTAAATGGTAATACTGAGGTAAAACTACTGAGAGCACACGGCAGCGAATGGCATTCTTTAAATGTGTTTGGACTTGGGTCTGTATTTCCTGCATCTCATAGGGCTCAAGTCAAAAAGTTTTTCTAGGAAACATTTCAGGTTTCATTCAAGATAATAATGACTTGGCTTCTTCAAGTGGAAGAGTGTTTTTTATTGCAGAATGCAGCTTTTTTTTCCCCAGATGGTGTGATGTGCTTTATCATGTGATTAAACTGAAGGGGCTGATACCAAGAAAGCAGAGGCTTATAAAATAGAGGGTTTATGTTTCTGTGAGATATGCTAAGACATTTATTTCTACACAGTGGTTGACACTGCCTAGGTTGTTCATTAGGCAGAATCATTTTACTAGTTGTGTGGTGGCAGTGGCTTTATTCTACTTTCCTTAGCAGGGTAGCAGAGCAGAGTACTCCTTTACAGACCAACTTTGGGGTATAGATGTATTTGCAGTTTTCAAATGATCAGTGTCTGGGAACAGAAACAGTAAGATCACCTTAGCACTGATTGCACCTCAGTAATTTATTCCTGTTATGTAACTTAGCTCTTTGGGGTATTTTTTTATGAACACCATTAGGATGCTTTATTCTGAGCTAAGTTGCACAGAGCCATATGAACATCAGAGCTCACTTGAGACAGCTTGGGGATCTCAAAAAAGGTGCTGTATGATAATCTTTTGGTAGTGTTACATTTCAGTTTTTTCACTTTGACCAAAAATGTCAGAAGCAAGAGAAAAAAGTCATGACTTCTGTAATACTCTTATTTTTATACTATCAATGAGGTGTTATTTAAGCGTGCCAGTTCTGAGCCAAAGTCAGCTGAAGAAAAATCAGGCTGAACTTCTGATCCCGAACCAGCAAGTAGAAAACCCCATCCATGCCCAGCATGGCAGCAAAGCTTTCACCCTGCAGCTGGCCTCTTCCCACAGTAAAGAAGGATCTTTTCTGCCTCTTGGGCTGGTGAATTGAGTTTACTGTGTGCATAGTTCTTGCTTATGCTGTCTGTTCTTTGTAGGCTTGTTGCAGCCAGAGGGAAACCCTGCTGCCTCTTAAGCTGAAGTGATATATATTCATGGACTTTTCTCCCTGAGCTGGGAGCAGCAGGTGAATATTAGAGTCCTGTTCTAGTAATGCTACCCAAAACTAAATAAAAGTCTGTGTACTATTTTAGCTCATGCCTGCCATCAGGTACAGAACTGCTTTTTCTTCTCAAATACTTCAACCGTTGCAGATGTGTCCAGGTAACAGCAGGTCTGAAAGAGCTTGTGAGATGCTCCTTGTTCCTGTGAGCAACAAGAAATTAAATTTAGAGGTATTAGAAGTTTACAGCGAAACCTTAAATTCGATTGACTCCTGACTTGATATATATATATATATATATATGTATATATATCACTTTCAGTGTGAGCCTGTTCGCTTCCATGTTCAAAATGCAGGATCTATAAATGTGATTGCAAACAAAGTCTCCTCATGGATACTGAAGAAAGCTGACACTCAGACACTTTTCATCCTACCATGGTACTGGAAATGAAATTCATCTGACAGTAGGTTGTTTCTAAGTCTATGAATGTATATGGGGAAAACCCAAATACATGTCTTTTATTCACTCTCCAGCATGAAGACAATTTTGTATTTTAAATGCTAAAGAAATAAACTTTGAAAGATCTTTTATGGCCTAAGTATATATATTTTTTTGTCCTATGTTTTCTTTTATAATGAACTTCAAGCAAAATATTTCTTAATATTTCAAAAAGAACATTTAGGTTAGTCAGTGCTGTATTTTCCAGACAACAAAAGCAATTTTAAAGTAAACATCTAGAAATGAAATTGTATTTTTAAATATGTGAATTAGAATTCCTTTAAGTTAAACGTCTCCTTAGCAACTGTATATACTTAGACATAGCAAACCTATTGCAGCTGCTTGTCTCTCTAGTTGTTTGTGTTTGGTGATTTGTTTATATTGCTTTTTCAGATTGCTGTAAGGGTATTAAAAGTCCATGTAAATCAGCAATGTTAGAAATAGAAGATGTAAATTTCTGTAGAAGTGATAGAATTTGTTTCCTGGAAGAGGACCAAGAGGCAGCATCAGCAAACCTTGTATTATGTACTATACTACTTAAATGTTACGGCATTGTGCTGAAAGTACTTGACATCTTTAAAATGGGACCACTTTCTAAACCTTTTTGTAGTTCCCAGCACCTCTCCAGGTGTGATACATTTCTAATTTGATCACAGGTACCAGTCCATCTTTTTTTGAAAAATAAAATTGAGTAATCAAAAAGCTGAGAACTCAGAAAAAAACAGTTTTATCGCTGTTGTTCAACTTGCATTGAGGATATAACTTTTATATTTTGGGGAAAAAAGATCGCTATGGTTTTGAGCACACTTGAAACTTTAAATGCAAAACTGAAAAAGTTAACACTGAAATGATTAACATTTTGGAATTTTCTTGTACTGCTACTGAAACCAAGTTAGGCACTGCCGTGAAAAGGATGCTTTTAGCTGGAAACCTGTATTGACAGAGCAGAAAGCTGTTTTGTAGGGACTCACTTGTGAGGTATCACATGGTTGTTCCATCAGTGATACAATTTCTGTTGCTGACTTCAAGGCTATTCAAACAGATCTGGTGTGTTTAAAATAAAAATAGGTTTTTATTGTAAAAGCCCTTGGATGTGCAGTGTAAATCTGTAACAAAATATAATGCTACTGGATAATAATGATCTAAATGCATATTTTCTGCTGTAAATTTCCCTTATGTGGCTCCAATGATATGTGTACATAGATTATTACCTTTGCACTGAACTGACTATACTTTATAAAATGAAGAGCAAAAACAAGTATTGTACTAAAGATGACCATACCTTGTGGCTCCAATTGTGGAAAGACTTTTGCAGAATGAAGGGTATAGCTTCAGTGTTATAAATTTGATTTTTATATTTTTTATTAACATGCATGGAAGACTAAGGATAATATTTTTTAAAAATGAACTTGGTTTTTGTACATTTTTTCAATGTTTAAAACTATATGATTTAACATTACCTCTGAATGCCAGTGATCAGTAAATTTTTAAAGGAAATACCTCAATTCGAGCATTCTTCTCTTGTTACTTGTCTGATAGGTTAAAAATGGACTACAGGGTGTGATGAAGTGAGCATATGATGTAGGTGCTTAAACTGTGCTATAGTAGGCACACAGTGATTTACTCAAAGGGACCTAAATGATACACTACAAGTGTTGAGTGCAGTTACACAATCATGGCTCATTCTGCCCAACTGGACATTTTCCTCATGAATGGCTTGTAAATTAAATTTTCAGCGTGAAGCCAAATTAAAAAATGAAACAAAAAATACTTGGTTTCTTCTGGATTTTTTTTCAATTCTTTTAACAACTGGGTTTACAATAAGGGAAAGGATACAAACCATAATTGCAAAATATGTTTAGGCATATTTGTTGATGTGTGTTCTCTGTGTCAGTGTGTGTAGAAAAAAACAGTGTATGTTTACCTGACGCCTGGGAGGATGAAATACAGGGGTTTAAAGGGGGAGAGAGGGGTGGGGAAAAAAAAAAAAAGGAAAAACAATATCCCTCTGAATTAGCTCTGGCTACCTTTTTTTATCCAGGAAACAGACAAGAAAGGATCCAATGCTCCAGACACCTGTATACCTGAAAAATTGATAATGGAGGGTGGAAAAAAGGCATCCTCTGAGGTCCAGTGGATGTAAGGTGAACCATTAATATGAACAGTATAAAAATAAAAGTGAAACACTGGGGAAGTTCACCAGAGAAATGACGGACATTCTGGATGATACTAAGATTTCAAGGCGAGGCTTACTAGTGTTTGATGTAATGTTATCCTCTAATTTCAAGTGATGGAGTTGTTGTAGTTAACCTCAGCTGGCAAGTAAGCATCACTCATCTCATTGCTCACTCTCCCCCCACCCCTGGTGGGAAGAGGAGGAGAACTGCAGGGAAAAAAAGGAAAAACCTGAGGATTGAGATAAGAACAATTTAACAGTCGAAATAAGATAAAATAATAATGAAAAAAGTGACAACAAAGAGAGGATTAAAACCCAAGAGAAACAAGTTATGCATAACATAATGATTTACCACCCTCTGACCACTGCCCAATCCCTCACTGAGCAACAACCTGCCCCTCCAAGCAACTCCCCCAGTTCATATCCTGGGCATGACATCCTGTAGTAAAGAATATCCCTTTGGACAGTTCTGGTCAGCTGCCCTGGACATGTTCCCTTCCAGCTTATCATGCACCTCCTCACTGGCAGAGCATGGAATTCATCCCACAAATGGGTTTGCTTTTGCTTGCGGCAGGAGTAACTCAGATTGCTTTCCCTAGAATATTTTTTTACATGCATTACAGGAACTTGATCACCTTCCACATGAAAGTACATAAAGGTTTTTATTGGGTAGGGCCAGCCAAATTGGCAGATCCCCAGTTTTGATTAACCATGTGATTAAACAATTCAAAATTGTCAAAAGGTGTCTCCTCCATGGATTGGTTCTCCAAGGAGAAAAGGTAAAAGGCATAATTATTAATAGCTTTCCAGAGATGGCTCCCAAAGTCCAGAGCTGACAGCAGTGCTGAGTACAAACACCAGGTTAGTTCCAGCCATTCCATCATATCATAAGCCAGAGTTGCAAAGTACAACCAAATGGCTCTGTCCCCATGGGTGATAAACAGCACAACGGGGAACACATACTGCAAGTAAGCTGAAACATAATGCAACTTTAGGAAAAAGCATACCAACTCTGAGATTAAATAAATTAATATTTGTGACCAGCAACTATGAAACTAATAAAATATGATACAATATAACAAATATAATAATACCTACTTGTGTCACGGCGGCGAGCGGTGGGGGGGATGCTGCGACTTCTGGGGAAGCATCCTGCGAAGGACGTCCCAAAGCCACAGGCACGTCCTCGCTCCCGGGCGCAGTGACCTGCTCTTTTGTGAGTCCCCGCTTCGGCTGATGCTGGAGGAAGGGACGGGAGCCGCGTGTGGTGTTCCAAGGCAAAGCTTTATTGATCTTCTTCCTCACAGGGATCCAGGGATGAACCAGCTCGAAGGGTCAGAGGGAATAAGGTTTATATAGGTAGATAAGGGGTGGGGTAGAGTAACCGACAAAACTGAGGGCGCAGGGGTGGTACAAGGGGGAGAAGGGCAAATGGGGTACAGCCAATTTAACATAGAATAGAGACGCACTCTGGGAGTAACTTTGTCTATCCACTAGGACGATGGAGGGCCTAAGGGCATTCCCTCCAGGGGAGAGAGACCAGTTCTCCCCTAGTGTGGCCATCGGCCTCCACAACTTGTATTTGTTCATATGCGTTCTAGTCAGATTTGTCATTATTGCTGGGCCCCATATCAGATGCCAAAAAGAAGTACTGTAGATAAACCCTAGCCAGTAACTTAGTACCATCCCAGTGGCACGGGGAGGAGAATCAGAAACAGGGAAAACCTGTGAACTGGGATAAGTTTTTATTATTATTATTATTATTATTATTATTATTATTATAACTGATACAAGAAAAAGAGAGAGAGGATTAAAACCCAAGAAACACAGTTGATGCATGATGCAGTCGCTCACCACATGCTGATTGATGCCAGACTCTGTTCCTGAGCAGTGATCAGCCCCTCCCAGTAACGCCCCCCGTTTATATAATGGCATGACATTCTGTGGTATGGAATATCCCTTTGGACAGTTTGAGTCAGCTGTCCCATCTATGCTACCTCCCATTACCTCCTCACAGGCAGACCACAGAATACTGAAAGTCCTTGACTTGAGGTAACGCTGCTAAGCAACACCCAAACCATCAGTGTGCTACCATCAGTCTCATGCTAAACCCAAAACACAGCTGTGTACCAGCTAACTAGAAAAAAATTAACTATCCCAGGCCTGAATGGCCTTCACCCTCCCAAGTGGCTGTTTTCTCTCATCTGTGTTGCAAGAAAACTTTCCCACTTGACTGAGCTGCTGGGGCACTGAGCTGTAACTCGTGCTTGCACATCTTCTGCCCCTGCGTACCTTGTGCCCAAGCCTCTCAGCTGAGGTGTACTTGAGGTAAGTACCCACGTCATCACTTTCTTCTGGTTGACCCACGCAAGCAGACATGCAAGGACCACAGAAAAGCTTTTTCACAATCCAAGCACAGGGCTAGGAAGAGCCTTCCCAGATCCCTTGAGGGACAATGAGGCTCACGTCTAAAGAGCAGAGTGCGACTGGTGGTAATAATGGTGATAATGATAATAATGATGGTAATCACAGAGTCACTCAGAATCCATTCAGCTGGAACAGGCCTCTGAGTTCATCGAGTCCAACCTGTGCCATCAGTGAGGTCACGGCACAAAGCGCCAGGTCCAGTCTTGCCTTAAACACCAATATCCAACTCCATCTCCCTAGGCAGACCGTTCCAACAACTAATCACCCTTTTTCTGTGAGTAAACTCCTGAAGTACAACCTAAACTCCCACGTGCAGCTTAAGGCTTAGTGCTCTCATCCTGTTACCTGGGAGAAGCGGCTGACCCCCACCTGGCTACACTCTCCTTTCAGAAGCTCTAAAGTGATAAGGTGCCCCCAAGACCCCTTTTCTCGAGGCTAAACACCCTCAGCTCCCTCAGCTGCTGCTCACGGGGCTTGTGCTCCAGACCCTTCCCCATGTTCAGTGCAGTTCTCTGGGCTGGCTCCAGCCGCTCAGTGTCCTCCATCCCGGAGCGCTGCTCCCCCGCTCTGAGCCGGGAGCGCTCCCAGAGGCGGGCCGTGCGCACAGCGCCCCCTAGCGACCGCCCCGCCCCCCCCGCCGCCGCCGCTCCGTAGAGCGCGCGCCGCGGGCGGGGCCGTTCGGTCCCCGCGGGAAGCGCGCGGCTCCCGGCGAGGGCGGGAGGGAGGAGGGCGTGGCCGGGGGGCGGTACCTCCCGCGCCCGCCGGAAGTTACGTACATCCCGGTGGGGCGGGGCGAAGTGGGCGGTGCGTGGGGGATGCGCGAGCGGCGGCGGCGGATCCCGAGCGGGGCTGCGGCGGGGGGCGGGGGCGGCCGCCGGCAGCGCCATCGGCATTGGCATTGTCACCATGCTGAGCCGCAGCTCCTTCACCAGCCTTGTGGTGGGCGTGTTCGCCGTGTACGTGGTGCACACCTGCTGGGTCATGTACGGCATCGTCTACACGCGGCCCTGCCCGGCGGCGGCGGACGGCGCGGCCGGGGGATGCGTCTGGCCATACTTGGCTCGGAGGCCCAAGCTCCAGGTGAGCGGGGCGGGCACGGCCCTCGGCGCCACCCCTGTCCCTGCCCTCTGCCCCCAGTTCTGGCCCCTGTCCCAGCTCCCTTGGAGCAGCGCTCCCACGCCCTCTCCAAGTGCTGGGCCTGTGGAGAGCTCCCTTGGCTGGTGCACGGGTGGGACGTGGGGTCGTGTTTTTTTCTGATTTCATGTGTCTGCTGTCACACACGTACTGGTAAGAGCAGCGTTGGGGAAGAAATGCTGGGCCTGTTTAGTCTGGAGAAGACTGAGAAAGGGTCTCATTAATTCGTATAAATATCTCAAAGGAGAGTGCCAAGGGGATGGTGCCAGACTTTTCTAAGTGGTGCCTGGCGACAAGATGAGGAGGAATGGCCACAAACTAAAACACAAGAACTCCCACTTCAATGTGAGGAACAACTTCATTATGTTGAGGGTTGCAGAGCACTGGAACAGGCTTCCCAAGGAGATGGTGGAGTTTCCCTGTCTGCAGACATTCCAAAGCCATCTAAATGTGTTCCTGTGTTGCCTACTCCAAGTCACTCTGCCTTGGCAGTGGGGTTGGACAAGGTTATTACCAGATCTTTCCAGCCCTGACAGACACCCTTAACTGACAGGGTCTCTGGTTCTGTGAAATGGCTTGACATCCTTCAACTTCCAGAACAGGTCATCCCATTAAAATGTATTTAGTGGCTATGTTTTTGCCTCCAAAAGGAGCTGAAAGACTGGTTTTTTTGAGTACACTATTTTCTTTCGTTGTGTGTACAACCTTCCTGCAACTGGGAGAATTGGTGAAGCTGAAAGACAGACCTGTACTCTAAATGTAGTTATGCATGAATTTATTTCCATACTCCTAATTTCTCTGTGCTGTGTTTTGATTTCAGTTAAGCGTGTACACTACCACACGGTCAAGCATTGGTGCTGAGAGTAATATAGATCTCGTTTTGAATGTGGAGGATTTTGATATTGAGTCCAAATTTGAAAGGTAAGGATCTGGACCAGTAGTATCCAAGGTATCAGAGTTCTTTGTGGAATTCTGAAGCGTGCATCCTGACTAGGAGTTACATGGATGGAAGTGTGCATGGAGCCAAGACAGATTTCACTATTGGTTAACTTGTGCTGTTCTCAGCCATATAGGCAAACATTTTGTAGAAGTGTGCTATGCTTATAATAGTAAAAATTACTTTCCATTGAGAAAATCTAAAGAAAAATGTTTCTGGAAATGCTTGAGATTTGCCTCTAATCACATAGGTAGGATACTTGCTACATGTTTTGTTTTGTCCATAGTTGTGGTTGTTTCAGACCAGAAGCAGGACTTGAGCATCAAACTATGTTCTCCTGTCCTGTGTCTTAGCAACACACTCTTCCATAACTATTTCTCTGATAAAAATCACACGAGAAAAGAATCACTTCTTTTCTGATAGCCTACAGTTTGGGGATCTTCGAAGGGATATTGGTGCCAAGACTGTGCCCTTAGAGAATTTTTTTAGTAGAACACTGCACTCTACATACGCCTTTGAACAATTAAAATGGCTGGAACTACTTGCTTTGTCCTTCATATTTGCTGTCTCACTTTCATTTTGTTTGTTTGTTTAAACTAATTTCCCCAGTCTTGACTCTCTTATCATAGTCTCTAAGGTTATTTTACTCTTTTCATTTTCTATGACTAAAGAACTTGTTGGTTGCAGTTTAGGTCATATTGAACTTAATCTCTGACAGACCTTATAAGAATTGTTTTACTGACAGAGTCTGCTAAGCCATTGAAAGTATTCAGAGCAGAATAAGCTGAACAAGACTGCTGGAATAGAGGAGGCATTATGCAAGGGTGCAAGTAGGATGATTTCTTGGCTAGTACAAGGGAAGTGACTTCACGGTTTGGGGCTCCAGTTTAGAGTTCTGTGCTTGGCATGCCGCAGCTGAGAAGATATTTTATTAATGCAAAGTGCATGGCCAAACGTCGTGATATTTCTTTTTAAACTTTGTATCGTGTATACAATCTGATGCATCTTTAGCACATGAAGGCTGTTTTTTTACAAGTGCTGTCATAATTTTGGCCTGTGACCTATCAGTAGAGGAAAGCAACAAAAGAATTGATGATGCAGACTTACGTTATCTAGGGCACTGAAGTAGGAAGTGGACAAAGGTTAAACTATCTTAATATAATAGTGGAACTTTGGAAATGCCTATATTTTGATATGTACTATAGTATAAAAAGTTATCCCGTCCAGCCATGGAACATTTTAGCCAGAAATAATTGTTGCGTTCCAGGCAACCCAAATATTTAGTAATAGCTAAATATTTCAGCGTGTGCTATGTCATCTCATAACATATTTATTTTGTGTTTTAGGACAGTGAATGTCTCTGTACCAAAGAAAACCCGAAATAATGGCACATTATATGCATTTGTATTTCTTCATCATGCTGGCATTTTGCCTTGGCATGATGGTAAGCAGGTGCATGTAGTAAGCCCTCTGACCACGTACATGGTCCCCAAACCAGAAGAGATTAATTTGCTCACTGGTGAATCAGCCACACAGGTAGGTGTGTGTTCCACCTATAGAAGAACATCTGCAAAACAAGTAATTTCTTTTATAGACACTTCTAGTGTTAGTGCTTGCAGCTTTAAACGAATGATGATACAACAGAAAAAAAAAAGTCAAAATCCTCTTCTTGATTATCATGCAGACCACTCGGCAGAGCAGAGGCAGAGCTCTTTAAAACACTGGCTAGTAATTAAAATACTTCCCTAGTTAGCAATAATTGCTTCATTTCAAGGATTCATTGCTTTTGGTAGAAATGCTGTATTGCTCTGTAACAGCATGGTGCTGCTTTCTATACCGAATTGAATTCATGTAAAATAATATGCTTTGCTGTTGCAAAATAGCGAGTGAGATATGAAGACAAACAGATAATATTTGGTTAATCATCCACATCTTTTTGACTGTTTTGAAGTAACATCTGATTACTGTAAAACTCTGACTTCAAGGTGATTTTTTTCTTATTAGTACCCACATTCCTAACATATGAATTAGAGGAATATTCCTTCTTGATGAGCAAGGCTGTAAATAGACACTGATATTTTTCAGTGTCAGATTGTGGTGAGCCTTTAAAATCCATCGTCATATTTGAGTAAAATACTTTTTCTCAAAATTGAGGTAAATTGTTTCTTAGTGGGCTTCTGGTTTCTGATATAGTTAATGACTTCCTGGATTCTGTGAGCTAGATTATTACTCTCTTCAAAATTTTGAGTTGATTAGCAGTATGTATTTTTATTCTTTTTTAAAAGCAAATTGAAGCAGAAAAACAGACCAGTGCCCTGGATGAACCTGTCTCTCACTGGAGGTCAAGACTAACCTTAAATGTCATGGTGGAAGATTTTGTGTTTGATGGATCATCCCTCCCTGCTGATGTTCACCGTTACATGAAAATGTAAGTCAATGACTTAATTTTGTCAGATACATTGTTATAAACTTACAGCACGTTTCTTAAAAAATCCTCCTTGACCTTCTTTAGTGTTCTGTGTTTAAATGGGCACCTAGAGACAAGAAGAGATGCTCTTATGCTTGCATTTTGTTAGTTACAAATTGCTGCTAAGATATTATGTACTAGAAAGTCCTACTGGAGAGACCTGGTTCCTGGGCAGCTCAGAGTTTAGAATACTTTTTCTGTGTGGAGTTACCTTAGTAAGGCAAAGAAGGACTACGAAGACACAGGTAAAATGCTACAGCAGACCTCAAACCTATTTGTTTTCCAACTATCCTTCTGGCCTGCAGAGCAATTGCCATCCCTTGACCCTTTCCAATTATCCTTCACCTGCAAGTTACAAACTGAAGTGCTGAAGAGGCACAGCTGATGTCCTAGGATATCTTTTTTTTTCTCCTTTTATGATTTGCTTTATTTTACTGACAGTGTGTGTTCCTTCGCTATGTCATTTTCCTCAAGAAAGTCCTGACAAACAGGGATGGTTTTTAGACCTCTGGCAGGCAGTAGCTTCTCACAGCTTGCTTCAGTCACTTCTAGTGTCAAGGGTATAAGTAGAGCTGTACAGCCATGTGCTGCTGTATGTGGATGCCTTTCTCTACAAATACCGTCTTAAATCCAGAAGTAGGGTTCTGGGATAGCTTTCCGGCCAGCATAGATACACCCATAACATGAAGGGGTTGATGGACAAGAAAGTTCTTTCTTGTTGATTAGCATCAGTGCTTTTTTGTTATTGCATTATACAGGAAAATAGAAAAAAAATTATATTAAATAGCCTGCTGCGATTTCACTAACTTCACTAATAGCTTTAATCATAGTTATTACATGGAAATGTAGGTCATTTCAGTTAAATAACCAAGCACTATTTTTGAGCCTCAGTTTAGTACTTTTCTGTGTTACTGTTGGACATTGTGTGTTTATTATGCAGTCTTTCTTAGCAAGGATTCTTTCTTTTTTCAACAGCTGAAATTCAAACTTCAGGCTTTAAAAGTCTCCATGATGCTACATCCATAGGTTTTTACTGAGAACATCACAGTGTGGATAACTGCCTTTCTAGTGAAGACTTTTAAGAATTTGTTTCTGTTAGAGCATTGGGCTAAATACTTTTCAAAGATGCTGACAAAGCAACTGCATGCAGATCATAATTTGCTGAATAACTTCACAGTAACCACATTTGATAGAAGAACTTGAAGGCTAGGAAGTTTTTATTGGACTCATGCAGGTCGGTGAGGTGTATAGCAATCCAAATGGAAGCTTCTGTAGATGGCAGAGAAGGTTTCTCTCTCCTCCCTGCCGTGGGATCTGACTTTCCCACTTGTGCATCAGCCATCACATTCTTGGTCCCATGTTGGCCAGAGCATGATGGATGTCCTGCCAGGCACCAACAAGTGGGGGAGGTGGTGGAGGGATGTCATGGTTACAGTAGGAGGGAGATACTTGAAACAAAGGTTGCAAATATATGGCAGTAAACTTCAGCATGTTTCTTTTCCACAGACTTTTAAATTTCCCTTGGTCATGCAAAAGCTTCAGCATCATCACAACCAATTTAATTTGTATTTTTCTTTGCTTATTCTGTCTTTTCTGCAGAAGAGTGAAAACCAACAAAATTTTTCAATACCAGTATCTTACAATAAAAGATTGTTTCTAGGCTAGTGGCTAATTTCTTGCTGTGTGTTAAAAGAAAATGTGCCTGAGAAGATGGTGGGAAATTTCTACATGGGTAGAATGGGTAGATCTGAAAGTGATGAATGAGTGCTAATTTGAATAAAAGTAGTTTTCTTTTTAGATCACTGCAGTCATAAAATCCATGTTTAAACATCCTAGGGTTCAGTTGGGGAAGACAGTGCATTACCTTCCAATATTATTTATTGATCAGCTAAGCAACAGAGTGAAAGATTTGATGGTGAGTAATAGAATACTTTTAATTACATTTAACAGTTTTAACAGTAATCTTCAATGTTGTTTTAATTAAGATTTTTTCACAGGTTGTTTGCTGTAAAGTAGAAATGCTCAGAAGGACTCAATGACCATTTCAGTTAGGGTGACCTACTGTGGTAACTGCAGAAGCTAGATCTGGATTTTGAGACGTCTCACTGGCAGAAGTATCTGTCAGTCACTGTCTTCTATTCCCCCAAAGATGCTTGGATTCCCTTGCTTCTGCCTTCTGGGTAGATATGGAGGATATCACTGTAGCACCAGCAGTGGCAGGAGCAGTCTCCTCAGTATGACTTCTTAATATGAAAGTGTTATGTTAGCATCCCACAGTAGCTTCTTGTATCTTCTAGGCATATTGACAATATCCACAGCTGATAGTGGAGCTATCAGTGGAGCTAACTTGAGATAAGTCCATAGTTTTGGTTTTTTTTCTCCTCAAAATTCACTTGTGGTTGAATTTCTTGGTGCTCTCTATCATGCTAGACTAACATGAGCACACAAAAGTTTAGTGTTGCAATACGATCAATGATTTGGTGGAAATCAGGACTTTGAAACTTCAGTAATAGAATTACAGAAGAATGAAACTGGATGAGATTTCTGGAGATTGCTAGTCCAGTGCTCCTTCTCAGAATAAGATCACATGGAGTGAGGTTTTCAAGACCTTTTCCAGCTGAATTTTGGTTATATCCAAAGATGGAGAGGCCACAGCCTCTATGGGCTACCTGCTTTAATATTCAGTCGCTCCAACAGTAAAAAAAAAAAAATTTAAAAAATTGTATATATATATAATTTTCTGCATTGAGTTTTTGCCCAACTCTTCTCTTGTAGGAAATCATGCAGTTCCTTTGCTACAGATTACACATGGCAGTCCCATGTATCTAAATCGTGTTGCAGTTCTTTTCAGTTGCACCGACTGGAATTTGGTGATTGGAGTTACTGAGAAAAACAGTCTTGGGGAGTGTCTCAAAACTGTTTAATGAGCACATCTGGATTATGCCTCTTCTAGTCTTTGTAGATGGAAACTTCCCATAAACCTTCTAAATTCTCTCCAATTCATTACTTTAGCTCAGGCAAAGGATTTTGTTACTTAGTGTTCAGGAGAATCTTTACAAATTTGTGTCCATTTCACCTCAAATTTGTGCAGCAAAATAAACTGCAAGTCGTAGCAGCAGATTGTTTTATCCAGTATTTCTTTAGATATACACTTGTAATGTCTTTATTGTTGTCCTTTGTTTTATCACAGCTCATCCAGTTCAGTGAGCTTTTAACTGGTCAAGTCATGTACCCTGTTTACAAATAAATTCAGCATTCTCATGTTACTGATGACATTGCTGCAGTTGTCATGCATGCCACAGTTAATGCTGTTGTAGCTTACTGCCTTAGAAAGTCATTAAAGAACCTGGCAAGTGCTGCACGGTCTGTTCCCCTAAAACCTGCACACTCCCCCTTCAGCACTGGCTTATGTGATGTCTCAATAGTGACTGGCTAAACTGCTCTCAAGCCCTGCAGAAAGAGTGGTCTTGTAGTAAACATTCTCTGAGAGGGGGTAAGTGAAGAGCAGGAAAGAATAAAGAGAGAAGGTGGTACAGCTTTTGTGAAGCCAGGTTAATATTTGACTGTAAGTAGGGGCACAGATAATGTTTGTTTTCTATGCATGACCTAAAATCGTGGATCTGAAGATGCATTTTTCCTGGGCTGTATAGATTGTCAACTGACACTCATTTTGATCAAGTTGTAGGTCTTTTGTGGTGAGTACTGCAGTCTAGAGATTGTGTTCCTCATGTTTTTAAATGTGCTTAAATGCTGCAGGTTTGGAGATTGCATGCAATTTATTAAAGAGATAATTTAAAAATTCATGCCACTGAACTTGCAGGATTTGCACACTGTTTTGTAGTATTGATTAAGTAGAGTGCAAGAAGTAATGTGTGATGCTCTGATGCCACACTGCAAGAGTAGGTTGTATTCAAGGATTTGGTTACTGCTAGCTTTCAAAGGCTCAGCAACCTTCACACTCACATCGAGGTTGTGGGCTTTAAGTTGTTTATTGAGAAAGAATTCATTCTTCTAATCTTACCTTTATTTTAGCTTTTGATGTTGAAGAATTCCCATTTCTATCTTCTGTTATAATCCAATTTTCTTCCTTACAGTACCCATAATTCCTCCATAGTAATTCTTTATCTGTGGAGAGTATATTTGCCACATGCTGCTTACCCAAGCATTTACAAAATTTTTATTTCTTGTCCATCCTCCGCAGATAAAATTTATTTTCCCTTTCTTCCATAAATGTTAATGCTGTCTTTGACACATTGAGAAATTGAAATGAGGCTAGTTGAATTATGGGAGTCCTTTGAAAAGTAGAGACAGTCTGGAAGATGTTTATATCGTTTTCAGTAAACAGCTGTAGAATCTTGCCAATGTTCTCTACAGTCAGCTGTAACCACACTTGTTTTTTTGTTCCATTCAGTTCACAGATTCCTGACACTGTTCTAGTTTCTCAAGCTTTTCTCTCTGCTCTATTCATAAAACTTTCTCAGCTTGTCTTCCTCTCCCTCATGTGCCTGCATGTTCTGCCCCTGTCTGAAAAGCTTACATGATCTTGGGAGGGTGGTGAAATTGAGATTTTTTTGTACTCACTGGAGGAAAGAGGGAATGGGAGAATGAACGTAGCCCTCAGTTCATATCTGAGTGCTAAGTGGGGAGCCTAAAACCTTGTTCTGTATCACAAGAACCGGAAGAAGCCCATTCACCTCAGTTAGGTGTCAGCTAACTAATTTGTAGAAACAGATGAAGTGTGGAGTAGTAGGTCTGAGATGGGAATTACGATTGGGAGTAATTAGGAGCCTGGAGCAGTAGGTCTTGAACCTCTGCAAGAAGTGCCTGCCAATCTGTTGTCCTGAGCTATCCCTGGAAGTGTAAAACACACTGCCTGAACTTGTTCTGAGATAGCTGCTGAGTATTCTAACACTGAGAAGACAAGGGAGTTTCTGTTGCTTTTTTTCAAACCTGTTTGAGAGGTGGATATGAGCAGCTATCATGCAGAAGGAGCTGAGGCAATTAAGACTTTTTTTTTTTCCAGTTTAAGTAACATGTAAACGATGCAGTGGAATTAGCAGAGATTTATTTTTTAGGTTGCAGGAAGAAAGGTTTTTTGACACCTCAGATGCCAAAGTTATCTTACATTGCTTTAGCTGTGGTGTTTTCATTAGTCTGAGTTAGGGGCATTACCTTGCTTCCCCAGCCTTTCAATATCTCTAAAAATCAGCCTCAATTAATTAAATTTCTAACTGTAGCCTTTGGGATACAATTTGTTGGTTGAGTTTTTTGGGGGGTTTTGTATAATATTCTAGTTTAGGTAATCTTTGCATATACATTCAGAGAAGAGCTGTTGAAACAGTTATCTTAAGCACACTTTTCCCACTTTATGCTGCCATCTCAGAGGCATATACAGGAACAGTGAGGTTTCTATAGAAACTTGAACAGATCAAACTCTAATTTAACATTTCCTGAAAAAAACTCAAAGACTTCAAGCACAGTAGAAGGCTAAGATCTTATTCCCTTTAAAAAACAAACTGAGTTCTTAAAACTGGCTGATCAAATTATAGTGTGATACAATCACTTCATTTAAAAAAATTAATATAAGTAATTGTTGCCATTTTTCTGTTATTAAAATTGAAACATGTCTTTTTGAAATGCAGGTTATAAATCGATCAACAACAGAGCTACCTCTTACAGTGTCATATGATAAAATATCTCTTGGGAAACTGAGATTTTGGATCCACATGCAGGATGCTGTGTACTCTCTCCAGCAGTTTGGTATGCTTACCTTTAGTGACTTTAGGCCAAGAAACCACAACTAACCCTTAATTTGATTCTTTTATGTATATTGATGACACTTTTTTCTGGATAGCTGGTGAAGAGGTTTAATGCTACAAATCTTGTGTTGTTTCACCTGAAGTTAAAGATAAAAATATATGTTGACATGTGACAGGGAACAAGGATACAGAGGTGAATTAACCATATTTAAGATGAATTTTATTTGGATAGTACTCTGTGAGAGCATTAGAGCACATAAAGAGCGTTTTCACCATGGGTTTCCCTGTCATCCATGGAACAGAAAAGTTGGATCAGTGGTACATAGGCTTTGATATAAGATATACACAGCTGCTCATTTTAGCCATATATCTGCAGTGGAATATTGATAGGCCATACTAAGTGAAATCCAACTGTTCCTTAGCTCAGGCTAATATATATTAAAGCTAGAAGTATGTCTGCTAAACATAACTGTCTTGAAAGAGTCAAGTAATTACTTGCTCAGAGTTTGTATAGGGCATTTGTCCACAATCACCTCTCCATAATTTTTTGTGAGCCTCCTTAGAATTGAAATTTTCATATTCTATGCCTCAGTTTTCTTGTGATAGACACAGATATCAAGACCTCTCATTCTAAGAGTACCTCCTCTGCCTGGAAAAAAGGCCTGTGTAAGATGCTGTGTGTTCCCCCTAAGTATGTAGATAGTGAAACATAAGATTTGAAATTTTCCTATTGGAACAGTCAGATTAGTAGCAAAACTCCAAAATCATTTGACAATGACCACAGTCTTGCTGTGATGGCAAAGTAAGTTGGTTCTGAACTCAAGCACTGTTGCCATAAATGCAGCATTGTGTATTTTCTGAGAACTTAAACACACGTTACAAAACTCACTGTAATTACATAAGTTCAAGTCTTGTAACTGATGGGTTTTGGTTTTGGGCAAGCTAAATAACTTGCCATAATATAGGTAGAGTAGGATTTTACCAATAAAGCTTCCATCGTGTTTTGGATTTATGATTCCTTAACAAAACTTGTGCAGGTGACATAAGATTTCTTTCATATTGGACTTGAGGATGACAGCGATGAACTGTCTGGTACTTCTTGCACAGTGACTTGTTTTCTTTTTTGTAGGGTTTTCAGAAAAGGACGCAGATGAAGTAAAAGGAATTTTTGTTGATACTAACTTGTACTTTCTGGCTTTGACATTCTTCGTAGCAGCATTCCATGTAAGTGGTTTTAGTTTTTTGGAAGTACATAATATGAAAGAAAAAAAAAAGCGGGGGAGGTGTTTTTCAGATGTTTAATTTATTAAGAATTATTCTTGAAAATTGTGATTTCATTAGAGCAGTGGAAGCATTATCTGGTACAAGTCAGCTTTATTTCCAATAAAGAATTAATATAAAAACCTTAAATAAGGCAGGAATTTGAGATAATTATACACAAATTACCAGTCTTGACTGAAATATGAAACATTATCTTCATAATCACTTTTTTTATGTTGTAGTTGAACCAAAGCCCCTAGAATTAATATGCCTGTCAGCAGTAGCTTAAATTTTGTTGGCTTCTCACAAGGTTTACCACTGCAGTGGCATAGCTGGGGCACCTGTACTAGGGTTTGAGTCTCTGACTTCTAATCCCTGGAGAAATTTAGATCAACTGATGTAAATTGCTTCCAGAAATGTTCCTGTGAAGTGCGGAGTACTCATGGTTATTTTTTGTTGTTTGTCCCTTTCTTAGCATTGGCTCATATCTGACTTTTGGTTTTAATGAACAACTTTTTTTTAGACACTGGGAACATTTTTGTTGTCTACAATTATACTCAACACAGTTCCCATGCTCTGGGAGAGATAAGAACTTGCCTGGAATGTTGTTTCTTTATACTTACATTATATACAGTTAACTTGTTAGGAAAGCCTTTAACTTCCATGACATATTAGTTTAATTTTATTTCATTCTGTTTATCAGGTTACAAGGTATCTGCAGACTGGGACAAGTTTTTCTGATACATTTTTCTTTTGTGTATGATTTTCCCAAATAATAATTTTTTTAAAACAACCCCCTCCCATAAACAAACGCCACAAATGAAAATTTCCTCATTAAAATCCACTGACCTCAGAATTTCTGGAATCTGTTCAATATTTTTAGACACTGGGGCTTAAAGGAAATACCAAAAACTATACTGAATGAAAATACTGAAGAAAATAAAAAAACTTCCTACAAATAAATTGAATTTTAAATGTCCTGAAAGTTTATGTCAAGTTAGTGACAAATACAGAGGAAACCTGGCTTGCTGTATTGTAGCATGTTTATTCCTGAAGTTTTGATATTATCCAACTGTAAATTTACTATCAATCCAATACAGAGCCTTTTTAGTTTAATTTACTATGCTTTTTCCTGGTCTCCCAAGGAGGTGTGTGGTTCCTCAGGGTCCTCATTCTTCACCCTCTATGATGAGTTACCCTGTATTGGGTCACTGACTTTATTTACAGGACACTGATTTGTGCAGAATTACAATGGTAGTATTTGAAATTCATCCTGTCCTTTTGCTCTGCTTTTAGAGCTTGGGCTTCTACGACAACTTTTCTTTTTGGCTTTTATTTGTGAGTCTGAATTCTCCTTTCTGAAGCTTCTAAACCAGATTTTTTAAAAATACCATGTTGAATGCATCGCTAAAATTTTCAGTCTCCTATAAGTGCATGTTTCAATCAATTGAGTATGTTACTTCCTATTTGCAGCTTCTCTTTGATTTCCTTGCATTTAAAAATGACATCAGTTTTTGGAAGAAAAAGAGGAGCATGATTGGGATGTCCACAAAAGCAGGTATGGACTATGTGCTGTCTATTTTGTAGTGTGTGTTTTCAGTCTTGCTCTAAGGTGGTGCTTTGTAGGTTTACAGAGACAGCGAAACAGTCTAGCTCTGTTAGTTCTGTGCTCAGGTATCATTTGAGTTTAAGCACTGGCATCACTACTGAGGTTTGACTGTCTTGGAATTGGGAATTAGATTAATATTGGGTCATTTACCATGTTTTCTTGCTGAAGGAACACAGAAGTACTTTGAGAAAAGAATGAAGACCAGAAAAAGTTCTGTGGGAGGAGAGAATGTGCTTTAATGGGTAATGCTGTTCTGCAAGCCCCTTGTGTTCCTTGTAGATAACTACAGGTTCCAAAATATTTGTGGGTGGAAAGTTCTGTATTTTAATGCTCTTGCTTGATTTGGTCTTTGATGTAAACAGGAGCAATAGGGGAGGAGGGGGAGAACATGGGAGGGTTAACTTGATTTGTGTATAGGAAAGATGAGAGGAACATAGTGATCTGACATTCTGACAAGCCTTCCTAGAAACAGGTGAAGACTTTTCCAATAGCTTTTTTCCAGTTTTGATTATGAAGCAAAATTGTAAATCTGAAGTCACTTGACCTCTGAGACTATCCTTAATTCAATCGTATTTACAGACAGATTAAAACAAGTAAGGAATATCAATACCGGGAGGGGGAGCAGAAAGACGTTTTAATTTATGATGAACATTTTTTTATCATGTGAATAATCCATGTATCATTTTTATGAGAGTGCGTTTGTTTTTTTAAAGCAGTTGTATTGCTGTTGGCATGTGTGTGCCAGAAAGTTCAGAAAAAATTAAAACAGTCCGTGGAATCTCAGAAGTAAGAGTCATTTGGCAGTTTCAAAACTCAGTAAAGTCAAATTCAAAAGACTTAACATTTACAAACAATAAAGGAGTTTCAAATATGGACACACTATCTCACAGCTTTTCAGCTTCCGGGAGACAAGAATCATTAATGTAGTTCCTGATTGTACTCATATGTTGCTGAAATGCTTCAGTAATGAAGTTTTCACTAAATGTTCCAGTTTTCTTTCATCTCCTGTGATAAGGATTGCACAAAATGTTCTTGTCCCCTATTTGCCTAGAGATCACTGGCTGTTTCTAGGACTACTAGATATACCAAGATGAACACAGAAGAAATTTATGCTTAAATTGTGTAAGACAGAATTGCACTAAATAGGCCATCAGTCTCCTGTCATCTCAGCTGTTCATTTAAATATTAATAAGCCTTCCATTTTCATTCTTTCTGTCTAGTGCTTTGGCGGTGCTTTAGTACTGTGGTAATATTCCTTTTCCTTTTGGATGAACAAACAAGTTTATTGGTACTGATTCCAGCAGGCATTGGTGCAGTGATTGAGGTGAGTTCTTAAAGCTGTAGCATAGCACCAGATACCAGTATTTGCAGCAACATCCATAGTTTATAGTAGAAAAAGAATACTAAACTAGTTACTGGAAAATTCTTCTGTAGGTTGCATGTCCTTGGCTTTCAGTGACAGAGGAGATTGTCTGCCTTGGTCAAATAACTAAACTGAAAATACCAGTTTTTTCTGGGATGGTCCAGCTGATTGTGTATAAACCAAACACAGAATGATGCTGAGGTTCCACCTGTCACATCAGCTGACAGGCCTCACTCCTGGCCAGGCAAGTATAACCATGTCAAGAAGCCTGCACGGAAGCATTGTCGAAGAGCGGGCTGTGTGCCCACGGCCAGTGCCAGGACTGAGGTGTTTAGGAAAAGAGGAGCAGGAGGAGAATGCTGCCTGTGTGCATAATTCCAAAAGACTGCATCTAGTCAGTGAGTTGCAGGTTACACAGTTATCTCAAAGTGACAGCAATCATATGGACAGTACATCTCAGAGGAATTTGTCTGCTAGGAAGAACTTTTTTACAACTTGGACTTAACTCCTGTTTCTCATGCAGTACTAATAGTGACACTGATTCTGTAAGAAATAATTTACTCATTTATATCAAAGATAACAGTAAAGGATTGTTTTTACCCTATTTTCCTTTTTTGGGTTTGAAATACATGGTGAATGACAAGAGAATATTGGTGTATCCAAAGTTAATAAATGAACCTTTTCCACAAAACGCTTCAGGGTGTGTAGCTCTCCTGGGGAGCTGCATTGCCTAAGCTGTCAAATCTGTATAGCAATGTGGGTACATGAGTAAATTTTCAGGTGAACTGAAACTTCTGGTTTACATTAGGGTCAGGCTGTTACAGCTGTACAGTAAGTAACCAAATAATTCAGCAGATTCACTGATTTTTTGCTTGCAGTCCAGTACTGAAATGTAATGACCATGTAAGTGCCAACTTAATCACTGTTAGGAGTTCTGAGGCACCTTCATCAAAAGCACATAAAAACTTGCTTGGCTGGTGACTACTGGAATTTTCTAAATGCCTGCCCTGGGGTGCTTCTTGGTGCTAACCCCACTTAGGCAATGCAGTTCAGGTATCCTGAAATGACTACATGAATTCACTTAAACTACATCTGATAAAGAGACTTGAGAGTGCAGGCTTATAACGTTGTACTTGTTTGATGACATGGCATTTGATTTGTGTAGACAAAGGCAGTGTGTGCTGTAGTCAGGCTGCTACTGCTTTATGCACTGGGTAATTAAAATAGATATTCCGGAATCTTGATTCTAATTGTTTGAATCCTTCATAAGATGTTCCTTTGCATAATAATCTTTCATGTGCCTGTTTTGTTTTTGCTAATCACAGCTCTGGAAGGTGAAGAAGGCTTTGAAAATGACAATCAGGTGGCAAGGTTTGAGACCCAGATTTCAGGTACAGTAGATCTTGCCCTGTTAATGATCACACTCTTGCATCATCCATTTGTTTCCAGGTTACTGTGCAACTTGACTCCTAGTGAAGTGAAGAATTTTTTTTTTTTTAATTATAAAAGTTTCTTTGAATGGCTTAATCCAATAGGAGGATGAGTATTTTCAAACCTGTTTCTTTGAGTTCTTTGGAAGAAGCAGCTATTTGTATGTATTTATGGTGCAAGAAACTTCAGAACTTCTGTTAGTCTTGCTAAATCTTTATGGAACTGTGCTGCTGCCACTGTGTTGAAAAGGCACTCTTAAGTGACATCATGTTTTGAAATAAAGAAACCAGCTTTTTCAAGAATCTGTAGGTGTAACTTCTCCATTGTGGCGCTAACAGGAGATGTGGCATGTTCAAGGGACAGTACACTCTTAGATGATTCTTCTGAGTAAAATGAAGTGCTGAGACTGTAGAACATGCAGTGGCAAAGTGCAGTCGACACTGAAAGTTTATCTTGTTGCTAGAAGAAACAGTTGTCTAATGTTCAGTGTTTGTCACAAGAAGTGCTGGCATGTTGTGCTGTTTGAAGTCTGTTGTATTTGGAGTCACTGGTGGCTCTTCTTGTTCCTGTGTCAGTAATCAAGGAACTGTGTTTACGCAGGCAGAATTTCCAGACATGTGGAGATAATCCATAACTGACCTCTTCATGGTTATTGGTTTTCATAAGTGCGTCCTGTATCTGACTAATTGTTGACTACTTGACTTTGCCTTTGCTTTGTGAATTCTGCTGTCTCAACAGTATTTTTCTAAGCAAAGAAGTCCTGGAAGTTTGGTATAAAATATGAGGTTAAAGGTTAATCTTTTTGCCTACCCTGTATTTAATAGGCTGCAAGGACAAATATATGACTCTCCGGTATAGAAGCTTTTAAAAGCTTTGCTACCTGCTTAATGTAGGGAGTTGGACAACAAATTCTTTCCCCCTGTGTTCTGATGTGACTGTGGTTTTCATGTGTCTTGCAGTTCGGTGCATACAATGACTCTGAAAAGAAAACTGAGGAATATGATGCCCAGGTAAGAGGAAATCCTATGATTTCTGATCTACAAAGTCTATGTCATCTGTTGATTGACTTGTTTTGCTCTTTTTTTCTTCAAGTGTTTTTCCACATCTTCACAGTTCTCAAGTGGATCATCACTGTGTAGATGATCAGATAGTGAAGATTAATTCTAATAATTTATGAAAGGAAACAGTGAAATACTTCTTTTGGTTGTTGAATCTGGTTGAGGCATTTCTCTGAGAACCAGAATTGCAAGTGACTTACGTGAAGAGAGATCTGAAATGGTTACCACACACAATTTTAAAAGCTGATATTTATACTTGTTATATGTACTTGTTACTTTTACTGAAGGAACATTCACCTGGTTCCTGATTTCTGAAAGGAGTTGAGCACAAGTGATAACATTGGTGTTAAGTAGGGAGCTACTTTTAGACACTAATCTTTGTGCTGTCTCTTAGTGCCTACGCTCTAAGGTGATTGCTTGTCTGAACTGGGCTTTGAAATTTTCATCACCACCACTAGAAGTGGAAACGTAATGGAAATTATAGCAGACATGTGGGAATAGAAAAAGATTTTCAGGAAAAAATTATGTGTCTCTCTTCTATCTAATGCCATAAAAAATCTGTTCATATAAAAGGTAAACTAACAAACTATTTTCCTTATCTATTAGGCTATGAAATACTTGTCATATTTGCTCTATCCACTGTGCATTGGAGGTGCAGCCTACTCCTTGCTGAATGTCAAATACAAAAGGTACTGTAACTCTATAAATGATCTTACATGGAATTGAAACATTCCCCATTTTTTCTACATGGTTATGGAAGTTGGTTAGTTTGATGCATAAGCCAGGCACTGGAAACTTCCTTGTACTCTCCATCTAAAGCTGAAGAATCTGGATGGTTTTTAATATCCTGTAAGCAACAAGCTGTTGTATTTCACAAGTAACCTGATACTACTTCAGCATAGAATTCAATAGCTTGCATACATGCCAATCAGAAGAGGAGGAAGAAAGCTGCCATTGTTGTTCAGAGGACCAGTTGGTGATAGGAGGGGTGAAAGGAATTCAGTGGTTGAACCTGTCCAACAGCAGAGAGGAGCAAAAATCTTCACAAAATTATTTGCTTTGAACAAGAGGCTTCTCTGTTCCTAAATACGATAGCTACGATGGCAAGCAAGCAAAAGCATTTTTGAGAAAGGGCTCTTTATTCCTTTAGAGCCATGGACTTCCTGCAGCATAGTAATACTTCAGCAAGAGCTGAACTCAATATTTCATGAACAGATGAAACTCTTGTCACCTTTCACTCAAAATAGCTGGTTCATTCTGTGTTGGAGAGATGCAAGCAAGTGTGCAGCCGTGAGACTTTGTTGTAGGAAAAACCTGCAAACACAAGCATGGTGATTGCCTTGTAGGCATTTTTATAGTCCTTAAGCCCAGATGGGATGGGAGAAAACAAGCAGTAGTAGCTTTTCCTAGTGTTATTTTAGGCTATTGCTGCATACATGAGCTATAACACTCACTCTAGAAACTGGGGCAATTTCTGGGCTATTAGAAAAGCAGTTTTTTCAAAAGGTTTTTGTCAAATAGGCAGCATTTTAAAATTCTGCTTTTCTGACAAAATTCTTGAATTTTGTATTAGTATTGTTTAGTATTCCAAAGTACTGTATTTCAGGTATTTCATGAGCTACTGCTTAAGGAAGTGAAAACAATTCATATAATAGAATTCTTGCCATTGTTAAATTGGCAAGGAAACATGACAGAACAAGTAATCTTAGCTGTGGAATATCTCTTAATCTTGGAGACTTGTTTTTATTCATTCTTTAAATGCTTGTGGATTACTGAAATGCTGCTACAACTGTAATGTTGCTATAAATGTGTCAGTAACATAGCAGTGTAAATTTAATTTTAAATTATGTACCCAGATCATGACAGTTATTAGCTGTTCTCTGGATTGCAAGCTTAAATAAGGAATTTGATCATTGTCTGTAGCACTACTGTTATTTTGTTAAGATTATTCTCCATTGAACATCTGTGAAGGTTATTAGATGTAAGGAGAGAAAAACATAGATTCCTTGTATTTACTTTTTTTATTGAAGTACCTACTGTTGTGGTTTGCACTGAATGGTACTTGTTTGAAATTTGGTAAGTCCTTACTGTGCCATATTAAGTGACTCTTTTTAATATTTAGAATACAGTGTTACCTTTGCAGGCCTTAGTACAATCAGGGTTCAATGCACAATATTACACACACAGTGCACATATTTCATATCAGTTATCTGATTATCAACACAGAAGTCTTAAAATGATCTGTAAAAGTATAAAAACAGGTGATAAACCTCTCAAAATTTCTTGTATGGACTAATAAGCATTGTTTGCTTAAACTACCTTCTCTGGAGCCCCTCCTAATCCAAGGAAGATGTGAGGTATTTAGTTCTTGCATGGAGTAATTTGTAACATAGCCATTTCTTGGAGTAGTTGGTGTACAGTGGTGTGTAGGATGTGTTACAAGTTTGGCTGAAGAAAAATGTAACTGTACTCACTTCTTTGTTTGTAGCTGGTACTCCTGGTTGATTAACAGCTTTGTCAATGGTGAGTCCCTTCTGTTCTTTTTTCTATTCATATTTCTTCAAATGAAGGCCAGGACTCACAACTAGAATATTAACAGCTGTCATTTGGATCAGTGTAATACAGAGCAACAATTTATTATTAAGTTATCACAGTGATTGAAAAAGGGAGGAGAATCAACCCAAAGTTAACAAAAGAATTAGATGCATCTTCACTCTTCAGAAAAAATGAGAGCAAATTACTAATTATGAAAGTACAGTTGTGTGATGAATATCTGTGCATTTGTTTGTTTTCCATATTTCATCTTCAGGAGTGTATGCTTTTGGATTCCTGTTTATGCTGCCCCAGCTATTTGTAAACTACAAGGTAAGATTGAAAAGTGATGAAAGTCTACTTTCCTAGTCTCTTCTTCCAGATTTCATTACAATTTTATATTTTTTTATTTTTAGATGAAATCTGTTGCACACTTACCATGGAAGGCGTTCACATACAAAGTAAGTAAAGCTCTAATTTAAAGTTGGGTGCAGTCATTTTGAAAATTATTTTCTGTAAGAAACAGCCTAAGAATAATTAGCTTAAGGATGGTACTTTTTTTTTTATTTTAAGAACTAAACTTGTTTGTGACTTAAAAAAAATACCACACACTGATTTTAATTTTTCATAATGACTTCCATATGATGAGAATAGAATACTTGCATCCTCGTTTTTATGATAATACTGCTTTTTGTACTGTCAGCTGTCTTGCATGAGTACAGATGTTGGTGCTGCAGATAAATCTATCAGTCTCAGTTAAATGCATTATTTTAAGAAGATGTCAGTGAATCACTGACAAGGGATAGTTCAAGAAACAGTTTAGGAATGCTGAAAGACTTTATTTTGGCAGGCTTCAGGAGCTACCAGAGGCTGAAGTAATGTATACAGTTCTGTGCCAGGGTGGTAATTGTAAGCTTCTGGGCAAATGTGAGTGGGATTGTTCCATGGGGGAAGAGAGGCTGCACTGTGGTGTCCCCACAGCCTGGGTTGCCCTGGTAGGAGATAATGCAGTGCTGCAGCCAAGTTCAATAGCATACCTTGGAGGGGAAAGTGAGTTTATTTAAAAATAGTTCACTGACCCTTTGATAGCTGTATATCTGCAAGCAGCCACTTGTGTGTCCAAGGTTTATATAGTATTCAAACACTGAGATGATAGACCCAAGTATCCCAATCAGGATTCCGTGTACTGATATGGGATAAAAAGGGACACCCGCTGCTGGGTTTCCACATCTCCTATGTTCTCCCTCAATTAGCAACTACATGCTAGTTTTATTCTTGTACCCCTGAAGAGCTGATGGTGTTTTGACTATCATTTCCCACCAATCCCAGCCATTAGGATTTTTGTACTGTGCTTTGTTTTCCTGATCTTTGTGCCTGAGAAATCCTGGCTGGATGTGCTGGGATCAAGACCCTAGTGCCATCACCATGTACCCTTCTTATTTGTGCTTCCACCCATAAATGCTTTCCCTTTTCCTTTGTGCTGACGTACTACAATTCTCCAGAGGATCTGTACTTTAAAAAGAACAGTGTTAAAAACTGCTCAAGAGATGCTGTCCAATTCTGAAAAGAAGATTTGGGACAAAAGAACTAAAACGCATACATCTAAAGAGACCTCAAAGGCTTTTCCATTTCTATGAGCCTATAGCAGTTGTCCAACTTCCTGCTGCCTTACTGTTTTTAAGGAAACAGGGTGCATCTAGGAAAACAGATTGAAATGTAGCTGATAGCAGAATAGCAAATAAATGGTGTTTGATGTGGAAATAGAAACAAAAGTAACAATAAACACAGTATTCCAGGCATATACTAGGCAAATCAGCATATTTCTCAAGAGGAGGGAACAAAAGGTATATCAGTGAAGTAATTTCACAATTTTACTTCACCAAAGAAAATAACTGAACAGAGACATCATCAGTTAAGTAAACAACAGAAGGAGGTTATTCAAGCAAATAACCTTTAAATCAGTACAACCTTGCTAAACAGCCTTTTCTTATTTATGGTTCCTGTTTAGATGCCATAGGCTACCTACAACAAAGGTTTGTGTGTGTGGAGAAATAAGTCTATTTTTGTTTACAATTATGTTTAATTTAGAGAGCTTTGGAGGGATATTTCAAATGGATATTTAAAGTTGCTTGCTCTCTTCTTCACTTGAAGTGGAAGGAAGAGTCTGAGGGCTCACCTGTGATCATGTTTTAGAGAGTTTTGTTGGGTTTTTACCTGAATTTAAACTGTGACTTTCCAGTTGCTGTGGGTTTTATGTTTTTGCCCTTCATTGTTAATAAAGAGTACCTTCAAGTGAGGTAATCTCAAAAGAAAATTATCTAGTCTGAACACTATTGGATTGGCTGCCTGGGTGCATTCACTTGTAGTGGCTTATGAAGGCTGCCTGTGTGCCTGAAGGATGGAGCGTTTAGCTTTTTCTTCCCATTGTCATTGTAGGCTCACTCACTTGGGTGTTGACTTGGAAAAGCTGTCTTTTCCAGCTTGCCTTGGTTTTTATTTTTGCTTCATGACAAATCTTTGCACAGGCTTGAGAAGTGCCAGCCATGTTCCTCAGTCACTTCAGATTGATGGATTTGTTTTGACCCGACAGAAAGAGCTCTCTTGTTGAATCTAATCAGACCTCTCTCCTGTCCAACACCCCCTTTTCTGCTGGTATTTTCTTCCATCATATAAACAGACGTTGGCTCATTTTGTAGAGTAAGTTTTGTGCTTACATCACTTGCCCCCTTCTTATGATATGGATTAGCATACAGCTTGCTAAACTGAAAGGAGCCATGTTAATGATGCAGTCTGTTAACCCAACAGTGAACATTCTTTGCTAGTTTGAGCAAAACTAGATGTTTTTATTGAGTTAGTACAGTTTATTGTAACATGAGTACTAGAGCTGGCGCACTGTTAGAGATGATGCGTGCAGCCTCCCTGTTAGGCAAGAGCCAGATCCAGAGGAGTTGGCTTTTGGTTAAATTGTCTTTCATTATTGCTGCAGAAATAGAGCCTATAGTATGCTAGTTGATTGGAAATGGTGTAGAAAATTATCCTTATTCAAGACATGATTACTTCCATGAAAGCACTGAAAATATTTTAAAGTCTTTCAAGGCTATCAAGTTAATCCTCTTAAGAGCAATAAATTAACAAATTTTTACACAAATTTCTACAGAAAACGAAAGTGAAGTGACATTTTGTAAATCTTGTAATTTGAGTAATGAATGAACAAAAAGTCTGTGGGTTTTTCCAGTTTCTTTTGAAGTTTTCTCTGAAATTGAGTCTGTGTTTTTCCCCTCCCATGACAATACTCTCACTTACCCGAAACAGTCCTACTTCCTTTTTACTTGTAACTTGTGGTCTATAGTAGACAACATGGTCTTCATTAACAGAAGGCATTTTAAAGTTTGCATCGATTAGATTTGTAGCATAACCTTTAAGTGTTGTTATAAATATGGAGGAAGTCTGTGTTCCCACAGAAAAACATAGGAAGTTCTGACTTTGTATGACTGACGACTTCCTTTCTTCACAGCCAACTAACATATACTTCTCTTTTATTTGTAGGCATTCAACACCTTCATTGATGATATATTTGCTTTTATCATCACTATGCCAACATCTCATAGACTGGCATGCTTTAGAGATGATGTTGTGTTCCTGGTCTATCTCTACCAAAGATGGTACAACTTCCTTTAATATTCATTACAGTTTTTACAGTGCTATGGATGGTTGCAGTCTTGTATAAGGAACTGTAGATTGCGATAGACTTGGAGCAGAAGTTTCATACTATAATAATGTTTAGTATAGTATAGAATAGTCTGGATAATGTTAGTTATGTATATCCCTAGTGAAGGGAATGGTGAGCAAGGCACCCTGCAAAATCTCAACACAAATAGGAGAAACAAAAACATCTTCCCATAACTGACAGTAATCCTGGACATGATACAGAGTAGTCAAAAAATTCCTCTTCTCACTGTACTCAGAATTTTTGTCAGTTACCCCTTTTCCCTCCCCACAGTATCCTTCTTTTCACCAGATTTGGAAGTTGCAAACTGCTCCCCCCTCCACCCCCACAAAAACAAACAAAGAAAAGAAAACAAAAACAAAGAAAGAAAAAAAAAGCCCAAGCAAAAACTACAAAAATAAAAACCACAAAAACAAAACAACCCCCCCCACAAATCAAATGAAACATAAATATCTGTTGTAAGAGGAAGGAGATAAATTCCTAAGTTTGTACTCAGAAATCTGCTTAGAAGTTCTGGGCTTCTAACCCTTGCTAAGAGCCACATCTTCATGTGCTCAATCTGAGGCATCCTCTCCAAGGTGCTCTGCAAGGCATTAGTAAAGGGTGTTGTCTAATGGGGGACTGCCCTGCTCTGCTTTTCTATTTATCTGGTTTGCAAAAACAAGTTATCAGGTTCTCTTGTAAATTGAGTACCTGTTGAATTTTGGATACTTTAAGTAAATAAAATCAGATGGGGAAGAAAGCTGTACGCACTACTTACAAAATACTGTTCATTGTGAAGTTACAGAAAGTGTATTCTTGTTCCCAAGAATAAACATTTTTGTTTATTGTTATTTTTGTAGAAATTAAGCAGTCAGCACCTTCTGATAGGGGCTGGGCACTGGTTTCAAGTTTGAGAGGTATCCTGGATTGCTTGAGAAAAGACTCCAGCCAAATTTTAGGGAGCTAATATGTCTCTTAAGAGGTTCTGTTATGACACAAGTGGTTGAGTCATATTGTGAAGAAGCTGATATGTCTGTACAAATTTTTAAAGATGTTAGGTTTTGCCACAAATGGGAATAGAGAATATGATGACAAGAAATTTACTTTTAAAATTAAGCATCATAGAACTACTTAATTCCTTCAGACAGGAGACTGTAATGTAACTAAAGATTTGGGGTTTTTTCTGCCAGGCTTTATCCTGTGGATAAGAGCAGAGTAAATGAGTATGGAGAATGTTACGAAGAAAAGTCAAAAAAAAAACCTCATAAAGAATAACTGAGAACTGAAGAAGATTCTGACCCCTGGACTCTTACTCGGGCTTTGTGTATTACCTGGTCTTAAGGAAGGAAAAATTTATTTAATAAGAGTATTTTTAAAGCTTATGACAGAACTACATGGACAATACATCTTCTATATTGCCAAAATCTAGTTTTGATACCCTCCTCTTTCAAGACTCTCTTCTTTCCTCACAAGGTCTACAGTCTGCCATGACATTATATAAACTTCCTGCATTTCAGCTTCTCTTCAGTGAAAACCTGAGCATCCTGACCGTTGTAATTAAGATCCAAATCTGTGTTTATAAGACAACTCACGAACTGAAACTGTGGTACCTGTGCCACTAGGCTATGAAAACTGACAAAATAAGACAATGTGTTACAGCAGAATCAAGGATTATTGCCAAACTGCGGGCCATCAAAAATAAAAGGCATAATTTTGCATTATATTCTACTTACAAATCATTCTCCTTTCAAAATGGAGATAATGGAAATTGTAGAAATCATGAATTCCTAGCTAAAAAATATATTGTTGGAAATATAAGGTAAGGTAGATGGTGTTATACTTCAAATCCTGCCATGTTCTTGGCCCACAATATGGCAGAGGGTTTCCGTTTTTTTAAGATGAATGAAGATGTGAAAAAACTGTAACATGATTTCTTTCGATATGTATGCAAGTTTATGGAAATCCTCCTGCATTGTTGATAAACGTGATTTCTTGGCATAGCAGGTAATGATGTAATGTAAATCATTGTTATGTGTTGGGAAAGTCTCTTAATGCTTCTTAAATTTTCATCATTTGGTACCGCAGTGACCTTTTAGGCCAATTCTATCATGTTTCAAAGGGAATCATTCCTCAGTCATTTCCCCTCTCATTCATATGGAATTATTTTACTCAAGTACATGTTCAACAAACTACACAGATACAGAGGAGAAAAAAAACAGCCTGGTAAAGAACAATTTGTACCTTTCATACAATTTAAAATCTGAATTCCATGGAAATGGAATTCATTAAGGGAGCTATTTTGATCTGTTTCTTTCAAATTTGTAAAAAATAATCAGGTTGAATTATTATACCAAAATCCAAACTCCACAGCTATGTCTAGATACTACTTTTAAAAATGGTTAGAAAAATTTTAAATTTAAAATCTTCCAAGATTTTTAAAAGCAAGGTTCTTAGTAACAGTATGGGAGATACAGAGTGCATTCCTTTCAGCAGCAAATAAAATACAATTTAAAATATCCAAAAGGCAGAACTCTAATTTCCAATTCTAGTTTTGCTTTGGTAAGTTTACAAATAAACCATAATGATTCTTAAGTTTATTAAATTGCATGCTGTTTGTGCAAGGCTGTTTAACCTCAATTTGTTATGAATTGAAAATTTTATTGAATAACCTTGAAGAACACAGGTCAGCTCCTGTGGTCTGTAACCACTTTCTGAAGTGGATTTTATCCAGTTCTGATACTGCAGAAATCTGAACATGCAAACATTTGGGTCCCAAAAAGATAAAGAAGTGTGCCTGCCAATTGTGTTTTGCTACAGACTACAGTCTTTCCTATAGTGAAGTCCTCCTTACACACTGCTGGCAATGGAAAGGAGTCTTGAAGTGAATATTTATCTCATGTTAATGTTAAAGGCTCTTTATGCTGTTAATTGTAACTACAGATTATTGATTTTAGCATTAAACACACCTAAGTAAGTCTATGCAAAACTGGGGTTGCATTTGCTGTATCTTGTGTCTGTTTTGAATTTGTTTGGAATGAGCTCTTTACTGATAAGCAAACTAATATTTCACAAGAAGTTAAATGCGTGTGAAAAGTTTTCCTGATACAAAAAATGCATATAGCAGGTTCCCTTTTTCTGCCATTTGAAAACAACCAAGTCATTGGTTCTTCTAGAGTAGCTTCTGTAAGTCCAGAATATCATATTTGAGTACTTCTGGTGTTTCATTGCTCGTTTTTGTACACAGCTGTTGAAAAATTGCTCTTGCACCTTTACGTGAGTTTACTGGTCTTCTGTCTTGCGTTTCTTGACACTGACCTCATGATGTCCTATACAATAGTCATAAAGCATATAAAATTAGAACATTTAAAGTCTTTAAAATGATCAAGACTTTCCTGTTCAAGTCATTGTTTTATGCATTCCATTTCTAAATAAAAGACTTGGCATACAGGATAAAGAGTTACCTTTTGTTACTTGGAAGAAAGGTGGTAAAAAAGGTGAGTAGTAACTTTGGAGATACTGCTTTATATGTTTTAACTTTCTAGTTGTGGTAATGACATCAGCTAAAAATGTGGTTCTGTATGTGAATCAATGGATAATATCTAGAATCTGTTTCAGTGTCCAAGAGTAACTTAAAAACTTCCTCATTTCTAATGGGGTTTACTGTTGCAAGCATCTAGGTGACCATCACACTTTCTCATCTTCATTAGGCTTGTAATGTCTTTGGAAATTAAGATTACTGTGATTTAGTTTTAGAATTAATTGAGAAAACTATCATATGCTTCTGGAAGCTGCTCTTGCCCAGGACTTAGCACTGCAGTCCTGATTCTCTAAGGACATAAGTGACAAAAGGCAGACTTGTTGGACTCTGGGTGCACTCTGTGGCACAGTGCCTCCGAGCTGGGACAGAGACTGTGCTCTATTCCTGCACAGCTCTTCACTTCCATACCTTGCTACTTCCTGCTTATAATTTCCTGCTGCCGTTCTCCAGGAGACGACCTTCCACCCTTTGGGCTTTTTCCCCAGGAGCCACAGGACAAAACAGCAGCGGCTCAGGCAGGTTTTTCTTACCAGCTGAGTTCAAGAAGTCTGCTCTGCTGTGCTTCTGTCGCTCTGGAGCAGGGGCTGGGGATGCTGCTAAGCTGCAGCCTTGGCACCAGTACCTGTTCCCTTTTAACGTGACTCTCCAGTAAGTCAGCTACAGCACCTACAGCTCAACAACACAAACATTAAGACACATAATTCTGTAGTTTGTCTGCACACACCATGCTTTCCAGTTTTTTTCCATCAGAAGATAAATCTCATCTTGAAGCAGTGAAATGTGGCAATTTCTTGGTAATCCTGGTACTCTACGTTACAGCTTACAGCTTTTTGTTATGGTACAATTTAAAATAGATGGGAAGAGACTTGAGGAGGCTGCCCACTACCAGCACAGCTTCTTATCCCTCTTACAATGCTAATTATGCTTTACTGATAGTCCTGTGTAAGACTCTCTGAGTGAATAAATTTAACTATGGGTATTGAGAAATGGAGCCAGAAAGAACACAGCCTTCCCAGATGCCCAGTGACAGTCTCTGACTGTTCCCTCTCCTGCTGAGAGAAGTTTGGCCCTGTATGACGATCAATGCACTTTTCCAGTGGTTATAGAAATAAAAAGAAGACATTAAGCTGTTAGTATCAAAGGAGGGCAAAGAGGATGGTGAAGGGGCTGCAGGGGAAGCTTTATGAGGAGTAGCTTGAGGTCACTTGATCTGTTGAGCCTGGAGGAAAGGAGACTGAGGGGAGACTGCATCGCAGTCCAAAGCTTCCTTGTGAGGGGCAGCAAAGGGGCATGTTCTGATTGCTTCACTCTCATGACCAGTGAAAGCACTTGAGTAAACAGCATGAAGCTGAGTCAGGGGGCATTTAGGTTGGCTGTTAGAAGAAAGTGTTTCACTCAGAGGAAGCCTGGGCAAGGGAATAGGCTCCCCAGGGAAGTGGTCACAGTACCAGCCTAACAGAGTTCAAGAAGCATTTGGACAATGCTGTCAGATACATGGTGTCAGTCTTAGGAATGATGCTGGGTAGGGCCAGGAGTTGGACCTGATCATCCTGATGGGTCCCTTCCAACTCAACATGTTCTATTGTTCTATTCAAGAATTTTCTCTTAGTATAAAGGGATATCTGGAGCTCATGAGATATTAGGAAGGGATTAGAATGGGTTGCGGGTTGGTGAATAAAATAAAATAATAGAGGAAAATAAAACCCAAAAAAGAAAAAATATGCAAAGTTAAGCAATTATGCCACCAACCAACAGATGCCCAGCCTCTCCCTGAGCGCATTCTACCCCTGCCCCCACAATCTCTCCTCACTTTTTATGCTGAGCATGACACTATATGGCATGGAATGTCCCTTGGGTCAGTTCCGGTCAGCTTTCTCTTCTGTGTCATCTCCCAAATTCCTGTGTACTGCCAGCCTCCTCACTGGTGGAGTAGTGAAGGGAGCAGAAAAGGCTTTGATGCTCTGTAAACATTGCTCAGCAGTAACAAAAACATGTGTTACCAAGACTCTTTCTGGCACAAATTCAAAATATAGCCCTGTAGTAACTAGTGTGAAGATATTTACCTCAGCCAAAACCAGTACATGGAAAATTAATTTCCCCTCAAATTCACTAATTGAAAGGCAGTGTGAAACCTGAGGAAGAATGTGTCTGAGGAAGAGCAGTGTGATACACTTGGGCATGGCTGGCTGCCAGCCAAGAGGCTGAGATAAGGATCAAAGAGCTTGGAGAGGAAATACTGGACTGATGTGTGTAAAGCAGAACTGAGCATTTATTAAACGGAATAGAAAAGTTCAGTGTTTGATGGGCACAAAGTATGTCTGGTACAATTAAGACCTGACCTCGAGGAGGCAAATGAGGAAAGGAAGGATTGAACATCTGTTTTAAGGAGCAATAGGCAAGTAGGGAGAAGGCTGAATGAAGCAGTAAGTCTGGGGCTGATGTTAAAAGAATGATGCTATTCAGGGACATCACACAGTGTAAGAGACACAGTGGCCTGGAAAAAGCTTTTAAGAGGTGAAGGGACCACTGCAGCTCTGAGGGAGAGTCCCAATCCAGAGGATTGTGGCGGACAGACATGGGAAGAGCCAGACCCATGTAAGTCTGGTAACTGTGATAATAGTGCTAGAAAAGGCACACACCACATGCCTTCTGCACAGGTTGAGCCAGGGAACCAAATCACAACTCCATTTACCAAGACTATCGTAAAGAAAGCAAATGCTGCAGATGCAAGCCAACAAAAAGGGCAAATTACCATCACAACAGGCTTCATTCCACAGCAGATAAAAGTGACAGATGTCACTTGACATGTGACAGATGCTCTAAAAAGGGATTACACATAGCACTGGTTAAGATGAAACTATATCCTTGATTAAAGGCACATGACTGTATGATCTGATACAAGCAGTAGCCTCAGGTTAGACTAGCACCAACATCAGCCACACTGGCTGAAGATCCCTAGTTAGTAATGACTCAGACTGATGGATATGATGGGCCAAAAAGAGGTGTTACTCTGACAAATTATACTGGATCTGGCAAGGACAGAATTACCTTTCTTCAAAGCAGTTTGTTTGTGTTCTGCTTTGGATCTGTGACTAACAGACAACACACCCACGTCTTGGTATTGCTAAGCAGCTCCTGGACATCATCAGGATTTCTTTTTTCCCACTCTGCCTCCTCCATGAGCAGACTGGAGTGAGCAAGAAACTGGGAGTGGATACAGCTGGGACAACTGACCTGAACTGACCAAAGGCATGTCCCCTTGTATCATACAATGTCATCCTCAGCAAATGTAATGTTGATTTCCAATGTGCCATAATTGTCCACATGTCCACTTATGTGGACACGTCTACTACAGAGTTAGTCAATTTTCACAGCTAAGTCCTCAGATTTATTGCTAGGTAGTCCCCATTATATCCTTTGGGATCCTTGATGTCAGGTTACGCATTTTCATAGCTTGTGCTACAGAAGAATTCTGGCTTGACATGGGTAACCACTGAGTTCCTTTAAACTCACTGGTAATTGCCATCTAATTAGAGACTCACTGATTTTTGAAACATTTTTTCCTCTTTCTTGAACAACATAATTCACAGTACTCGAGCTTGAGACTGTTCATGCTCTGTGCGAAGATTTTACACAGGAGCATCCCTCAAGTTTCTCAGTACTGCTGCTATTGTCCTAAGTGTTCCTTCTCTACTTTTGCATTATATAAACTTCCAGGCAAGCTGTTCCACTTCTGATGTTTCATGTTTCTTTCAACTTTGAGAAGTTATCCATCAAACTAATCTGATATTGTTTGATTTGTTTTTCACTTTTCTATTTGAACACAGCTTCAGGTTTTTGAAAGACACCTCAATTCTTCATCGTATGACATTTCTTAGAGTTTCCTGTAGCGTTTTCAGATGGAACTTTGAAAATAGAGGCAGATTTGCAGAAAGCTTGCCTCTTTAAGTGGCCATCCCTGAAGCTGGACCCAAACATAACATCTAATTTCCTTTCACTTTGTTGCTTGACCGTAAAAGCAGTGCTTTATTTTTATCATTCCATTATCTTCATCCATTCCCAGGATAACTCCCTTTCACAGAAACTGGTTGTTAAGCAGCATGTGGATAAGGTTAAGTATGCCTTGAAGCATAAATTTTGTTGAGGAGAACTGTGACCTCATTATTTGTCCAGATCTAGGTTCCCAGTAAAAAAGTGGATATATTGTAGTGAGCACAGAGAACTTTTCACTAAGGGTCACTAAGGTGATTAGGGAGCAGGACAATCTGATATAGGAAGAGATTGTGGGACAGCTGGGATTGTTTAGCCCAAGGAGGAAGGGCTCAGTGGGGGTCATATCAAAGTGAATAAATACAAGATGGGTCCAAACTCTTCTCAGTGGTGTCCAATATCAGGACAAGAGGCAGTGGACACCAATTAAAATAGAAGAAATCCCATTTAAACATGATTTTTTAAAAACATGATAAAATACCGAAGAAAGTTGCCCAGCGAGGTTGTGGAATCTCCATCCTCGAGGATATTAAAGCCTGATTTGACATTTGGCTTGTAAATCTGCTCTAAGTGACCCTGCTTTGAGCAGCAGAGTGGATTAGGCACTTCGAAGAGCTCTTTCAGCCTCAACTATTCTACGTCTCTGTGATTCTATTATTTTCCTTATTCATCCTGCCACCCCTCTAAAAAAAACCCCAAAAGCTAAAAATAAACCTTACTCTTTTTCCATGTTACTTCATTCCCCCTCTCCCTCCTGAATCCCCTCCCCAGCTCAATAGTAGACACACAGAAAAACACCTGTGAAAAGAAAGAGGAAAGAGCCCCCCTTAGTTTGGCTGCAGTAGCCCTCTCCCCCTCCACCACTGCTGTGGTCATTGCCACCAAGCAGGCATCAGGAAGAGGCACAGGCAGGAACCTGCCAGCAGCTGGTAGAGATTAATTAATCCCTTTTTCTTCCTTTTCCTCTTACTTTCTTCCTGAACATGTTTCTCACAGGAAATGGTGAACCTTGTGTTTTGCCACAGGCAACATTCTACCTTAAGACTGCTGTCACCTTTGGAGCAATGGAGAGATGGGGGAAATACACATGATATAGATCCTTCAGATGTCAGACCAAGGGCATCAGTTTTATCCCTACCCAAGATGCAGATGCTGAGGGATTCCGACTGTCTGCAAATCCCTTGCCCCTCAGTATGCAGTGGCAGTGCAATATTTCAGTTACAGCCTCCTTGAGGTCCCATGAAGCCTGGTATAACTGCTCTCCCTCCCTCGGGAATGCCAGCTGGTGCCAATCTCTGTTAAGGACTAAAAGAGTCTGGCAGTGCTGAACTGAAAGTGATGTAAGAATGCCTCAACTTGTAGGTCACAAGGTGCCAGTTGACTCCTCATCCATGTTGATATTAGGATATGAGCTGCTTATGGAGGGATGCTACCCTCATTCCCTAGCCTATAAAGGCTTCACTTGTGGAAGGGCAGGTGTACACTGCTTTGCCTCAGCAGACCCAAAACTTCCACACGTATGTCCCTGCCACTGGTGAAAATGACTCACGACCAGGGACAAGACTGTCCATGACCACAGGGATACTAACATCCTTTCACCCAGTGACACACTTGAAAAAATAACCTTCTCTTCAATGGGATCTGTTGGATGATTCCTCTCAAAGATGAGGTACTCTGTAATCATAGGGATGGAGAGAACTCATATTTCTGCAGGATATTGCAGCAACCTAACTATGAAGCCTGGGTAGAAGAGAGTCACCTCAACCTCCGTGGTAGCGTGCTAACTCCATCTTGCCCAAACATTTACTCAAAAGTCCTGGTTTGTTGAATTTATGTGATGTGTCATGCCGCATCTCCTTGCAAAGGTTTTTGGAAATTCAAGTAGCATATATCAACCACATGACCATAAATTTCATGTCTTTCTAACACTTGACAGAATTCAAGGGCAAGACTCCTTATAGGAGCAATCTTGGCTGAGCAATATATATTTGTCCCAGCATCCCCTAATTCTGTTATTGCACAGATATTTCACATATACTGTCCTCGCCCATGGCAAGGGAGTTGGAACTAGATGACCTTTGAAGTCCCTTCCAACCCAAACCATGCCATAATTCTATGATTTTTACTAATTCACCAGGAACATACATAGGTCAGAGACCTGCACTTGCCCAGGACTCTACTGCAATCCCTTTCATAGTCTGGCATCAAGTTTTCTATCATGAAGTCTTCAGATACCAAAGAAAATTTGGAGTTGGAGGTTATACTACCGCAAATTATTTGGCTTCTTCATTCATGAGTTTGGTGAAAAAAATGAAAAAAACAGGGTGAGCCACTTGGATATTTTTAGGGTTTAGCGTGTACATCTCCACCATAATTTCTCCTAGAGTTGCTCTTATTTCAGATAGATCCTCAATGGGGCGCAGATCCCGAGGGAAAGAAGCGTTCCTCGTGGAGGAATGTCCCGCGGTGTCCGCGCCGGCGGAGCTGGACAGCGGCGCCCGGCCCCGCCCGGCCCGGCCCGGCCCCGCCCCGCCCCGCCGCCGTCTCTCCGCGGCCACGCGGGGGGCTCGGCACGCCGCGCTTTAAAAGGATGATTTGCTGGGCTTCTTGTTCTCCCGCCTCTCCGGCTCATGCTTTTATTTATTAATTCATTCACCGCTAAGCAGCTGCCCCGCGATGCCCGGCGGGCGAGCAGCGCGGTCGGAGGGGCGGCGCGGCGGCCCCCGTGCCCGCTGTGGCCGCAGCATGGCGGGCTGGGAGCCCTTCACGGCCGTGCTGTCCGCGCTGCGCCGCTGCTACGCCGAGGCCGTCCCGCTGGAGACCTTCGTCCAGCGGCTGGGGGACGGCGGCGCCGGGGACGCCGAGGTGTTGCGGGCCGCCGACGGCCCCGGCTACCGCACCTTCGTGGGGCAGTGCCTCGTGTGCGTCCCCCGCGGCGCCCGCCCCATCCCGCGGCCCTTCACCTTCCAGCAGGTAGGAAGGGGCCTGGGGGCGAGCGGCGGGAGCCCTGCCGGGGCTTCCCGGGGACAGCGCTACCCGCGCCCCGTGCGTGCGGGGGCGGCGAGGCAGCCCTTGGCCCCTCACGGCTGCTGCCGGCCGGGCCCGGCCCGCTCCCACCGCCATCCGCCGCTCCGTCCCGGCCCCAGGGCTAGCGGGGAGCTGGGAAGCAGCCCCGGTCTCTTTCTGCGGCTGGGAGAGCCAGGCCCAGGTGCCGGCCCAGGGCGGGCGGGTAGCGCTGCGGGTCGGTGAGCGTGGGGCTGGCTCCCTGACTCCCCGCCTGCCCATGTGGCGAGGGATGAACGAGCCCAATGTCGGGGAGCGGCTGGGGATGGAGAGTGTCCTGCTCTTGAGAGACTGGAGAAGAGGCGAGTGGAACTGGCCGCTGGTCGGGGTTTAAGCGGAGGAAGAGTTTTTCAGAGAGGGAAGACCACTTTTTTCTTAGCGCCGTATGAGCTGTGGTAGAAAGGCGAGGACGACTTGTTAAATGGGTTTTGGAATTGTGTGCCGAGTCGTTTAGTTGAATTTTCCTTCACATGAAAGGAAATGGAGGCCTCAAGAAAATTAGCGTTAGTTCCCTGGAGGTTAGAGCCTGCGCGAGCACGTATGTACGGATGTGTGCCTGCTAACCTGGATCTGCGAACACGGATTCACTGGAGGCAGTGGAGTCTGAGGGGCTCAAGGGCGAATAGTGTAAGGCGTTTCCTGGGCATAAAAGCCAGGATCAAAAGGGCAGATGTTAAAAAGACTTCCTTCGAGTCGTAATCTTACGTTGCTACGCGTTAACGTCGTAAACATCTTGCATTGTGCTTGGAAAATCTGAATTTTTGAGTATGGTGCTTGTGAATCATTAATACTGTTTTGGAAGCTGATATCTAGGGCTGTGTATCTTTGCTTTTTTCTTTATTTTTTTTTTTTATTTAAAGGGTACATTGTGGTTTATGAAGGAGTAAGTGAAGAAAGCTAATTTTCTTTTTCCTTGTTTCTTCAGTTATCTAGTCAGAGTGAAGTTACCTCAAGAGTCGTTCAGAGACTGTGTGAAAAAAAGAAGAAGAATGTCCTCGCATATGGATACTCCTTACCAGATGAAAACAGTTCTCAATTCCCAATTGTGCCACTGTCAAAAATACACAGCTACCTACCCAATACTGCCACAGAAACTCTTTGTATCAGCGGCTTCTGGGAGACATTGTTGAGCCGGATAGGGGATGATGTGATGATGTATTTATTGGAACACTGTGCAGTCTTTATGCTGGTTCCCCCTAGTAATTGTTACCAAGTTTGTGGACAACCAATTTATGAACTTATTTCATATAATGTAGGCTCACCTCTGGTATTTTTTAGACAAAGGTTCTCAAAGTATAAATGTACTAGCTTGCTTAAATATGTGCGGAAAAGGCTTATGTTTCATAGAAAATATCTTTTGAAGTCATGTGAGTGGAAATATGGACAGAAATGTGAAGATAATATCTCCAGAATGAGAAGTGAAGGAAATAACAAGAGACGAAGCTTAGTGCCCATTGACCAGTGTTCTGCAAAAGCTGTTTCTAAAGCAAGCAAACAGATCAGAATAGTTACTGAACATCAGGGAAAAACGCGTAGCTCCAGTTCATGTGTTTCAGCTACAGCTCCATCTCGAAAAAGGAAGATTCATAGAGAGCAACCTGACATTCCAGCCAAGAGGGCAAAAATAGGGGAGAAAGTGAGAGAGGAAAAGGCTTGTAGTCTTGTTCCTGATCTAAACCAAAGTAGTTTTGAGAGATCTGAAACTGAGTGTATAGCACCACATTCTGAAAGTGTCATTAAAACCCCCCATGTTTCTGAAAGTAGTAACAGTGTTCTGTCTGGTCCTTCTTTAGCTCACACATCTCGAGGCAGGAGGAAGTTTGTGGCAGGTAAAAGATACCTTCTGCAGGGACTTTGGCGTAACAAACCTTTAGGCTCCAACACTGAAACGCAAGCAGAATCTCACAGGAAAAGAGTAGAGATGCATACCTATGAATCTCAGTTGCCTTCAGGACAAACCAAACCCATGGAGGGTACTTCAAGATGCAGAGGGCAGGAAAGTCCCCAACCTCATTTATCAAACAAGTTACCCTATCGACTCCTGAGGTCTGCAGTATACATTGAGAAGAAGTCTCTTCTGTATTCTTGCAGGCGTTTCCATGAATGTTTTCCTAAATCATTTATATTGAATTGCTTGCAGGACTCTCAGGCAGGTGGAAGACAGCTTGTAGAAGCTATATTTTTTAGCCAAAATCAGGTGCAGCAAAGGCATAACCAAAGTCTGCCAAAACGCAAGCGGAGAAAGAAAGCGTTGCCCCAGCGCTACCGGCAAATGAGGGACACATTTGAGCAACTGCTAAAGAACCATGGAAAGTGTGCTTACTCGGCTCTCTTGAAAAAAAACTGCCCCATTCGGATATCTGAAATCAGTATGAGGAAAATCAATCTGTCTTGTCAGGCAGTCTTGCCTGGGGAAGCAGAGGTTCAGAAGCAAGCAGAACAATTTGGGAAAGAGCCTGCTAAGTGTGTGGCAAGCAGCAGATGTGAATCTGGTCACACTGATGTGTCAGACAACTTAGGAGCTCCCCTTGCAGAATCTGTGCATGGGGAGTCGTTGCCGAGTGAGGAGCAAAACCAGGGAGAGGCATGTGATTCAGCCCTCAGGGAGCTCCTCAAGCAGCACAGCAGCTACTGGCAGGTGTACATGTTTGTGAGGGATTGCCTGGAGAAGGTCATCCCTGCTGAGCTATGGGGTTCAAACCACAACAAGTGCCGGTTCCTAAAAAATGTCAAAACGTTCATTTCCAGGGGGAGGTTTGGTAAGGTTTCGTTGCAGGAGTTGATGTGGAGGATGAGAGTGAATGACTGCGTATGGCTTCGTCTAGGCAAAGGTACTTTTTATATTAAAGAGCTAAGTGGTGGGGCTGTCAGATGATTGGTGTTCATGTGTAGGGTGGGAAGGGGAGGATGTTGAATCTGGACTCAGAATTGCTGAGTTCACTGGTAATAACCATAGCTGAGAGAGCAAACCTAGTAGTGTTTGTAACTGATGCTGGAAGGACACTTAAGTTTGTCTTCCTTCCAAAACCTGTTTGTGTTCATGCTGTTTGTGTTAACAGAATGTTGTTTTCATAAACATGAATTCAGAACCTGGGCTAAACAAACCCCAAAACTTTCCCAACCACTCCTACTATCCATATTGCAGTAGCTCTGAAAATCCATTGAAGTATGACCTAAGCACGTTGGGAATAAACACTGTCTGCTTGTTTGTGACTGTAAGAGTTCAGAAAGAACTAAAAGCAGATCAAGACACTTGCCAGTGGCATGTGCTCCTCTGCTATGGGAATGAAAAAAACCCAAGTGTTTTTACTCCCTCACATCAACCTTGTGAGAAAGATGTATGAGACCCATTCAATACAGGAATTGCCTACTACAGAATTACAGGATGGTTTGGATTGGAGATGACTCTAAAGATCTAATTCCAACCTCCCTCCCATGGGCAGGAACACCTTCCACTAGACCAGGTTGCGCAGAGCCCCATTCAGCCTGTCATTGAAATACTTGGGACATGTGCAACCACTTCTGGGCAATCTGTTCCAGTGCCTTACCACCCTTATAGGAAAGCATTTCTTCCTAATATCTAATCTAAACCTACTTTCTTTCTGTTTAAAACTTTTCCCCCTTGTCCTATCATTCATTACATGTCTGTGTAAAAAGAGCTGTCATCATCTATCACCTTTTCTAGAACCTTTCTCTAGGATCAAGAGAGCCTTACTGAGCACTGCTTCAGCCTGGCTAATAGGTGGTGCAGAAGTCCCCAGGCCAAGCGGTCCCTGGCTAAAAAGCTTTCATGAGGGCAACAGCTGACTGTTCCAGATTGTGTATGAATCCATTTCTGTTTAGTCCTCTTTTCATTTTTCTGTGCTTCTGTTCTTCATCTATAAATATGGACTGCACTCCCTTAACTGGTATGCTTACAGTGTTTATTCTTACCTGTTCTTGTACTTGGATCCTAAAGTAATGTGAGCTGAAAATGGTATTCTTTTGTTAAAAGGTGCAATAAATTCTGAAACTATTACAGGTTCTTTCAAGTGTAGTGGGAAAATCAAAAGTCTCATGTTTGAGAACTGATGTCAAAAATAAGTGAGGTTAACACTTTCCTAAGAAACTCTTAGTTCTAGGAAACAGTAATTCTTTATTCAGAAGCTGCTGTTCAAAACCACAATTTCCAAAATGCTGAGACATTAAATATTTAAAAAGATTTTATTGTAAGATATGTTTGATTCATAGTAATTTGGAGTGTGTTATCTTTGGAAAATGTAATGCCCTCTTCTCTGGCCATATTCCAGGTAAAGCAATATATAGGCTTATTTTAATTTTCATGGAAGTATTCCCATGTGCTTGATGTTTAAATATGCTTTGAATTGCTTTGCTGCACTGTACGCAGTGTTGGTTTTTCCTCCAAAAGTAGTAGTGGTTTTCTGACATTTTCCTGAGTTGTAGTCATTGTTTTCATCTGTTGTCAAGAACTTAGAAAAGAAATAATCTATTTCCAGGGCAGCTGCCTATCAGCATCGTGATTCAATTTGCATACTACAACTGCATTTTGCAACTCTTGGGTTAGAGAGTTTTCCAGGTCTGAAATCTTTCTCTGATGTTAACTGGCTTCTGTTGAAGTAGTCTTTTTTTTTTAAGTGCTGTAAATACATGAAGATGTCTCTGCCCTGGAGTATGCAAAAACCAAACAGATTAGAAAACTGAAAATTTATTTCCATTTGATTAATTTTACTGTCAGGTCTGTGGTATCTAAATTAAGCTGTTTTTAACACGCTCATGCCACAACCATGATTTGTGCTAAGCAGCTAAACTAATATTTCTGTGTAGTTTGTTTAAGAATCCTATTGCATTTGGGCTAAATTCCACTCTTTAAATGTAATTAGAAAAATTACTATTGGAAGTTGGCCAAAACAAGTACTGTAGCCCAGGGTCTTATTCCCTGTTCATCCGTATTTAGACATAACTACAGATCTATGTGACCTCAAATTCGACAGTAGTTAGGAATGCTCTGGGTTCATAATTGTTGTCCCATCTAAATGTTTTAAGTACTGATGGACTTTGGGCTATTTGAATTTTTTCTTTGTTTTTCTTTGACTGGAGCAATAAATTTTATATAGGATGTCCGAAATAAAGCCAAACCCTGTAATTAATTAATTTTCACGTAATTGGAAAATCTGATTATCATTCTTATCCACAAATCATCCCAGTTCAATTTTGTTAATTTTTGCAGTATACCTAAGTTATTTTCAGTCTTTTGCTTCTTTTTTTAAAAAAAATTTATATTGTAGTAGACTTGTTTGTTTTTATTTTACCTCACCTTGCACAATAATCTTGCCTTTGTGCATTAAATATCTCGCACAATCAGTATTGGAGTAAGAAAGTAAGTTTTTGGGCTACTATGGCATGTATTTGTATCTTCTGTGTCAGTTTATCACTGCAGATTAGTTCCTGTGTTTATGCTTTAAGTTTGGGTCAGTTGTGTTATTTAATGTCCTGAAAATTTGGAGTGGCATCTGTGAAATGGTTTGTACTTACCTATTACCTTTTTTCTTTCTCATGACCTCAAGCTAAGTCAAGAATGTTGTGCAAGTTTCTTGTTTGTGTGTTCTGTTTCTTTAATCATGCTAAGAATTGATAGTTACTATAACTACCTTTGAATTGTTTATTGAAGGTGATTACTTTGTTCCTGCCGATGAACATTGTTTCCGTGAAGAACTTTTGGCCAAATTCCTGTACTGGCTGATGGGTACCTATGTTGTTGAGTTGCTCAGATCATTTTTCTATATCACCGAGACGATGTTCCAGAAAAACATGCTCTTCTACTACCGAAAGTTTATTTGGGGCAAGTTACAGAACATTGGCATTAGGTAACACCAGAAAACTACTTCAACATTAATGACTATGTAGAAATCATGTGTTTTGTAGTGTAAAGGTATATCTCTGCTTTAATTTATTACCCATTTGTCTTCATTTTATTTGCTTCATTTCCCAGAGGAAAAATCAACCTGTGATTGTAATATGCACAGTTTGTAATTTCAGACAAAACAAATTCAAATTTAGATTTCTTTATTAGAAGGAAAATATTTGGAATAATAAAATCCAATATGAGAGGATTTAGTTACGATAAATCCATTTTTTATACCTTTTAACAGTGAGTAAAAGCATAGTGATAGAATCCCAAAGTAACTATGTGAAAGTTCATTTTAAAAATACTTAAGTTGCTTTAACTACTTTAATTTAGAAACAACAAAACCAAGGCTCTGCTGAAATGTTGTACTGAAATACTACTCTAATCATAAAAATCAGAGAGTAGCCTAGTGGGTTTAGGGTTTTGATTGTTTTTTTTTAAGACTAAGGGATTTAGAATCCGCAGCTCCTTTTTTAGTATGGCTGGGATTCCATGCTCGTTTGTTTTTGGGGTTTTTTTGTCTTAAAAATGCATGCATTTAAGTTAGACATTATTTAAGGTAAAATTTTAAACAATTTTTGTTTAAGTTAGAAAATAGGAAAGGCAATTTTAGTGAACAGTTTTGTCCACCTGTCTCCATAGTTCACATCTTTCAGGTTTTCATTATAAATTGCTGGTGTCAGAGAGGTTTGGAACTGTGAAAGATTAGCATATTTTGTCTTGTGTTTTAGTGGTTGTTTTGTATGGTGAACCTTTTGCTTTTGCTCTGAATTCTTGGTCCTTAATGTTACATGTGTAATTTTTTTCCCCTCCTGCCCTGTCACTCCCTGATTTCAGCATTTGTATCTTCAGTGCCACTCCTTGCATTTGTGTTGGCACTTAATGGGCTTTCAATCTTGTTTGCAGTTGTAGCACAGAAAATACACTTTGAATAGCAGTAGAATGTAATTTTCAGTCCCACACATTCTGTTTGTCCTGTCTTCAATCTAACATCTACAGTGTTGCAATTAGTGTTTTAATGTACTTGAAGACTATTTTTGGCACAAAATATGATCAAGTACTGACTTTCACATAATAGAGATGCAATTAAAAAATGAAAGAAGTAGCAAATAATAGATTTTTTGTGGGGTTTGTGATTAGAGAAAACAAATAACTTGGGATTTAGCTCTTTTGTTCACATTCCCTGTTTCCCAGAAAAGGACAAGTTGCTTTGAACTCCTATCTATCCTTAATCTAGGGTTTTGTTTCTTCTGATTCCTTCCCCACATATGCAGGAAGCCCCTTCTCACCCTTGGCTTGGAAGGTCCCTAAACTGCAGGTAGTTGGAAACTGGAGAAACATTCCAAGGAAGTGCTGCTGCATGCTTGCCAAAGGCATGTTCAAAGAACAGGATGTTTGCTCTTGGCTACAGCAGTCATAGTTTATGAGGGCTTGGAGTTTGATACCAACAGACAGCTACAGTTAAGCTTCACTGATAGGGCTTTCAGCGCTGCTCTTTCAAGTGTATTGTGTTATATGAGGTTTGCCATGAGTCTGGCTTCTTGCATTCATACAGGTGGCCAGCTGCCAACTTCACTTAGGAGGAAAGAAATAGGGATGGATACTGGGATACAGGTGCTTCTGGCAGCCTTAAGCCACTTTGGGGCTTTTCAGATACTATCTGCTCTTAACCAGCCAGGCACTGCTAGTGAAGCAGTGCCAAAGGCTGCTGAGCTGCTTCTGTCTTCTCTGGAGGAAGAACATCTGGTGACCTCAGTTGTTGTTGTAATGGATGTTCTGCGGTGGTTCTGGTTCTCCTCAGCTGGAGCTGCTCAAGCTGGTTTACAGGAAGGCATTGGTAGCCACTGATTCCTGTTGAGTTCTTTTGCATCCTCCTTTGGAGGAACAGAATGGATGGAACAGGCTGGACTTGAGTGGACCTGACTTTGCTTGTGAGTTTACCTTTGCAGAGACTGTGTTGTCATTAGGGAGTAAATCCTCATCTTGAAGGATTGTCCTTTTGAGTAGGTTATCCTGGACAGAATCCCACTCAAGGATATGGAGAAGGGTTCCAAGAGGGCCTTGAATCTCTATACTAGCCTTGTTGTATTGGTGGAGATCAGAGTGTGCTGTCATTGTACACAGACATTTTTGCAGCTATACCATACCAAGTTTCATTCTGCAAATTAAAAGCAGAATTTACTAAGAAAAGGTTAGTATTTTGTGACACAGTTGCTTCAAGTTAAATAGCCTGCAGAATGTAAAGTTGTGTTTTAAAAATAATGGACCTGGTGTTGTGGTGAGAGCACCTGTTTTCCTAAAGCTCATGCCCTCCCTGTCCTTGCCACACACGGCGGCTGCTGAGGAGTAAAAATGCTGCAGAAATTCTGAATCTCCCCCATCACATTGAGGTGAGATGTTGAAAGAGAGAAGGACCATCCAGTCAAGTTCCTTCAAGTTTCAGTGCTTAACAGCATTGTGAGTGCCAGTGAGGGCAGCATGGTTCGATGGCTGCTAGATTAGCACACATTCAAAATCATCAGCACTCTTATAAATGCCATGAAATAAGCAATTAATGTTGCAGGCAAACTGACATCCAGTTCTCCAGCTGGCTGGAGGTAATAGCAGAGATCTGCCAGTAACTGACCTTTGTCTTCACTTTCAAAGAAAGCCATATTTTTTAATATAGTGATAGAGATTCATTGGTTTTTGGGTTTTGTTTTTTTTCCCTTCTGATCTGGAGTGAGAGCTGTAAAGGGATGGAAATTTGATCATTAAGTTTTTTTCTGTTGAACTGGAGTTACTTGTTTTGTCCTGTTATCTGTCTAATAGTATAGTAGATGTGTTCAGCAAAGAATGTTGTTCTATAAAGAGTAGTGATCCTTCACTGTGGAAAAGCAATAATTTCTGCTTTCCTTTGGGCAGCATCGTACCAGGAGTTTAATTTGAAATTTTGAATATAAATCCTCAGAACTTTTTTCAGCAGCTCAACTCACTGACCCTGCAGGCCACTATACCTTCTAGGTGTCATGCACTGTATCCCTCAGACCCCAAGCATCCCAAGCAGCTGGGTCATGAGCTTGTATTTGAGTTGTGTAGGTATGCAAAATAAGCATTTGTGTGCCTCTCTTACCTGCATTCTTGGCTTCTCGAGTGTCTCCTAGAGCGTCTTTACCAGGTTTCTGCCATTCACCCACTGCCTTTTGTAATTAGTGTGTCCTCATTTTGCTAAACCAGCCTGTTGGATTGTGTGGGATGTAAGAAGTCTTCATGCAGATTTAGATTGATGTCCTATCTTTTGTGAGGACTTGAATTGCCTCACTTACTTCCCAGGGTAATATCATAACCATTAGTCTGTAGGGCACATTTTTTCCATCTGAACAGTACAAGCAGTGGAGGAGATTGATCCATGTTGCAGGTAGGGTACTTTGACTCTGCATCCTAAGTAAAAACGGATTTTTGCTCCACCACCATTTCCTGATTCAGTGTATGGAAAAGTATTGATTTTGATCAAGCTTTGTGGGACTGTAAATCCTGAAGCAGGGGCATCTGAGAGGAAAGCACATTTCCCATTAAGGTGAACTTGGGAAGCTCAGAACCTGTGCCTTAGGTGCATTTGGTGTTTCATTATTTTCTGCTGTTCGCTTCAACTGACACCTGCTCATCAAAGTCCTGGATACCTAAAGCCCTTATGCTGTCTGTATATCCCAGCCCCTGAATTAACTAGAACTCTTAATAAGTGGTAAATCCTCTAACTGTTGGGAGTAAAACAGCCATTACAGTTTGTAAGTCCTTCCCAGGACCTCTCTTAGAATAGTTTTCAAAAGATTCTTTTCAGCTTTGTTAATGTCTTTTAAACTTCTGAAACCATGAGCAATATCCAACTTCCTGTTTCTTGCATAAAAAGTTATTTCATAGTGTTCATATGTATTCCACTAATCTGTGCTTAAATTTTAATTTGTGTTAAAAGGGGCTTTTATTTACATCAAGCAGAAATGTGTGGTCTCTTATTGTATTACATTGTCATTAAGATACTGTTATATTATTCTGAAATTCTGAATTTCATGTCACTTTCTGTAGAGGTAGGTATTTGCATTATCTTAGAAAAATATTTGACTTTGGTTTAGTGGTTTAGTTTTGTTTTAGTTTTCTGCCTTTCCTATTGCTTACACTAAGTGTATATTTGTATTTTAGAAATCACTTTGTCAAAGTACAGCTACGGCCTCTGTCTTCAGAGGAGATGGAAACTATCCGTCAAAATAAGTTTGTTCCTGTGGCATCCAAGCTTCGGTTTATTCCCAAACCAAATGGGTTGAGACCCATAGTAAAAGTGGACAGTGTTGTTGAACCACGAGCACTCAGCAAGGAAAGCAGAGAAAAGAAGGTTTTTATTTACTTCATTGTTTTATGTGTATTGGATGTAGGCAACTAGTAAATGGAGTAAGGATTTTTGTTACATAAAGCTAGTTTTAACATGGTGGACTGCAACATTCTGATCAGAATGGCTGAATGGGTCTGTTTCAGCTTAGCTTCTCCCTTTCCAATGCTTAATTACCAGTAGCCTCCAGTTCCAGAATCCCAAACTTCTGTTTGCAAGCCTATCTTAAGGAAATGAGCCCAATGGAATGGCATGATTTGTAAGGTAATCCCGTTATTTTGATATGGGTGAGTCTGGCCCGTTGAGATTTGCCTGAATACTGATGGTGCGTTTGATCTGTGACATTGCCTGTGGAGCCAGTGAACAGTGGTGAGCTGGATGTATTACAGAAGAGGGTCTAGGGAAGGGCAGTGAACCTGGAGCAAGCACAGTAGAGAGATTAGAAGGAAACTGAGAGTAATTGTGGTGTGGGAACAGAGACAGAACACAGAATAATTTATTTAACAGGGCAGTTAACCAGAAGACATAGTGGCAGCCCAGTTTCACTGTCTTGCATGGCTGCATTAATTGCTTTTCCTTAAGGCTGTCTCATTCACAAGATTGAATGTTCCTCAAATGGGTGAGGTGTCCACAGCTTCTTAGCACTGTTCATGCCATGTGATCCTAGACCAGATAAAAAGAGCATAATCTAAAAGCACTTCTGAACTGTGAAGTGATACTTGACATAATACTGCACATTATGGTATTTACAGAGTTAATCGAGCTCCATGACTTCAGTGCTGCTCTGATGTGCTTGACTATCCCCACAGCTGAGTTAAATCTTTGCTCAGTTACTTGGATAAAGTACCTCCGGAGGCCCAGCAGATGATGCAGCTGGAGTTAGCATAAAATCTCAGAGCACACCTCTTTGCTGTTCTTGTTACTATCAATATCTCCAGCAAAGAGAGTGAATGATACTTACAAAGTTATTTTCAGATCAATGGTGATTTTATTTGCTGGCATTCATCTGTTTATCACTGTAACTATTACACCTTGATTTCCAAGAGTCAAGGATAGGAACTAAAACATTTTTGATAGTATTTAACAGTACGAAAAAAAAATCTGAGACTGTTTTGTTACTTTGAAGAAGTTACTGCAGTGATATTCAGGCATTCTGAAAGCTTTGGTTGAACAAAAATAATACAGTAAATGCATAAATTTAATCCCAAACTTCATGTAAATTTGTGATCTTTGTATTGCAAAGAATTTAATGTGTTTCAGCATAATTTAAGGTGATTCTCTTTGGTCTCTTTAGATGAATCATTACAACACTCAACTAAAAAATCTGTTTAGTGCCTTAAATTATGAACGGACTATAAACACCAGTTTTATAGGCTCTTCAGTGTTTGGGAAAGATGATATCTACAAGACATGGAAGCAGTTTGTTATAAAGATTCTTGAATCTGGTGGTGGAATTCCTCATTTCTACTGTGTAAAGGTATGTATTTTTAATTGCATATTCAAACCAGCTTTTAAAAGTCAGCTTGTGCAGATACTTTTATACCTGTATTAGTTGTAACCTGACAGCATAAATATTTTTTCCTAAATAAAATTTTGTGCTTACCTTACAGACTGGTTAGTTTTTTTATGGGGATGGTTGGTTGCTTTTTGTGGATGAGTGTCCTGCAGTAAAGCTTCCTTTGGTTGGCTGGTTTTCTGTCCATCTGCCTGTTGTACAGGAGCTCCTGCTTCTATGCATGCACTGAATTTTTTGCAGTTTCATTTAGATGGCTATAAAAGTGGGGAAAAGATACAAGCTCAGCCTTTTAAGCCATATGAAAACCAGAAAAAATATTCTATGTGCATTTGAATGAATTCAGTGTCTCTTAAAAAATTTGTCACGTCTAACTCAGTATCATTAGTTTCTACTGAAAATTAACACACAACTTCTGATTGGTGCCTTTCCAAGAAGTTTCTTCTCCCACTTTGAAAAAATCAATGCTTATGGTAGTCCACTATTTAAAGGAGTTTCTTCTTCATCTTCACAGTTTTGTCAATTCAGTCTAGCAGGCAACACTTTGTATTTGATTTCAATCCATAGCTTTGCACTGGGGCAATGCATAGAGAAATATGTAAATTAAAGGGTTTGTGTATTACAGGGGGGCTCTGTTCTCAGCTCTCATGTTGCTTGTCATCCTACCCTGAAATAACTTTCCTAATTTTGTCTTGTTATCTTTCAAGCCAAAGGGTCATGTCACTGACATAATTTGTGTTATAATAATCGTAATATTGTTGCTTCAACAGAACGTTTTCTGTTGTTACTAGTAAAAACAGAGGTAGGTTTCCAATGTGAGAAGGAAGGGAGGGGAAAAGTAAAATATGTAGGTTTGCGGCTTTCTAAAAGTCTAAGATGTCATCATCTCCCTGGCCATGTGATGAGGCAAATTTCTTAAAATGTTTAAGCATAAGAATACCAGCTATAAAGTTAAATGTTAGGGTGTTTAGTGTTAGATTTAAGGTTACATATGGTATAATCTTCTGTTAATAACAAGAATTGTGTTAGAACTGATGATTTGAATATTCCTTTCTAAGGGATGAGCAGGGAAATTCTTTTATATCAGCAGTGAGTTTTTATTTTGTCATGGATTTGTCCTGAATGATGCAATAATTTTACTCCCATGTCATCTATCCTTCAACCTTGCTTACATACTACAGCAATATTTCTGTACTACCACAATGTTTATAGCAATATTGCTGAATATGTAGTGGAAGATATTTCTTCTATTTCAGGCTGATTTGTCCAGAGCTTATGATACCATTCCTCACAATAAACTTGTGGAAGTGATTTCGCGGGTCCTGAAGCCTGAGAAGAGAACCGTGTACTGCATACGGCGCTATGCTGTGATTATGATCACCCCAAGTGGAAAAGCCAAGAGGCTCTATAAGAGACATGTATGACTTCCTGATGCTTCTGTTTGCTGCTGTAAACATATTTTGGTCTAAGGAAAAATTTTCTTTTACAGCTTTTCTTCCACAATTTGAATTGACTAAGTACAGTAGTTTTACACTTATAAGGCGCACCGGGTTATAACGCACGCTTCCAGGTGGCCGGGAAGTCCACGGAATTTGTCCATATATAAGGCGCACTGGCCTATAAGGCACACTTTTTTTTTTTCTTTTTTTTTGAAACGAGGATCCGCTGCCGACTCTCCCCGTGGGGCCACCAGAGCCGTGCCCCCAGGCTCTCCCCGCCCGGCTGCCGGAGCCGTTCCCCCTGGCTTCCCCCGTGCCGCCCTGGCTTCACACGTGCCACCGCTGCCCCGGCTCCGTGCGTGCTGCTGCTGCCCCTGCTCCCTGCTTGCCGCTGCTTCCCTGGCTTCGCACATGCTGCTGGGCTTTCCCCGCCCAGCTGCTGGAGCCGCGCCCCTTGGCTTCCCCTGTGCCCCCCGGCTCCATGCGTGCTGCCCCTGCCCTGGCTCCATGTGTGCCGCTTGGGCCACGCTTGCCTGCTCTCGCGGCTCGCACTTCCAGGTTGGCAATTCTCCAGAATCTGTCCATATATAAGGTGCATTGGATGATAAGGCGCACTTCTGGGTAGGCTCGAAACTTCAAAAAGGTGCGCCTTATAGGTGTGAAAATACTGTACTTAATAAACCCTTTTTTAATATTGTTAGATATTTTCCAGGGGTAGAAAAGCTTGGTTTTAGTCCATATCTTTTAAAGTTTTTACTCACCCTTACTAAAAATAAAGGTAAATACGTTGTGGAAATAGAGATTTGTGGGTAAGACATTTCATTTTAATGGTAGAAGAAGCTATTGGATTAAAGTATCACAGTAAGGCTGGTCCTTTGACCTCCACTGAGTAGAAGAGTCAGTTACTAAATTTTCTATTGCTTTCATCATTTGTTTCTTTACAATTTAAACAATTACACAGGTTTCTACTTTCAAGGACTTTATGCCAGACATGAAGCAGTTTGTGTCCCAGCTTCAGGAGAATGCCTCACTGCAAAATGCAATAGTAGTTGAACAGGTAAGTATAGTGAGGCTTCTTTTCAACTGAAAAAGAAAACTACAGAAGAATTAGAGGAAGATTGGGATTTTTACTTGTATATACATATTATATTGTGACATTACTTCTCATCTAGTTAACCAGCACCTTAGGTAGAAAGACTTCTGTCATCTCTTCTTTGATGTTTGTAACAGGCTGAGTGTTCAGTGGGAGGGAGTGCACCAGGCAGGAAATCTGACAAAAAATCCTGCTAGACTTTTCCCAGATTTTCTCATTATTTTATCAAACTTTTATTTTAACCAATGTCTTCTTTTTCCTTTCCTAATTTCATTGTTTCTTGCAACAGTCCTCAAGTGAGCAATTATCTAGTATCAAGTGAGCAATTATCTAGCGGGCATCAACACTTCCTATCTCCAAAACATATGGAAGTAAAAATTAGCAAAATGTATTATAAGCCAAGTAGCTAAGGATGTGGGATCTTGACTAGCAAACTGCACAGCTTTTTTTGTTGTTGTTGTTTTAAGATCTTACTTTATGCCTAATTAAAACTTAAAACTGGTTTTAAGGATTGTCTGTTAAGGTTGATGAGAATGAATGCTTCTTTAGGGGAGTTAAGTGCAAGACAAAATCAACTCTCTAAGTTTTTATTTAAAGGGATTTCTTGCTTTCAGTGAATGGTTAAAAATTACATGTATTTTAAATTTACTCCAACTGATGCTCTTTTGCAAGAGGCAAGCATCCTTCTCTTTTAATTCTTGCGATGCAAGTGTTTGTTCTCAAGACTTCCTTTTGTGCAAGGAGCATGACAAAGGCATAGAAGTAGGTGATAGGCTCAGACAGTTTCTTCATGCATTTCCTTGTTTGGAATCATAATAGCAACCTACAAGATTTCTTGAACATCAAATGAGCAGACAGTTATGCTTTTTCAAGCTAGTAATTCCTCTTTAAATTTTTCTTCTCTAAACCTGGCAGTGGAAAATTACAAGGTTGGCAAAAGGTGATTTCTAACCTACAAGTGAAATACAAGAATGTGTATCTGTGGGCATAAGAGTAGAATATATGGTGTGGCTGATATACAGTTCCAGGATCCTACAAAAACAAAGTCTAATGAGTACCTGGATGAAAATGGAAACTAGCTGGATCACTGATGTATTAAGTGCCTTTTATCTTTTTCAAACTGGTTTAGAGAACTATACTAGATATTTTATGAGCAGCATGAGCTACTTAAAAATATTCTATATTTGAAAACAATTTGTGTGTCATTATCTTGAAAGAACAAAGTATTTTGAGAAAAGTGTCATGCCAGTCTGGGTGTTGAGCTATTGGTACATCACATTCTTTTCAATGCAAGTAATTGTGATCTTGCATGGCTCTGTCTAAAGCTGGGTGCATTTGTCTGCTGTCTAATCTGTGCAAGTAGTAAGTAATTTATTTTAATTTGAATTACAGTAGTTTCACGATTATAAACCGCACCTGAATATAAGCCGC
>VRYO01001463.1:63900045-63914673 GCA_009812075.1 Sialia sialis
CTGGATTCTTCAATGAAAAAGGTGCGGCTTATAATCGTGAAACTACTGTAAGTAATTATTAAGGGTATTTAAATTATTGTAAATGGATTTTTTCTCTTAAAGTTTTTAACAAAATGTTCCATAAATATTGGGTGGACAGCAGTGCATGGAAGTGTTGGTAATACCTGGAGAAGTGTGTGTTTTGCAGCAGAATGGGCAAGTGAGTGTATCAAGACTTCAGAAATCATAAATATCATGAAGTACAGAAATTGTCCTACAGGATAGAAAGTGGCCAAAAGAGTAAAGTCTTATATGTTGTGATAACCCAGTATATTATGCCAACACTTAAAGTGAGTTTAGATGTTATATTTTGTTTCTCCTAACACAAAACAAAAAAAACCTGCCAACATCCAACAAAATTTAACTTATTGGATGTGAGCAGCTTTTCAGTATGTATGCTCAGATCTTGGGTTTAGGGTTTATCTTTTCACTTGCTTAGGGGTTTGAGCTGCTACAGTCTACTTTTTAAAAAATTGTTGTGTATTTTCAAGGTTATAGTGTATTTTAAACTTCAAATCTTGTTTTGTCACATTTCTAGAGCTTAACTTTCCATGAGACAAGTTCCAGCTTGTTTAATTTTTTCCTTCAAATGATACACAACAGCATCCTGAAGATTAGGAACAGGTAAAAGTGAAATTAGCTTTTCTTTACTTAGCATGCTTGGTTGGTTAATTTGTTTGTGTTTCTGTTAAGAGGATACCTTTAATTGACTCTTTCATAGCTGTCTTTTAATGATTTTTTATTTCATATTAATGAGAAATTTGTGTATTGGTTTTAGCTCCAAAAAAGCATGAAGAGTCAACTTTATATTGAATAAAACTTCTCTTTCCTACCTGGATAATGATAACTATTCACAATGCTATGGAATAACATTCATCATGTATTATTCCATAGAATGTAGAATAAGCTTCATTTAAAACTGCAAGTGATATTCCAAAGGAATATACTTTAAAATTATGGGATCCATAGTGGTGAGCAAAAGCAAGAGTAACATCCAAGCAATTGTACAAAAGCCTTGTCAGCTGTTTCCCTGTAGTGCAATAGTTTTGCTATTTAGCAAGTTGCAATAAAAATAAAAGGCAGTAGCAATAGGAATTTAAATTATTGGCATCTCCAAAATTAAGATTGAGATGTTACAGAAGGTAGTAATGCAGTTTTCTTCTTGTGTTGGTAGAGATACTGACTAGTACTTATAGTTTGCCTCTAGGTGGCAAATATGTACCATGTCTAAAAAAGAAAGTACATACATGATCATTATTTGTAAATTCAGAGTGGTTTATGTTGGAATGAATAGATTCTTGCTCTGGAAAAAATACCTTTGTTTTAGAATAGTTATTTTAAAATCTCACAGGACTGAGGGAGACTGAGAAATGCTGTCAAGGAGTCACATAGAAATGTGTTTATATTTTTTTTCTAGCATTGATGCTTACACTCCCTTTGGCAGGATCAAAAGAATGCTCTTGTAGCATACTTAAATAATGACTAACCAATGTGAGTATATTTAAAGGAATTTTAATAGTTTCAGAGAAAACACTCTGAGAAAACCAACTTCACACTTTCAAATTCAGTCACAACTTGACTGAAAAAAATACTGTGTCCTGAAATGAACCTTATGCCTTTTAAGTAGCTTGTTCTTCTTTGTCAAAAAATCCCCCCATATGTTCGGTAAATAGACTCTTTTTCTCATTAAAAAATCAGTCAACATTAGCATGATGTTTTGAAAAAAATGCTGATTATTGAGCTCGGGACCTCTAAGAAATCTTTTAATACCTTTGATACATTTAACAAAAGTTTGTAAAAAAAATTAAATTCCTGCAAGGAGTGTTTTCAGATGACTGAAAATACAGGTAGGATCAGTGCTCAAAAGTAGTGTGTGGTCTGAAGTTACTCTCTGCAGCTTCACCAAGTCATTCATATGTGTGAATAGTGGTGAAATGTACAATACAGTATCTCACTGTTTCAAAGAAATGTTGTGAAAATAATTCCCTTGGATTTTGTGAGCCATACCCATTTGATTGATGCCAGCATAGCAAATTCTCCCAGGGCCCTTTGTTTTATGTATAGGAGCACTTCTCTTGAAGCTGTTACAGTAAGATGTAACATACAGAATTAAAAAATGTCAATGAAGGGTGTGTCTGCAGCAGAAGGAGGCCTTGTGGTTTGAGATCACTTGTACAATTTCTTTCATTTGATGGCAGTTGTCTCCTGAAGTTTGTTAATGCGAAAGGTGTATGTGTAGTAGTGAGATTTTTTTTCACTGTTAAAGTTAAAACTAGATCTCTATGTAGATTCTTAGAAGAAAGAACAAAAAAAATTAAAGCTAACTGGAAAACTGGCAAAAAAAACCCTGGCAAAATATAGTATGTTTCTTATGTTATACTTGGAAAAAAATAATTGACAGCTATTGCGATCTTGTTGCATGTTTTAATTTTTTTTCTTTTGTTCTTTGGTAGGTACTACTTACAGTGCTGTGGAATTCCACAGGGCTCCATTTTGTCAACCTTACTTTGCAGCCTATTCTATGGAGATATGGAAAACAAATTGCTCTCTGGAATACAGCAGGATGGGTAGGGATGCTTTGTTATGTGCTCTGTTGCAGTAATTCATAACATGTAGTATATGTGTTAGCCATTTTCTCTGATGTTTAGTTTTGAATTTCAAGGATTTCCAACTTCATTAAGAGTGTGGATCACACAAACATCTCAGCAGCTTCAGTGAAATATTGGTTGTTTTTTTGGGAGAATTTCTGTATTACAAGATTGAGAAGGAAATACAGAGAAGCTTTCCTTTATCTTTGGTAGGAGATTTGCTCTTAGAAGGAGCACCATATTTAGGGATGCTATAAGGAGTCTTACAAGCTGCTCTTGTACTTCTGAGAAGTTTATGGCTATGCTGGACTACTACAGCATCTGTGGTCTTTTCACCCCAGATGAGATGTTTGTTATAGACTTTCTGATGCTTCAGGCTTCTGCCTGAGGGCTTTCCAATCCACTGTTGGTAAGTCTTAACACTTTATCAAGGTCAGAGCTTTATAGCAGATTTTTTATTGGGATATGTTGGTTCATGTTTGAAGCCCTGTGTGATTTTTGGTAAATCTTCTCAGTCTTTATGCCCTGTATGTGCTTGCTTCTTAGGAGCTTGACAGAAAGCTAGCCTGATAAAAGCTTTACCTCTTTATTAGCTGTAAAAATTTTGAAAGTTTTTTACATTTGCATGAACAGATCCCAAATGAATCCTGAATTAGCATATTTAGTCATGAGCTGGACTCTGAAACTTATGTTCAGACATCTCCCTTCAATGCTGTGAATTCTACCCCAAAAGAATTGAAAAGAGCTGTGGGAATATTCCAGATAAGTGCATCTGTCTGGTGTCTCTTCTTGGGAGGCTTGCTGGGTGTCAGAATTTTAAACATTTCCCTACAAAAGTAATAGTTCTTACAGGCTCTTGAGGATGCTCTAATGTGAGTCTGAAAAGCTGTCTGTTGCTTTCAAAGGGTTGTATTTGCAAAATGGAAATTATGAAACTGGTTCAGAAGAATGTACTCTTTAATATAGCAGATATCTTTATGTAGAGCAGATTTTAGATTGTGGCTTAGGTGTTGAAGGATCTTGATAATTTCATTTGTCCTTTAAGTCAGAAGAATAGGTGGTTATTGTCTTGGCTGGGCCAAGGTGCGGCTGATCTGATCATAGTGATAGCAATACTCTTGCTTTAAAGATGAGACATCATCATCTCCAGAGCTACAGTAATTTTACACTTGTAAGCCACACTTATTTCACTGAAGAATTGAGCCAATCCTGGAAGTGCGGCTAATCACCAGGTGCGACTTATTTGTGGACAAATTCCAGCAAAATTCCAACCCAGAGCCGGCCAGGAAGGGAGCTGCCGCGGAGCTGCTGCCGGCTTCAGCACAAAGCTGAGCCTGCCGAGCAGTCGCTTTGCTGGCTTCGCACAGCCAGCCCGCCGAGCCGCCGCTTTTGGGTGGCGCGGGGAGCCCCAGTCGCTGCCAAGCAGGCAGGGAGCCGCGGCAGCCAGCGATGGGGGTGGGAGTGCCGGGGCCCGCGGCACGGGGAGAGCGCCTGGGGCTGCATTTAAAGGTTTTGCTGGTCTATGAAAACTGTTTGCAAATTGAGCAGCAATTGACAGCAAACCCCACGATCCCAAGATTCTGTTGCTAACTCGTTACTTTGTTGCACATGGATCCTCGCTTCAAAAAAAAAAAAGGTGCGGCTTATTACCCAGTGCAGCTTATTTATGGACAAATTCCTTGGTCTTCCTGGCTACCCGGAAGTGTGGCTTATAACCAGATGCGGCTTATGAGTGTGAAATTACTGTACTTCTCTGTGATCTGCTAGGCAGGATTTACCAGAAAAATATGGGCATGCTTGGGATCTGAATTATTTTGGAAAATTTCAGCCTTTACAGTGGTAGATGATATCAAGCTATAGCTTCATGAACAAGTTATTACGTGGTAAGCAAAGAGTTGGACTCCTTTAAGAATCTACTTGTGTACCTAGTCTGGCACCTCTTTTCCTTGTCTTGTAGAGAAAGATACTGCAAATTCTCCCTTGGGGAAAGGGTAAACCCCTATATCCAGGGAAGTCACTGTGGAATAGTTTCTGTTATAAATTCCTTCACATTTCATCTAGCCAGTCTCATTGCTTTTTTATTTTTTTCATTTATGTTTAAGAAAGAAGCAAAACTGACAGTTTCTTCATGAGTCTCAATTTGGAGTTCATATCAGCCTCTACTATCTTGTCAATTAAAATAGGCAGGCACACTGTTGCTCTGAAGTGTATGAAAAAACTTTGAAAGGATTGCATATTGAAAAATCTAACATTGGTTTCTTCTTGATTACAGAGTCCTAATACGTCTCATTGATGATTTTTTGCTGCTTACACCACATTTAATGAAGGCAAGAACTTTCCTAAGGTATGATATTAGAGAGTCTTAAAAGTAGTAAGCATTATTACCTTTTATGTAATTCTTTTTCATCTTTATGCACATAAATGTATTGATTTTTTGAGTTAACAATCAAGGGCTGTTTTGGAGTCCCTGGTAGTACCCTGTGTTTGGGAAGAATCCTAAAATTGTCTTCTTGATAGCCAGTTTAACATGGTTGGCTGTTCCTGCTTACGTTTGAATTAGGGAACTACCTACCAACCTAATGGAGCATCAAGCAAAAATTAGTATTGCAGCCTAACCAAAGCATGCTGACAGTTGTCTTTCAAAACCATTTTCTCTAAAATTTTTGAGATGTCTTATTTGCATTCTCAGAATGTTTTTATTGGGCACTCATGGTACTGCTTTCTGTTCCCAGGGGAGGAATGCAGCTCTGGTCTGATCCAATATTGCTAAGAATTTTCTGGTCATTAACATTCCGTGATGAGTATCTGAAGATACCAATAGCATGGTAGTATGCAGTTCACATGGAGGTTTTTAAACAGTAATTATTTTTTGTGCTTCAGAACTACCTTTTCTTTAAAAACTGAAACTCAGAGAAGGCTCCTGGTTACTTAGGATAGGATTGTACAGTCAGTCGTAAGGGAGTTCTGCTAATGCCAAAATCAATTTAAATAGATGACAGGTCTTGAAGAAAAGCTTAGCATGTGCAGTGTAGTCAGTTGCATCATGCTTTTCAGTAGTCAGAAAGATGCAGTCAGAAAGCTGTGAGTCTGAAAGGTGATGGAGCAATCAGTTAGGTACAGTTTGAGGTATCAGAACAGAAAGAAATTTCTGGGATCTGTGGGTTTAGAGTTCTGGAAATGATAAATCAGTTAACAATGAGGGCTTCAAGCTATTAATCTCTGTAATGTCTTTTCAATGTCACTTGAGTAGCAGTGCAGATATTGTCCTTCTTGCCCTTTGAAGTTGTGTGTATCTTGTTCTGTATCAACTTCTGTACCAGCTGTGTTGATTTTGTGTAGAGAAGTAGCCTTTTCTGTGAGATTTCCGGAACTGTTTACAGATCAGATTCTATGAACTCTCTACCACAAATGCCGTAGTACCAATGTTTCCTAATGTAGTATTAGAAGTGAGGGACTCAATAAATTAGTTTTGAGGAGACAGCATTACGCCTATGACTTCCCAAGAAGAAGAGCCTACCTCTTCTCTCTTTGAAAGGATGAAGCCTGCGCATAAGTATATTGCCAAGTAAGACAAACTGCTCCTTGTCCATGACACTGCTGATCCAGTATGTAGCAGGTAATAAGCAGGCATTCTGGCAGTGCTTAGGGAAAATGTTCCCTTCAAAGTTCAAAACTTTTAATCAGATAAATGAGGTTCCTGTTACATGGGTTCTCCTTGGTTTTGTTAGCCTCCAAAAATGATAACTTGTCATCTGTCTTTTTCCAGTGATTTTTGTTTCAGAGGTTTCTGAGTGTGGTTCATACAGCTTGTCTCAAGTATTGCATGGCTGAGATGCTTAATTTGCATTGATCTGTAAAATTTTTTCTCCATAATCTTCAAGATTATTTATTTTATGTATTTATTTACTTCTAATGTCCTCACTTTCTTTATTTCTAGCTGTGTTACTTAACCTGAAGAGTTGGCTGTGGTTCCCTTTGTTCTTTGGTTTCTGCCTTTTTGTTCAGTATCTTTTGTCTTGCAGCATGGTGCCAGTTTTTGTCTGCTTTGCTTGGGGGGTGCTTCGCCTAACTGTTTATATCTGTTTTAGGATGCTAACATCAGGTATTCCTGAGTACGGCCTTTTAATAAACCCAAATAAGACAGTGGTGAATTTTCCTGTTGATGATATCCCAGGATGTTCCAAATTTAAACAGCTGCCAGATTGTCGTTTGATCCCGTGGTGTGGTTTGTTATTAGATATAAAAACACTTGAGGTTTACTGCGATTACTCCAGGTAAATAGTGTTGTACACTCCAGTGTCAGCTTTCCAGTATCTTGTGCACAGTGGGAGAAGCACAAGGGTGTGTTGGGAATTGTGTGGTTGAATTAATTGCAAAATAGATTGGGGTTCATTTGGTATAGAGAAGAGGGACTAGCAATCCTTTTTGACAGAGGTTTTCCCTCTGGTACACTTCAGATGGGAAAGAATGTGTGGGGAAGAGAACTTCTCTTTAAACTAGCAACCTTGACCATTTAGACAAAACAGTCTGAAGTGACATAGAACTCAGGACAGGATCATATATCCTACTGAAAAGGTGTGTAGATCCTTTACATGGGCTACTAGAGATGGCACTAGACATTTGCTAAAGATTGGAAAGAAGTAACTGTTTTAAACTCAAGGATAATATTGCTGCAGTATTGACCATTTTTGGTATAAACAGCCCTTAAGTATTAAAGTGGAAAATTAGGAGAAAGTTTTCCACCAATAGGGTGGTAAAGTTCTTCAGTAGTTTTCCTAAACAGAAAAGTTTGGTCCTTTTAGGAAAGGAATTTGTATGGCATGGTTTCCCATAGCAAAGGACCAAAGTGAACAGCCAAAGAGATTTATTTACTTGCTGAGTTCTTGAAAGAAACAGTTTATGTTGAAAAGAGTACTGATGCTACTGGTCTGGGAGACACTAATCAGTCATAGAATTGTTTATGTTGGAAAAGACCTTTAAGTGTCCAGCCATTAACTAGCACTGCTAAGCCCACCACAGAGTTTGTTTCAAGGCTTTTCTTTTGATGAGCTTGACTTCATTAGCTGGGACATCAGGATTGTTCCAGTAACTAAGTTGCCTTAAAGCCTAAGCTCCTGCATTGCATGGATCATATATATAGATAAGATGATTGTCTAGCCAGAACATTATTAATTACTCCAGTGACAATGTGTTTTAGAAATACATTTAGTTTGGTTTTGAGTTTATTGATTTGGCTTTTTGAGAAGGGTGAATTTTTCAGCCCTGAGGAGTTGAAGTCAACCCTTAGCTAATACCATTAATGCCACAGGGCCTAGTCTCTTTCAATGCTGAATTTAATTATTGTCATCTTTTAGCGACTGATTCATTGATTAGCAGGAAATCTCTGTAACGTGGGAAATTAAATGAGACTTACTTTACAGAATTTAATTTAGTCTATTAGCCCATGGAGTTTAACTGCTTTTCTACTTTTTTTTTTGTAGTTACACCCGCACTTCCATCAGATCAAGTCTTTCCTTCAATTCAAATATTACAGCTGGGAAAAACATGAAATACAAACTGAGTGCAGTCCTCAAACTGAAATGTCATAGTTTATTTCTTGATTTACAGGTGGGAATATGAAAACGAATGTTTGGCAATATTGTGATTAGTGGTGAAGAGCATTAAAACTGCTTTGAGTTCTAACATGAAGGTTTGAGAGGAAATCCACTAATCTGGAAATGTGACATCAAATAAAATGTAGGGTTCCAGAAGTGATCCTTCACATTGTTAACTTAGTTGCATAAATTAAAGCTTTAAAGTTTAGCATAAAATGTTTTTTGTCTATATCTTCAACAAATCTTTTTATGACACTAAAATATTCTTATAGTTCTGTTTCTGTTCTGTTCTAGATCAACAGCCTTAGAACAGTTCTCATTAACATCTACAAGATATTTTTACTCCAGGCTTACAGGTAGGTCATGGTCTTCTGAAGTAGGTGTCAGTATTTCATTACTCTTTCTTGACACATGGAGGAGCTATGAATTAGAAAAAAGTGTGCCATGTAAGTGTGCAGTGTGTGTTTATATATGTGTGATGTATGCAAGTAGTAAATGTCAGTAGTAGGAAAAGCTATTCTTGTTTCAACACTATTCTTAAGTAATACTGTTATATTTAGGAATTTGATGTCTGTGTTTAAGTGAGACTTTACCAAATTGATGTTCAGTGTCTTGGTTTTGGCAGCTGACCTCAAGATAACCAGTCTGTTTTGCTTCAGGAATATTACAAGAAGCCTTATTAAGCTTTTTATATTTAGGTCTGTTAGAACTTTGTATCTGTTAAAGTCATATAGAACTTTGACCAGTATAACTTTAGGTACAGTGAGGTTTCATGCTACCAAGTTAATTGCAGTTTCTTATTGCTTATAATGTTTTAATTGCTCCTTAGCTGGTAGTATCTGGACATTTGTGAGCTGGGCTTGATCAGCAGAGGAAGTGAATGTTTTAAAAAATGATAAGGGAAGGAAATCAAAACTAATGAGTAAGTTGGAAGAAAGTACTAAACTATGAACATTGAAAATTTTCAATGATTGGTAGCAGCAAGTAATAGTGTTTTTATTGCTTTAACACAGACTATGCTATGCTCACATTTGTTACGAAGGGACATTTTGGTTTTGTTCTTAAATTTATCTTAGTCTACATTCCAGCTGTATTCTTTGTCCAAGAAGTATAATTGGGTTTGTCTAGTAGAGCACTGATGTGTCCAGCTCTTAAACTTTTGTGTTGTGGGTGATTTAAGATTTTTCTCTGATAGATATGATCACTTAGTTACTTCTGTTTGATTTTATGGTAACATTCTTAGAGTGGCCTTCATATGTTATTTAAAAGACTGTCCACCATGATAACTGCATTTCAGGTGAATTCAGCCAAAGACCTGTTATGCAGCTTGGTACTTGGGTCTATCCTTTAAATATTGAAAATGTCAGTTTCTTTAAGTGATTGCAGTATGCTGGGTTAATTTAATAAACAAGTATATACATTGTTGATTAATTAAAAATCAACATTGTTATTGGCTATATTTAGCATAAACAGGATTATAATGCCAGAGCCTGAAGGTAAAAAAAAAAACCCCAGCAGTTTTAAAATATTTTCAAACAGGTGTAAGGAAGCATACAGTGCAAATAATTTCTATAGAGTTGGCTTCCAAATAGGCAAAGGAGCAAGTATACTGGTCTGTGGAATCTGGAAGTGCATTTTCCTGTATACCTGAACAGAATTTATTGTGAGGGGTTTTGCTTTGTTTTTTCTTCCTCTCACACTTGCTCATGTGGGTGTTCTTTGGTGACATGGTCTGTGATATTGATAACAATGTGTAGTTTAATTTTCTATGTTATTCTGTCCTCGAAAATCTCTTACCAAGGCAGATGGCTTCAAGATTGTCTTTCAGCATAAAATTTAGAAACAAATGTCAAAAATGTCTGACGTTCCAGGAATGTGTATATATGGGAGAGGTGTCATGCAGTAAGTGTTGATACAGCTAAAGACTGATGTTTGCTGTTAAATGTTGTGTAGTGCGTAAGCTATGTAGTCATAGTATCACTTGAAATTGCAAATGGCTTTTGATTAAATAGGCTGTTTTTATGAACAGGTTCCATGCCTGTGTTCTCCAATTTCCATTCAACCAGCAAGTTAGAAAAAATCCTCATTTCTTCCTAAGGATTATCTCTCACACTGCATCATGCTGCTATGCTGTCCTGAAAACAATAAATGCAGGTATAGGATGTTAATGGCAATGAAGTAGTGGCTTTGAATTTGTTTGGGGTTTTTTTTAGACAAATAGAGCATCTTGAATGTGCAGTCTAATGGTGTCATTTTGGGATAAAGATCAGGATTTGATATTGTGAAGTGCATTATAAGAATCACTGTGTTTTTCTTCTTAAACTCAGTTTTCTGAAGATTGAGTTTCTGGCACTAGTTTTTAGTTTTTTGCCGATATACAAGACTTCACTGACTCTACAGGTTTCTAGTAAAAAATCTGGGGGTGGTTTTATAGAAAGAAAGGAGAGACCAGACAAACTTTGTAATGCTCATCATTTTCAGTTACATTTTTTTCCGTTTCTGTCTCCAGGGATTGCTGAAGGTAGCACAGGGGTATCTGGCATATTCCCTCTTCAGGTAGCAGAATGGCTCTGCTACCATGCCTTCACTGTCAAACTGTCAAATCACGAAGCTGTTTACAAATGTCTGCTTACATCCTTAAATATCTGTAAGTATTCAGCTATTTTTACAGTTTTGTCTATGGTTAATTGTAATAACTTAGAAACTAATGGAATTTAAAAGTTTTCTAATCAAAAAATGTTGTTCTCAGTTGTACATTAATGATATTTCAGATTTTATTCAAATTTACGAAGTATAAGGAGGCAGATTAAAATTTTCTAGAGCCTTGTTCTCACAGGACAGCTGATGCTTGGCACTCAGTAAGCTTGTACAGTTCAGAAGGCTTAATAAGATTGTGTTAATCATGTAAGTATTCTCAACATGTTTAACTAAATGAAATACAAATGCTCAAGCTTCTGTTTTAAAAAATGTAGCTTAACTGGCAACTAAATGAACTCTTCCTACAATTTAAACTCTTACCCAAAAAAGCGTCACTTGGAAACAGAAGTACTGGCTCCACTGCATGTGTATTCTAGTAGAGTTGTGGTGTTGGCATATCTCTGACACTGCCATTTGGTGAAAGAAACTGTCCCTGGCCCCTGGGGAGTTCTTTTCCTTAAGCAGTTATGCAGTCTGCCTGCAGGCCAGCCCAATAAATAATAGAATTTTCAGTTTTAAGATATTAAAATTGGACAGTATGAGTAACAGCTATTTGATGTGAAATGTATCCTAAAGGTTCCTTTGATAGCTGCACTGAGGTGCAGTGCCCCAAAAAGAGAGCAGCTCTCCTTTTGGAGGGAAGCATTTCCTTCCCATACCAAAGGTGTTGTAGTAACACCTGAGTGCAGAGGCCTGATTTTTGGTGGGGCAGTGTGAATGTATCAGGACAACACTTACACTTTTACAGGAAACAAACTGATGGTTCGGATTTTGCCAGCTGCATTCTTGAGAGCTATGGACTTTCTGATGGAGCAGAGTTCCAACAGCTTTTCCCAGAGGAATTCCTTATAAGTTACTGACACCAAAACCAGAGGCCCTGAGTCTCTAACTGCTGCTGAGAAACCAGGGCAGGGTTGCTTGCTTCACTTGGAGGGGACAGTGACTGAAGAACTGAGCAAAGAATGCAGTACACACAACCAGCAGGAGAATGGATTCTCTGGGAGCAGCCTCACTTCTCTAAGATCCATGTAGGACACATTTGACTTTTCATCTCCAATGCTAAAGGTTTTGTTCTTGGGCTCTTTGACTGGCAGACCACAATCCAAGCCAAAGTTCCTCCATTCTTCTCTATGTTTTGCTGTTTAATCTGACAATACTTTCAGGGTGGAGATACAGCCCCAGGCAGCTTTATTGCTCAGAATCAAAATGTCAGCAGAATCTCACCTTTCATGGCTGCATGCATTAGCTGTAAAAGTGGTCTCTGCTTTCCACAAAGGCACACCACCACAGATGCCAGGGAAGATTGGCTGGAAAGTAGAGGCGAAATTTTCCCAGTTTGAATAGTAATTTTCAGTAGGTTCCTTCTGCTGTACTTGTAGAGATTCTTGCCTAACTGCAATACCGGCCTGAAACTTGCATGTGGTCCAGGTCTAACTCTGCAATTTCTAACACAGGAAGGGAAAGCTGGCCATCTGTCAGTTGGCTTCTCTGGCAGTGACAATTGCCCTTGAGAAAGGGAACAATCTTTCTTCTTGAATTTGTGGGGAAGCCATATTCACTTCCTGAGTATTGTGGAGGTGGAGCGGGAAAAGTCCAAAGGTCCAGAGAAAGTCAGTGACAATGTTCTCTTGAAAAGAGTAATTTTCAGCTATTCTTTCATAAATCTTACCTTCTCTGAGGCAGAATCTGTTCTTCACATCCATAGTGTTAAGACAGCCCACTCTCTTTATCCACAGAGTCCTGTTTCTTTTGGAAGTATCTGAGACCTCAAGCACATAACTAAGAGATCAAGACTTCACAAGTCAGCTTAACAGCTGCCTGCTATCTCTCCATTTGCTTATAGTCACCTTAAATCTTACCTGTACTTCCACTAGTCCTGTTTCACCGGTGCAGCAAGGGTTGATACAGTAATGGTGGAGATGTACAGGGAAATCTTGTGGTAACAAGTCACATGCATACCCTTCGTGTGAAGGGGCATCATTTTCTCTCTGTATCCCCAAAGTCTCTGGCATAGGCTGTTTTTCAGTCCCTGATTGTACATGGTGTTTATATTTTCTTCTGAATTTAGTACAATACTAAGCATCCTGATCCTTTGGGCATGCACTAAAATCCATTTACAGAGATATTGGTAGTTTTCTGTGCAGTTACAAGTTAGTTTTGTTTTCCCTTCACCTAGTCGTGGGAAATGTTACTGTAATCAGAACATCATCATGTAGAAAAGGTTACTAGAGAACTAAAAATTATGTAGAGATACCAGAGCTAATTCTAAACCTGATATTTTAAGTTTTGTCTTGTGGAAATCAAGGATCCTGTGAAATTAGCTTGGTATCTCTGTATGCACAGAGATAAACAAGGCTGGTAAAAGCCCTGGTGTTGACTTAACAGCTGCAACTTTTGTTGTCATTTTAGAGTTTGTGTTGGCTGTATAAAACCTATTACCTCTGTAAGATTATGTTATTGACACAAATTGATATAAATTTGGTTTTCACTTGTGTCCCTGTGCATGCCTTTCCATTACACTCTGTGGGAATCAATATCAAGCTCATAGATTTTGGGAAGGAGGTTCTTCTCACTATTCCCAAACCTATTAAATATCAACATCAAGCTTATCATGAGTTGTCGTCATTCTTCAGAGTTAAGTATTAAAAACACAGTTATTGTTTAACATCACTGTTATTACCAGTGTGGAAAGGAGCAAGAGTCTTTCCTTATCGTGATAAGATATAAATACATCATCTATCTCCTTTTCAGATACAGGGAAAACGTTTATTGAGTACTTTTGGCTTTCTGCACCATTGACAATTTTGCAGACTCTGTTTAGTGATGGACTTAAACTGTTGCTAGGATTTTACATGTTCTTCCTAACCTGTAAAAAGTCCTTTTTACTGTCTGTATTTCTATTGATGAGACATTCATTCTTTTGAAGTAACTGTGGTTTAATGGAAGGCCTTATTTGATGGGTAAAGTTGTTGACGAAATGGGCTTATACTTCTCAAAATTTAATGAAGTTCTCAAATTTGAACAAAAAAAGGGTCACAAAAACAAAGTAAGAGGAATTTGCTCCTTGATTTTCTCTGTTAATATTTTCACATACAATTTTGAGCCTTTTTATTTTTCAGCCCAATTTAAGTGTGGAAGAACAGTAACATAATTTATTGTAGCTTTTTTTGTCCCCATTTTCAGGTGTTTCAACTTTTTAGCTGGTTTTAGCTAATATTGCTTTTGTTGCTTCATTAACATTATCCCTAAACCATAATTAATAGTTATTTGCAGTTGTAATGAATTGTCTGATATTTTGGTAGGTAAGAGGCGGCTAATCAGGAAGATCCCAGAAGATACTGTGCCACTACTGCGGGCAGTGACAGAACCGTCTCTTTGTCAAGATTTCAAAGCTATCCTGGACTAACTGTTTGAGGTTTATTCATAATTTTCTCCGGTTTGAAAATAAATGCTATGTCTTTAGGTGACTTCTCTGTCAGGCCAAAAGCACGTTCACTCAGAAGTTTTGTGTGTTGATTTCTCAGATATATGAGGACATAAAAAGAGCAGACTGTTTTGTTTGTACCTTCTTGTTTGGGTTTTTTGCTTATGGGTTTTTTGTTTTGGTAAATCCACTGGCTACTTGAAGTAATTTACTTGGTTGTGTTCCATGCCTTGCATCTTCTTGATGAAGGAATCACTAAACAATGTTCTGTACAAAATTATTTATT
>VRYO01001463.1:63915673-63946399 GCA_009812075.1 Sialia sialis
AGGTGCACCTTTTTGACTGAAGTTTTGATCCAAACTCGGAAGTGTGCCTTATACACCGGTGCCCCTTGTATATGGACAAAGTTTGGAAAATTGCCAACCTGGAAGTGTGAGCCGGGCTGACCCAAGGTGAGAGCCAGCAGGTGCGGCCGGCAGCCATGCAGGGCGGGGCCGGCAGCGGATCCTTGCTGCAAAAAAAAGTGCACCTTATACGCTGGTGCGCCTTATATGTGGACAAAGTACGGGACATTCTGACAACCCGTATGTGCGCCTAATACTCTGGTGCGACTTATAGGCGTGAAATTACTGTATATTGCTTTTCTATTTGCATATCTTTGGCTCTGTAAAAAAAAAAGTGTTACAAGGATTTCTAGTGATAGAAAAAAAGAGAATGGCTTTAAACTGGGAGTTGGTTTACATTCAATATAAGGAAGAAGTTTACTGTGAGGGTGTTGAGATGCTTGAAGAGGTTGCCCAGGAAAGTCTTGGTTGCCTCATCTCTGGCACCACACAGGGACTGGTGATTGATTTGCAGTATGCAGTCTGTCCATTAACATCATAACTCAGTTCAAAATATACAGTCATTGGTTTTTTGTCTGTGAACTGGCACTCTTAAAATACATTTTCAAAAAAGTCACAGAGCAATTGTTCTTACTAGAGATGAAGGACCACACTGTTGCTTTCCAGCCAGCAGCTCAAACATTTAAACACTCCCATGACCCTCAGTGGTCTGCAGTGATACTGGATGAGGGAGCACTATCAGGGACAACATTGCATGAGAGAGATCTGGTAGGGCAGAAAGCTTTATTTTATGGGATCATGTGGCAGGAAGAGACAGCAAGATGGTCTGACATGAACTGAGGGAATGTAAACTGCACAAATGGCTTGGATTTGCCCATTTTTCTCTGAGAGAATACAAACTCATGATGTGATCTCAGCTGAAAGTGTAGTTTTATAAAATGAATACTGTGTAATGCTTGCTGTCCTCTGAGCTGATATGTCTTCCAACAATTACTGGCTGAGTCATCAGTTTTAAAGAGTAGACACAAATACAGCATAGAAATCAGAAGAGAAGATTGTTTCATCAAGTGAAAGTAAAGCTGAAACTTGGTATGTTTTAGCAAGTGGAGAATTTGGAGATTTGAAGATGAGCTGGCAGTCTATACTGGAAACTTGAAGTTGCTGCTGTGACTTAGGATAATTGGAAAGAAAGTACTATGAGTATGTGTAAGGAATAGATTAACCGTGGCAGCGGCATACAGTTTTTGCTCTAAAAATAGATGTTTATAGTGTTGGGAATGTTGAAATTTTCCACAAAGCTATTCTAGCACAGAACTGCTCTAAAAGAAATAGTGTGATCCGTTATGGTGGTAAAATATATTCTACTTACTTGGTAGCAAGGCAGTGCGTTAAACAGCAACTGCTGACAGGAAACGTTTGGGTAGAGTGAATAACTTGAATCTAGAAATATTAAATGAATTACGTTAGGAGCATTCTGAATCTGTAATGTGGATTTTCAACAATCATTGTACAGCTGGGAAAATTTCAAAAGATTTGAGAGGTTGTGGTGAAGGTTAAGGTCTCAGTATTTAAGAGGAGGTAAGTAGAGACATTGAGAGCTAAACCACTGAACGTAACTCCCTGCTCAACCTGCACTGCAAGTGCTGCAAACCACTTGGAACGTTGAGAAATAGGGCTGAACACTGTTTTTAGTGTGTCTACAGAGCTGTAAGGAAGGAATTTGACAGAAGCTCCTCTAGGGGAGATCACAAGTATCTTTGATGCCTCCATCAAATACGTCCTCCTTTCCCCTCTGTTTCCTTTTGGGAAGGAAATATGGACTGGAAATCTCAGGTTGAGGTAGGTATCAAGTTTCACAATGTAGGAAATTGCCTGTGTTCCAGAAGGATTGTGCTTTTCTTTCTGCATCTGTTTTCTGTTATTGTATTATGATAATTTGGATTTGTCCTAATTTATAGTGCTGTTCTAATGCTCCTTCTGAGGCTTTTTCCTTTAATAGGCAATTGATCTCCTTGTTTTAGGACTCTGGATTCTGGTTAAGGCTGAACGTCACTATGGCTGCATTTTTGTCTTTTTTACTGATTTACTCCCAAAGAACCCAGATGGTTCTTGCAGCCTAGACAACTGTAGGAAGGTAGTCTGTCAGAACAGTATGAGTTCACAGCTGCATATTAGAGCAAAGAAGATTTGATGGAATATGGAGATAAGATTGCAAAAGAGTGAGCAGAAGGTGTTTGCATACATGGCTCCCTCAAGTAACACAATTGAGCTATTCAGGAGCAAAATGTACCTATAGGATATCATCTTACTCTCACGAATAAGAAGGGGAACTTTATTGGAATAAGGGTAGAATTTTGGCACAGGAATTTTGGTAGAAGTAATATCAGAAGTGCATTGACAACAGAAAAGCAGCGTTCATGCAAGAGTTGCTAAACACATTTTTCTACATGCCTACTTGAGCTAAACAGTAACTTGAGCTTGTGTTTCCCAGCCATCATTTGTAGTTACTGGAGCTGAAAACTGTCCTCCCTCAGAGTCCTGTCCTGGGCTGAACTGCATGTCTGGTGATCCATAAAGTCTCACTTCTGGTGAATGGGAGGGACAGCTCAAAAGTCAAGTCTGGATACCATGACAGTAACTCAAGATGGATTTATAGACTTGAAAGTCTTCTAGTTGAATTATTTTCTCAGCTTCTGTCTGTATTAGCTGATATATTTTTGTTTGAGAACAGCACTCTGACTACTTAAACCTGCTGCATATAGTTGCCTATAGGATTTAGCTATCTGTAGTCAGAAACGTGCATATAAAATGTATGCTTTAGTTAGTTTAAAATTCTTATTTATGTATTTACAGATTTATAACCCTAATCCTTTCTCTTCCTTGACTCAGCCTGAAGATGTTGTCATACTTAATCCTCATACATTTTCCCCACATTTTTTCAGAGGCTGCTGGTTCCTCAAGTGTATTGACAAGAGGAAGCCTCATCTCCCAGTACTACACACTGGCCAGGATCTGCAGCCAAGTACAGGAAATCCTATTTTTCAATAAAGATTAATTTCGTGTCCTGTAAGGTTGCAGCTCACTGAAAGGCTGCTATGCATCCGCATTTTTGTTGTTATTCAGCTATTGTGTTTAGTATTAAAAATAAAGACGAAAAAAATGGGGAAAATTTTTTTACAGTATTTTCCATTACAGTGAATTCTGGAACATGCTAAGATAAGAGATTTGTACACAATTAATTGCTCATATTTACTTAACATGCATTCTTTTATCTGCTGATGCTTTATCTTTGCTCCTTGCAATGCTTGAGAATATGAAATAATCACAGAATGATGGCTGTTTTAAGTGTTTATAGGGATTTACAAAAATTAGAGTGTAGTGGAGAAAAGCTGTCCTTAAAGAGCTCCCATTCTGCATCTTCTGGAGCAGGGGGGCAGGGCAGTGAATGAAACCAAAGGTTCTTGTATTTATCAGTTTATGTTGCTGATCTTTAGGAACGGACCAGTTTTTTTAAAGTGAAGAAAGACATAAGCCAGCAGCAATACTTAACAGGCTTTCCAAGTTTAAATTCTGTCTGGAGAGATACATGAAGCCGTGAAATTGGTTGAAATTAAAGGAAACACAACAGCACTTTTTACCGAGTGTAGTGATTGCTGTAAGCATATGAACTGTGTATATCAGGTTGGTTGGGTAATACCAAATGATAGCTAATAATGTCTAACGAACGCTGTCTTATTTTTGCTTACAGACAGGTGCAATGGATATTTATTCTTTTGGATGAGAGAAGTTGATGCTAGCCCCCTGACAGGAGAAGACTTCTGGTGGTACAAAGCTTGGGTCCTTGCTCCTGCACTTTTGTTTGACCAGGTGGAAGAGTGCTACCAGGGGTAGGCACACACAAGGAAGGGCAGCCAACAGCACACAAATGGCCTGTACCCAAGGTGGATAAACTTTCTCCTCTTTCATGGGGAAGCCTTCCTGTGGAGATAGAAAAGCAAATAAAAGAAATCATTTGTAGGTACACTTAGTTTTTTCTATGATTTCTGTTTTTATTTTCTTACTCTACTTTAGTGAGGATAGTGAAAATTTTATTCTGTCTACAGCATTTGGTGGCTGTGTCCTCTGCAAACCCTTCTTGTGAGTCTAGAGATTGCTGTAAATGTTTTACAGTTTCAAAGATGTAATGGCTGGAATTAAGACACATTCCTAGGGAGATGGGGATTGCACAAAGTGTTATCAAACCTTCACCCTCTCGTGGTTAAACTATGTTCATTCTTGTTCGCTCAAAGCCTACCTTGTTTCAGCAATTAATGAGCATGTTCTGTATCAAATGGGGAAGATGTATATCAGATTTTAAGAAAATCATGATAAAGCAATTTCTGCAAGTCTGTGGCTGTAAGTTTTATTTGGGATGATAGATACTTGATGGCATTTGGAAGAGACACTGCTGGTGTGTAATTCTCACAGAGTTTAAGAACAGAATTAATCTTCAAGCCCCTATACAAGGTATATTTGAGAGGGGTCAAAGAAATTGCAATTGATATGATACAGTGACATCCAGATCAAATATTTTCAGCATGGAAATGTCTTTGTTACTGAATTAACCAACACTATTCTCAGACCACTGCCTCCCTGTCTGCCTGTCAAAAGTATGCATTCATATATTCACTAGGGTCCCAGTGATATTTTTAGTTCTTGCTGAGAAATGCCTTCATCCGTGATATCTGTTATGCAGCTCTAAAGCTCTCCTCAGGGATTTGTTCTACCTCTGAACCCCCTGTGGGTGTGGAATATCTGTGATATGTTTCACTTCAACATGTCTGAGTGTTCCATGCATCCTCAAGAAGAGACATTTGTTAGCATGTGTAACCTCTTTGCAAACTGGAGCTTTCTCATTCTGAGCACTACATCACTTCAGGCTATATTCAGTGGGTAAGCAGTTGATAACAATGATCTTAAGGGATCTGGTAAGGGAGGAAGATAATTCTTCCTTTTATTGGAAGTTCTGAAAATATTTGACAACATACATATTTGGGGTTCCAGGCTGTGTAGCTTGGCGGCTTCTGCATCTGGAGAATAATAAAGGCCATGAAAACAATCAGCAGGAGCAGAGGACTAATAAACCTCCATGTGATCTGCCAGTAGAGATTGAGTTTTCGTCCGGTCATCCATTCCACATCTTTACTGAACCTTGTAAAAGAAGGCATGTTTATGATGATGTCAGATCTAGAGTGGTAACAGTTGCCCTTTTTTATAGTTTCCTGTAAGTTGGAAACACAGAATACAGCACTGTGTGAATCTTTTCTATTCCACACCATTCTTTAATAAAGTACTACTTGCCTGAATAAATAATAATATAATTCAAATAGGTCTGTATTGATCGATACCAGAGATGAATGACTAATTTACATTGTCAGTTTAATTACCTGAGCACCTAGTGTAAGGTTTCTAAGCATAAATAAATTATGATATTGCAGCAGTTCTGTAAACTATTCAGATATTTGAAATAAAAAGACCAAGGGAACAAACATACTAGCAAGAAGTCTCAGTTAACCAGTACCAAATCAGATCAGGTCAGGGCCAAAGTTACTGCAACCTGAGCCGCATTTATATCTTACAATAACAATATTCCATCTCTTTCCAACATACCTTTTAATTTTATAGATGTACATAACTCCAATCACTTCAAAGAAAGCGATGACTAGAAGAGGCACTGAACCTGCATATCTGTCAAAAATGTCAATCCAGTAACTCCCTGAACCCAGTGTAAAACACAGAGCAATGAGGAAGCTAACGAGACATATTATACCTGAAGGAAAAAAAGATATTTGTTACTGGAATACTGAATTTGGTAGGTTTATTTTTGTTCCAAGAATTTTTATTCTTTCTCTCTCTATGGTGTTACAACAAGCTATTTTCTCCTTAGGGGAGCTAATGCCATTTCCTAAACTCAGTTTTTCCCTGTGTGTTGGCTAAGAGTACCACTGTTGCAGGAGTGCATGCATGTGACTCAGAGCATCCTTCAGTTGTTGGTACTTCCTTCTGTCAGACAACCTGGGCTGTGCTGTGACTCAGTGTTAATTTTTGACTGCTGTAGTGAGTTTCAAGTGCCTCATTTCCTTGCAGCCATGAGCCTAAACTACAGGCAGGTGGCACCTTGGAAGTGTAAGGACTCCCTGGATTTCTGCCTCCATTTCCTCGGAGAACCCTTGTGTTCCAGCATGTATCATCTGGGTTTCAGCACGTTTCTGTACAGCTAGTTCCCCTTTAGCAAAGATTTAGATTTGGGTAACTGAAAGAAAAAGTGGGAAGGAAAGGAGGGAATACAGATATTGCTGGACACGGGCATGGGCTACAAATCACTTTGTGTATCTTTCGAATGTGTTGCTAATTGTTTCTAACTCTGAGATGGCCTTTAGTTCAACTTAGTCAAATGTTGATTCCAGACTTTTTTTTATTTTTAAAGTTCACAATTGAAAAATCAATTTTAAAATAATATTGTTAACTCATCAAGTTGGGAATAAATTTGTTTGGACATGAAAAATTGTAAAATTAGGCTACAATTTAGAGGCTGGAGGAATACTCCACAAAAGGCATGATAGCAATATTTCCCATAAGAATTTAAAAAGTCACATTGCAGAAATATTAGTCCATTACTTGTAACTGGCATAGATTTTTCTGACCAGTTTTACAGTAGGATGTCTCAGAGTCATTGAGTCTGGTTTTTAAGGAGCAGGTTTTGTTCAGTCACCATCTCTGGTTAAAAAGATTCCAGTTTTGTTGCTGAAACAGGATCATACCCCTTCATTCCTCATTTTTCAAGTGGTAATTTTCTACTCTGACATGTCCACAGTAAATGTGAAACAATCTGTAGCAGCATAAATATGGGTGAAATAGGGGTGAATGACCTCTCTTACAGTGGTAAGTAGTGCAGGTGATTATGGCAGACCAGCTGATGTCACTGGATGCTTTAAAGTGATTTGTACCAGTGCCAAAGGCTTAAGGGAAGAGAAGCCTCCTCCTGATGACTGCAGCATCTCGGAGTGAACTTGACTCCAGGAACAACAATTTAACAAGCTTTCTCTGACTGGAACAGCTTGCCAACTAAGAAAAAAACTAGCAAAGGCAATATAATATTGTCACCTGACATCTGCCACAATGCTGCCACATCTCTCTCCTTATCTTCTGCAAACACAACCCACTGCCCTTACACGGTGAGATTCAGCTAAATTAATACAAATCATTAATTCCTCTGTGATATTAATTAAGCAGTTGATAGTTTGTGCATCTGTAAGGAAGCCACCTTCTTTGAACAAAGCTAATACCTTACCAGATAGTAGCTCTTTAGGTGCTGATTTAGGTATAATTTGAAGCTCTAGAAGAGGAGTGAAGACACCCTCGATGTTTCCAAACATTGAAGAAAGGCCCAAGCTGAACAGCATTATGAAAAACAGGATGGCCCAGGCTTGGGAGCCCGGCATGAGGATGATAGCTTGAGTGAAAACGATGAAAGCCAAGCCAGTTCCTGAGACACTCTGCAGAATTCATAAACAGATAAAAATACACACTGCAGTGTTATTTCTCATGCATAAAGTAATTATAATACACTGTTGTCCTCTGGAGTCAAGGTTGTTAGTTAGGCTGTGGCAGCCAGCTGTTGAGAAAATGGCCAGTGTGGAGTTTAATTTTAAATGTTCTACTAGAGATATCTAGATAGTCATGGAGCAGAATTTTAGCCTGCACACAGACATGGGTTCAGAATAAAGCACATTGGAGGGTTGTTATGGTAGTAGCAATTGTTTTGCTAATACCATTTTAAATGTCTGTTTTAAAAATCTATGGTGCAGTAGCTTCTGGAAGGAAAGAGATGTAAATAAGGATATGATTACCAACCATTCTTAACACCAAGAGAATCGGTGAATCACTGGTCACAAAATCCCCTATAATGGCCAAGGCAGAAAAGAATAATAGGGAAAAAGCCAATTTAAATGAAATTTCTTTTGATTTAGTCTTCCAAGGACAAGGATATTTAAATCTAAGCGTGTAAAAATGCTAATGTTGCTATGATTTGGAAGTAAAGTGTTTCAAACTGTAAATCAGAAATGGGTGCCATCAGAAGTGTGACAAAAGAAACTGACTTGTACCAGGGCTGAAATGTTGTCCTTGGACTTCTCCATCATGTGGGTAAAATAGCTTGCTTTACCATTATTATGGTAAGTTGGGCCTGTCTGCATTGGCGTACACTGACTGTGCCAAACAGGATCCCTGGAGCAAGTGGAATGAGGTAGGACAAGAAAACAGAGAAGAAACATCTGTATTTAGTGGTAGGGGAAATGTTTTAGGGGATTTGGCAAATAAGGACAGGAAAAGGAGCATGATGTATTTTGGCGGTGAACTGTGTACGTTGTAATGGATTTTTTGATACTTCCCTAAATATAGATTTAGGAAATTCCCATTCAGCATCCTTCTAAAATCTTTTGTGTTGAAATTTTGATCTTGTAAACTTAATCTGTACCCAGCAGTTTCTGCCCTCTTAGCAGAATAGAGTACATGTACTTAAAAGAAAAAGGAAGATATTGATCCTTTTATGTAACTTTGTTTAAGGATTACCCTTTGAAAGTAGTTATAGTACCTGATCAAGAAATTCTTGAAGATCACAGCTTTTCAGTTTGAGTCCAGCAATTTTTTCTGGATATGATGAATTCAAAAAACTAATCCAGGGTGTGTAGTTCTGTCGCATGATGCTTTCTTCTGGAAGATCAAATTCATTGATGATATTGATAATGTTCCTGCAAGAGAAGCCAACGTATTTAAACTTTAGTTTAAAAGTTTGCAGATGATGTGGCTAGAAATGCTATGCTGTGTATTCAGATGCTACTCCAAAGTTGTGTTTGCTTTCTGTGCTATTTACAATATAAAGGAAAATATTAATTGACCACTTATATATAAATAGTAGAAAATATTCAGACAATTTAATGTTGTCTCAGACAAAAGCCCTGAGTAGTTTATGCAGATGCAGTCTCTAAAACAGTTTTGTTTTATCAGGTCTCCAGACCATTTCCACTACTTTAGTAAGTTAGTGAAATAAATTTCTGGAGAAATAGAAGAAGGTGGGAATTTCTACTGCTTCTAATGCTAGCCTGAGAGTAGGGTGCAAACCTTCATGCACTACTTGAAATGGGGTGTTTCATAATTTTTCTTGCTTCTTACAAATGATCATCCTTGACTCAGTCCCGTAGTACTTTATATTTTTGCATTAAACTTTTTCATACAGATGCTTTTCCTTTCTAATGAAAATAAATTCTCTAAATACATGCCTTTCAAATAAGATATCACATTATCTATTTAGGCACTGAAACCACAGTATGACTTTGGGAACACAGCTTTCTCACCTGTCCAAGCAGTCCCAGTAGGCTGTGGTTGCTTTAAACCCCAAAACAGAAAAGACTGGAATGGAAGCATAGAGGGATGTCATGCTGTTCACAATTGCTACTGTCACAGCATCCTTTTCACAGTCATTTCTAGAGATAGCATTCAAACAAGTGAGATGATTAAAAAAGGCAGTTTTTTTAAATCTGTGATAAGAATTTGAATTCAAGAAATGATATTTCTGCAAGCAATTTAAAAAAAAAAATTATTTTCTCCCTCCCTCCCCTTCCCTCTTCTGTTAGAATGCCTACTAGGCCTTTTAGAAAGGCAGATTCTTTTCTAAAGATCCTTTAGAAAAATTAAGGAAAGTGTTTTGATAATTTAAAGAAATTGCAGGAAGAATTCAGCCAGCTAATAAAGGTTGTAGTTTTACTCACTTTGTTGGATTGTAGCTTGCGAATGCAATAAGCCCCCCAAAAGCCAAAGAGAGAGAGAAGAAAATCTGTGTAGCTGCATCAAGCCATACACGGGGATTTTTCAAAGTGGTCAGCTGAAATAATTGGAAGAAATGCCTGTATTAGGCTTAAATTAAAATATCTTTTTCTTTTGCAGTTCTCATAGCTCATCTGTTATTTTGCTTCTGAAATTTTGAGCTGTGCTGCCATCTAAATACTATGAAAATGGGAATAGGTACTAAACAGGTCAGTAAAACAAGTGTTTTCAAGAGTATAATTGAGGCTATTTAAATGTGTGCAACAGTTATAGAATCTTTATTGTACACTTTGTCTGATGATAAAAATGGTTCTAAATGATAGAAACTAGGAACACAATTGGGAAAATACATTTTTTTGACTTTCTTTTTTTTTTTAATTCACATACTTAACCTGCAGTTAAAGAACATTGTCTAACTAAAACTATATAAACAAATACTAAACCTTCATTATTTTAAGGCAGAAAGTGATTCCATAGCTTTCCAATTTGCTTTAAAAAAATTTAATAGAAGCAACTAAAAGCACAAGCAGACGAGAAGAGTTATTAAAAACAGCATCTGCAATTCGAAGTGCTGATAAAACAGCAATAAAAGAACATCAGCATAGGAAATATAAGGAAAAAAAAAGGAGAAACTGACAATGATATTTGAATTTTGTTGTAAGGGCAGTATGATACAGAAAGGTAAATTAAAAAGCAATGATTGGTGGATTACAGAGAACATTAAGTAGTTTTAAATAGCTGCACTAAGGAATCTTGACTTTGGAATCAGTATAAAGGAAAGAGATAAAATATGAGTAATGCAAAAATGTAAACGTGATCAGTGAAATTACTTCCCTGCAGAAGCTACAAAGTAGTATGTTACACCCTACCATGTGAATTGATCTCTGATCCATTATCAAGGAGGGGGAATAGAAGAAAGTTTTACTAAGAACATTTTGAAAGCCAGATAATTCAAAGTGATGCTGGGGCTGTAGACTCTTTCACTTTACAACAGTCTGAGTCAAATCTGCATCCCAGTCAAGCAGAGGACTGTGTGTTCTGTGTGTGCTTGTAGTGATCCATGACTGGGACATACGTAGGAGTGTGGGGTAAGTACACCAGAAGATCCTTCACAGCATTTTGGGTTTCCTCTGAAGCTGGCCTGAGCTTGAAGAGAAAGAATAATGGGTCCACCTCAGTGTGGATGGATTCAGGCAATGCCATTGCTGCAGGTGCTCTCTCCACAGGGAGGCCAGTGCTTTGACCACAGCAGAGATGGTGTCACCTTTTGTACAGCATAGCAAGTTGATTCGTGGAACCATTGCTGGCTGAAATGCTTCAGCAAAGGCAAACCCTTCTAGAGGTTTATTTTGAAGGACCATAGTCGAGCCCTCGAGGGCCAGAGTGCTCACTGGCAGGACCTTGTGAAGGTGCTGTTGCTGTGCAGAAACTCGGCACTCACGTGGCTCTGTGGCCTTCACACTTTGATTAAGCGCTGCCAAGTCAGCTGCTGCTGACAGATGTGACTCCGAAAAGTCTGGCTTTCTGACTGGGAACTTTGGCAAATGAGTCTGGAGATCGTTTGGACTGGTGTTAGGTGAAGTGCATCTGTTGACTCCAAAAGATACTAATCAACCTCCAAACTTGAAAAGATAATGGGCAGGCAAGCTGCCATGGCAATGTCATTATATGATCTTCAGCAAATTATTGAAAGTGTTATTTGATATTTATATGGCATACAGATTTATAAGCATATCTTTAGAAGAAAAAATGTGCTGATGCCAGAAACATGCCGATGAATATATACAATCAGTGTTAATGAATGAACAGGAGAGTAAGGAGGAAATAATTGCTCCTTTGTGAGCAGTAAGATGTTTGAATTCTTGAATATGTGAAGCACAGACAAACAGAATTTGAAATTACTGGGGTCGGTATGATGTGAATTTTGTTGTAAAAATAGCTAATGGTTTTGTGAATAGATGATTTGGGGCCTGTGATGCCTTTATATATATACATATAATTTTTTTTTCCTTTTTTCTTTTTTCATCCTCACTGCTTCTTAAGTAGCTGCTGAGTTCTGGGCACAAGCAACAGCTGCCCAACCCAGTTCTTCATTGTTCGAATATTTACAATCTCTGAAGCTCTTTCAAATGTGAAAGAGACTGGAGAAGGAGACATTTGTATTCCTTGGGTGACACAGGTGTCTCCTGAAGCTGAACTATGCAGACAGTTGCTGATGCATGATAGAATCTCATTTCTGCTGCCTCTGCTTATTTATTTTTCCAAAAACCTTTCCAAAAATCTGTTCCAGCTCCTGTGTAGCTTCATCGTTGTACAACTTCTGCTTTCCCTTCAGGTGTCAGTTCAGGATACTTTTTTGTTTTCTTGGCAGCTGCATTTTCCAAGTAACCAAGAATTTTGTGAAGATGAGTGAATCATCAGACTTCTCTATGTCTGAAAGTGAATGAGAAGAAGTAGTCATTATTATTCAGAAATGTGTCAGATGACAAAAGCTGATTATGTATTTTTGCATGAAAATAAAAACACAGCCTCACATAATTAAAATTCATATGCATGCTTTTATTATTTGTGGTACTTACTAACAAGAACTTAAATACAAACTTGGAAAGTGAATAAACTTTAAAAATTGTGGTTTAGAAAAAAAAATAAAATTCAATTGGGTGGTCATGGTGTTGACACTGGGTAAGATAGGACTTTTTGTGCTAGTATTACTTTCTTTCACAGACTTCAGCAACAACACTGAGGTGTCACAGTTACGAGATAATGGATGTAGCAGCTGTTACAGAGAAACTACAATTTCTACTGCACTGTAAAGCTGGAAAGAAGCTGGAAAATACTGCCTCCAGTCAGGGAAGAGTGTCAAGAAGGTTGATTTTATTTATTTTAAAAGCAAGCTGAAACAGACAGTAGGTGATTTACTTCTTACTTTTTTTTTTTAAAACTTTTTCTGCAAAAAAAGACAGGAAAAGAAGAAGAAATCAGCACACATTTAAGATATATGTTTCACAGTTTTGTAAACTGTAAAACTTGGCCCCTGGGTGGGCCAAGTAAATCTTTGCCAAAAAACATAATAGCCTTCCTGGACAAATCACTTTGGGACATCCCAAAGATGAGAAGTGGAGAAGTGTAAAAGGAAAACCAGTGTTTGCTCACAGTGGGGGTGGGAATAGCAAAGGCAGTGCTGGTGCTGCATTTGTGGGATAAGGGGACAAAGAGAGAAGGGCAATGTTGGAGCTGTGTGCTTGCTGTCCTTACTGCCACAACCCTGTGTAGCCATTGTAGGTTAGTTTAACAAAGCCATGGGTCTTACACCAACTTCCTGTGCAATGGCAATACCGACAGCAGGTATCACTTACCAGGCTGTTGCATCAGCTTTTCCACATTTGTAGATAAAAGAACATCACCAAAACCATCTTCAGATGACTTTTCAAGGATGTCCCCAGGATGCTTCCTCAAACCAGCTAACCATCAGCTGCAGGTTGACTGCAGGTGGATTTTCCTTCTGACTTCTGTTACCAGTGTACAAATCCATCCAGCTCTTTTACGATGATCTGCTCCTCCTCAGCACTGCAATACCTCCAGTTTTGTGAGTACACACAAATCTAGTGTTCTGCATTCAGTTCAGGATCATTGCAAACTAAAACCCAAAAATGCCTGAGCTCTTCCAGAGAAAACTGACAGCCCAGCAGAGACCAAATGATAACAGGCCAAGGAGTGTTTTGTTTGTCTTTTTGAAGCTGCTTTCTTCCCTAAGGCATTGCACGAAGCTCTTACAGTCCTGTCTGGGCCCTTCAAAAATGTATGTCCTGATCTTCTGTAAAAACCAAACTTCTCCTGGAGCTCTGACAGCATTTAGATGGGTGTCTGTGCCACAGGCTTGTAGAAGGAGGGATAAAACCATGTCTCATCTGAGCTTTCTCTTGCTCTTGTCCCTTTCCAGCCTAGCATGTAAAGTATCTCTGAGATTCTTGGCTTATGTTTTCTTTAATGTCTGTGTTCTTGTTGAAGGAAAGGAAAATAAAGGAAACCCCCAGTGCTTCTGTGTTTGAAGCACTGCTATGGCTGCAGAGGCAATGGATGCTTGAGAATGTGTCAGTGAGTGATGCTTTTCCTTCTCTTTCATTTCATGGAGCTTTTCAGCCATGAAGGCAGAGTTGTGAGGAGCCTACAGTGGATAGCAACCACTTAGTGGGACAGTTTGACTTTGCATCTGAGAATGCTGCCAAGGACAGTGTAGAAAAGGTGCTTCTGAAATGGCAAACATGTGGAGGGATCTGGAACTCCTATCCATGTGAGAAGTTTAAAAAAATGGGACAGGGGCTGTTCTCCAGAAGCTCTGTCTTTTAGGAAGAGATATGGGGGAGGGGAGAAATGCTATGAAGAAACAGGGGCAGGAGAAAATTACTTTCAACCTTCCAAAACAAATCACTGTACAGTGTAATTGCTTGGTAGTTTTCTTTGTGACTGCTTAAAAGATTAAAGCTGTGTAAATTTTGTAGCAGTGGAAGGGAAATCCCATCTTTCTCACGTACATGTGAAATACATGTAAGTTTCACTTACACATTCAAGACTGAGGCACCCATAACATTCTTAAATTTAATTTTCCAGTATTTTCTAATATGCTTACTGTTAAACTGTTAAATTCTTTGCTGCTCCTTTACTTGTGAAATATGTTAAAATACTTAAGTCACTTCATCTCAGAAAAAGGGCTTAGCTGAGCTCTTTGATAGACATCTAAACCAGGAGTTGTTGGAAAATGGATATACAGTATGAAATCTGAGGGGGAATAAAAGAAAAAATACTACTAATACTTACATTAGGGGTGAAGAGGTAAATCAGACCTTCAGTGGCTCCTGGAAGAGTGAGTCCTTGAATAAGGAATATAGTCAGGACCAGATATGGAAAAATTGCTGTCACATAAATTGCCTAAAGTAAGGAGGTCAGAGGACAGACAGTTACTGGCAGTAAGTTCAATAAATCCTACTTAAATTATTGCAACACACAATCATAATTATATTAGATCAGACAGCTACAGATGAATATGGCTATCTTTCAAATAAGCAGGGTATACTTTTGCAGAATATATTTGTAACCAAATGGCTCTTAAAACTGTAAGGGGGGGCTGGTAGAACAGAAGTGTTTGCAATGAAAAAGGAGAGAAGCATCATTTTTAAGCCACTTGTACTGCTGTTCTCAGTTTGTTGCACAAGGAGCACACTGAATGGTGCCAGTGTGGTAAATGGGGAAGGCTTTCCTTGTGGTAAAAACTCAGTTTCTGGAGGGCAAGATTTCAAACTGTGGGGTAATCACTTCTCTGCCCTTTCCATACCTTCCCTGTGGTTTCAATTCCTCGGATGGTGCAGAGATAGACAATTGCCCAGCAAGCTGCTAAGCACAAAATGAGCCACCACTGTAACCTGCCACTCTCAGCAATATCAGGTGTTATGTTCAAAGTTTTCCTGTACCAAAAATAATTTACTGCGGTGCTTTCATAACATTCTTGATTGAACCCTGGGGGGAAAAAAAAGTGGCAAGTGTTAGAATAAATTGTGGGCTGCAAAATCAAGTACAGAGATGGAGTTTCTGTATTCTTTGTAGCAGCAAGACAAACTCTCACAGCAGGCTGAGACTATGAGACTTACATGAGACCTTCATCAGAACATCACAAGCATTTTATATGGGGGATAACTTCCTAATTAGAAACGGTGTTGTACTCAGTGCAAGGTAAAATCTAAACTAATTGTAGTGAAAACGATGAATATTTTTAGCTGTATAGCTACAAGTTGGTGGAACCATAACAAACTTCAGGCACCTGAGGATACATCTAAGTCCAGGCTCCCCAGGCTATGTCGTGGCCCTGTAGTGGGGAAAGACTCAGGCTTTGGCCTCTTTGGTTTGAGTTTCCAGGACTTAAATGAACAGGAACCTCAGGCAACTGCATGCAGGGGAGTAGGCATTCCCCAGCTAGGCTCTGTGCCACAAAAAAAGAGAACTGGGTACATGGTGTACACCACAATGTGTGATGTCTATTTGCCTTCCTACTCTAGAACAGCCCCAAGGCCTCCAAAGAAAGTTTAATTCCTCTATGTTTTGTCTTTTTTCTTAGCTTTTTACTCAGGAGATATTTCTTGCTGTGCCCTGGACCTCATTCTCTCTCATGCTCTGTGAAAAAAAGGAAGCTGAAAAATATTTTTAAAAAACTGAGAGCATTCTTCCTTATCTTGCTAATGTACACTGTCTCTCTTTAGTCTTAGTAAAGATTTTATAATAGATAATAGGACTTGTTCTTTATTTTGTTTCCCATTTTAAAGTCAAGCAAAAGGACTCATGGAATTTCTGGCTATTGTTGTTCCTGTGATGATGACGAATTTGGGTAGGCTAGCACGACTCTTTTATGTTTTTAACAGGAAATCAAAACAGGACTTGTGCAACTCAGGGCCTAATAAAGTGTGGTTTCTTGATAAGCCCAGAGTCTGATGTTTGTGATCCTTCTTTTGCTGGCAGTGCTCATGGAGGTGTACTTACCTGTTCTGTTTTCGTTTAGAGGACAAACACTCCAAGGAAGAGGTTCTTGGAAGGAGTTTATGAAATACCACATCACCCAAGTTAAAACAGTGTTGTAGTACAAGCTCACCAGAACCGACACCATCCACGAACCAACTCCTGCAGGAAGCCCAAGATCTCACTTTAGAAAAGCTTTGGGAAAAGTTATTAGTCAGTCACAGCACTAGCTCTTAGAAGCCCGCATTTCCTATTTTTTCAAGATTTTTTCCCCGACCCCATCCTGAGCTTTTCCCTATGAAAGATGGGCATTTGTGTCCTTCATAGCCAAACACTTGTGCACACTGCCCCATATCACGAGCCCTGCTCTAGGAATGCTGAGACTCTCTACTTACATAGAAGGTTAGGGCTGAAATCTTTGCTCTAGTATGCAATCCATTGTTTTCTACAATACTGGACAACTGTAATAGCAGAGAGCAAAAGGGACCAAAGTTTTATAGTGTGCTGTAGCTGCACGAGGCCACTCTTGTCCCAAATCACACACATATATATGCCTTAAATTGGTAATTGCTTTGCTCCTGTGATGAGGAGGGAAGAAAATCAACACCACAGTTTCCGTTTGCTTGCATTTTTGTGAAGGGAGTGTGAACATGCCTGATTGTAGATGGGTTTAGCTGGAAGCACCACCTGCTAATTGGTATTTCTTCCTGGTTGCCCTCTGGCCCTCAGATGACACCTCTTACCCACCCCTTCTCCTCCCACACTGGCCCACAGGCAGGGCTGTCCCTGCCAAGGCCATTTCAGGCACCTGCTCAAAGCATGATACAGCAGGGCTGTCTGAAGCATCCAGGGCATTGCCCCTGCCCTGCAGGCACAAGGGTGTTATCTCAAACACCCAGTGGAGTCAGTGCCTTAAACTCCTCATGGTGGCTATTCTGGATCACTTTTTGCAGCCTAACAATGGACACAGGGCACCAGATATGTTTTTCATATATTCAATAAGTAGAAAAGGTTTGTCACACTAGCCTGATGTACACTACCATGTGGAGTGTCCCTCATGCCCAGCTATGCTGATAAAGTCTCTTCAGTAGACCCACCCTCTTGCTGTTGGGAGCCTTCCCATGTGCTTGGGACTCATTGGGAGGTACAAGGATCCTTGAATTCCTGTCTTTCTGTCCTTCTTCAAGTCTGACTGTTCATGGACAGAGAAGATTGGGTCCTGAAGGGGCTGTGAGGGAGGACTGTGGGCAGGCAGCTTTGTTGAGCTCCAGGGTATAGTTGGAATGGGGCAGCATTAAATAGCAGAGTCCATGTTCATTATGCTCCCCACAGCAAAGGTTATTAGGTTTGCATTTTAGACTCCTAAAATGAGCCTAAAATGTGCCTGGAGTAATGCCTGATGAGAGCAATACAGAATTACAGAATCACAGAATGGTTTGGGACATGACAAGATCATCTAGTGCCACCCCCCTGCCATGGACAGGGACATTTCAACTGGACCAGGTTGCTCAGAACCCCATCCAGCATGGCCTTGAATGTTTCCAGGGAAACCATCCCTTGATATCTCACCATCCTTAGTACAAAACATCTCTTTTTATTCCTAATGTTCATTTCTTTTTACATCCTAAAAAGCATCGGGCACAAGTCTGTAGGAAGTGAGTGCTTGGGTGGGAGCTGTCTGCATTTCCTTGAGCTGGCCCTGAAGAGACCTACCAACGCCTCCAAGGTAAGGAGAGATGGTGTTCCAGGCTCCAATGCTGCCTTTCCTCAGGTACTGCCCTAGGGCCAGCTCGAGATGTAGCAGTGGGATTCCTTCAAAGAGAAGAGCGATGAAGTATGGGATCAGGAAAGCCCCTGAAAAGACATTTAAGTGTGATTAAGCCATGTGATTCTCTGCATCTCGTTGAGATTTCTGGTTTGTAATTAATCAGCTTTATGAGCTTAACAAAGTCCTTGTAGGGTGTGTTGAGAGAGAAATCCTTGCTAGGGACATCTACCAAGTAACATCTGTTGCTGGTAATTTTGTTAGTGAAGCTAAAGGGATTGGGATGCTTAGTGCTGCAGGACACTTCCCTCAGGCATCACTACAGCCCATTATATGTAGCCTCACTATTTCATCAATTTCCCTGTCTTTTAAGCATCGTCTTTTGTCCCTCTTCTCATAAAGCACAAGGGTTTGCCTGTCCCCTACACCAACTGTTTTCCCTTCAGTGCATTGCCTCATTTCTTTTCTTAAAGCTCTCAAGCCTCTGCTCCTCTGTCCTGCACTGGAAAAGCAGAATTATGTGCTGTATGCCCCCAAGAGACCAGGTTATTTTATTGACTGATGCTCTGCTCAGACCACAAAGCCTCTAATGAAAAACTGAGTGCAAGGCTGAAGTTGTTCTCTGAGGTGTGTGAGCCATGAAACTTCATTTCTTCCCTCTTTGTATCCTTGACATGTTTTCCGTTTTCCTCACAACATCTCCCTTGGGTCAGAAGCAGCGTATCCTGTCGGCTGCTTGTGGGAAGGGACCAATCCTACCAAGAGATCAGCCTGGCTGATTCCTGCTCAACTGTGTGCAGTGCCTCACTTTCCCCATCTTCCCTCAGAAGGGACACACGTTTGGGTCTCCTTTCTTTTGCACCGATGCTGATTTTCGAGAGATCAGAAGTTTCACCAGTATGTTTGTACTACCTGCCCAAAGGTCCCATTAAATTGAAATAGATTGATGTTTATTGCCATGACCAACAACCACTGTGGCCACAAAGCCTCTTTTCTGCAGGGAAACAAAGACAGGAATTCTGCCTCAGCCACCTCCCAATCCTCCTACAAATGTGAACAGATTCTGTGCCCCTCATAGCTTTGTCAACAAACCTGTGCCTCATTCTACTATTTCTGCTTTGCCTCCAGGTCTGCTCAGCTCTGCTCTTCCAGCTCTGGAAACTTTTTATGCTCTGTCTTTGGCCCTGAGAGAGAGGTGAGGGAATGCACAAGGATTTTTCCACCTGGAATGGTGCCTGGGTTCTGCAATCACTGGCTATTTAGAAAGGCTGGGCAGATAAAATCAAATCTCTTGAACTAGTGTTTTATTGCAATAACTTTGCTACCTCTTGCTAAGTGCTGCAATAAGTACACGCAACACTCAGAGAAGGTTGTTGGATGGTTTAGTTTTTTATCAAGTTATGCCCAGGAACAATCACAAAGCTCTTCTCAGCAAAGAACTGTTCGTAAGCTGCCAAACATGGAAATAAATGCCTCACCTTAAGATCTCAATTCTTAAAATGCTTTTAATTGTGAAGCAGATTTGAAAAAGGAACCTCATAGTTAATTCCTAGCGTGTTAAACCCTTGGTTTGAGCTCCCCTCCAGAAGAACCCAGTAAGCACTTGCCATGCTCATGTGGTCTGTTTCAAACCTGCTGCAGTATCCCTCTCCCAGCACATGTGAGGGTGCCAGCCCAGTCCTTCTGACAGTCTGATGCCTCGGACTGTCTCCTGGGAAGAGCAAAATATTGAGGCAAGTGACCAGAGCACTGCAGCATGGAACACTCTAGTTCTTCACCCATCTGCCAGGTCCTCCACAGGCTCTGGGCAGCAGCTGTCTCACTGTGATCCACACTGAGCCCTTGCTAGCAGAGCGCTCCATAAGAGACCAGCCTATCTCCCATATCATATCTCCTGGGAAATAACTGTGTAATAATTAGTGCAAGCTGTTATCTCTCTCCCCTTTTCTGTTTGCTAGTTGAACCACCGGCAGCAGAGCGTGTTTAGACATTCTGCTCATAAAAGCTTGTTTACTTTGTGCTGGCTTGTGTATATCTCCAGGCACATTTACAACATGGCAAAACATAATGTCACATTTGGAAAAAGAATACTGTTTTTCCATGAGAATTGTATAAAGTAATCTGCTATCTGCAAACATGAAAATACGGCAAAAGGACGGGTTAACAAGAAATAGTTTATGAAGCTAATCTTTCTCAAACCTAATTCAAGTAAATGCTTTGTAGTGTAAAATAAGTTTTTAGTTATTGATTTCTTTGCATTACAACATTTTTAGGCAAAAAGAAAAGAGAACAGTCAGTCTGCTGGAGCTTACTCTTTTCCACAATACAATCCCCCACCTATAGAAAAACATGGAGAAACATTAACAGTAACAGATGTGGAATTCCAGATATGGAATGGTGAGTAGGAACCCTCTAGCGCTGTGTAGTCAAGGACTCTGATTAATAGATAGAGGAGGATGTGCCAGAAGGCAAAGAATGAGTACCTTTTCCAAAAAATGCCATGAGAAATCTAGTCACAGAGAAAGCAAGCAGACAATCCAAGCAGGAGAGAACCTAAGACGCAGCAGGTATCACAAACCAGAGCACTTAAACACAAGTACCGCAAAATGTCAGCAGAACCCATATGATGTTAAGCACAGGAATAGCAGATTTGGCTTCCAATGGGGCATGGGAAAAGGAAAATTTAGCAGAAAAAAATCATAAAGCACAAATAACAAAGTATCTTGTATCTGTATGTTCTACAAAAAAAAAATAGTTTAGGGTTTTTTTCCTCATGAAAAGGAAAATTATAGTGGTGAAACATTTTTAAGAACAGTAATTTCACGACTATAAGGCACAGTCTTTTGACTAAAATTTTGATCGAAACCCAGAAGTGCACCTTATAATCTGGCACACCTTATATATGGACAAAGTTCAGAAATTTGCTGACAACCTGGAAGTGCACCTTATAATCCAGTGTGCCTTATAGCTGTGAAATTACTGTACTTTAAAAGCCTGGCGAAATGCCCATAAAAATCAGAAGTATTGCCAAAGCATGATTAGTCGCATCCCTGGGGTGTGACTTAGGAAAATTTTAGTCTACAACATTCCTTCTGTCAGAAAGACACTGAAGATTCATAAAATAAGCTTGGTGAACTCCCGTGTGAAATGTGAAGGATGCAGGTAGGCAGCTTTCAAATACAAGCATGCACCAACCTGAGATGTAAAGGGCAATCAAATATAACAAGTTATGAAAGGATTGATTCCGCATGTCACAGCTTTTCACCAAGGGTTTGAGCAGGACATGGCAAGAAACCAGAAAATGAAATTGATTACTTGCGATAACCCAATTTTTCTATCAGACAGTAAACATTTCTGCTCATCCCAACATACTATGTTTGTTTGGGTTGGTTTTGGTTCTTGGTTGTTTTGTTTTTTGGTTCTTTTTACAGAATCTTCCAGTTATACAATTTGCTCCTCTGAGGTTTTGTTTTCCTTTTGAGGACACAGTGAACCAAGCATTTCACAGCACGTTGTAGTTCAAATTTGAGCAAAAGGTCAAGTAGGCCACGAGTTATGAAAGTCTGTAAATGGTTGTCCCAGAAGTAAACAGTTGTTCCATTGTAGCATGACTGTAGTGTTTATGTGTATTTATTTTCCTAGAAAGAAACTGTATTTTATATTAAAGATATTTTTCAGCCTCTTTACGGGCTCAGGCACTATACACATTTTTAATACCCATGGGTTAAGCAAGCATGTACATACATATATATATATATTTATATATATATATACACGCACTAGCTATAATCAAAAGTAAACCACGGCAGTCAGTTCTAGATAGAATTGGGTTGCTTTCTTTAAGTATACTCAGATGGCTCTGTGTGTACACATATAGATGTGTGACTTGTTAGTATCTCTGTTTTAAGTGACAAACTCTGTACTGGGCTATTTAGAGACTTCTTTTCAATCCCAGTTGCCTGGGAACATTTGTGTTTGTCTCCACTGAGTGTGGCAAACAACCTTCATACCCATTAGTCACGAAAAGTAAATAACTAACTTAACTGAGGCAATAAATCCAAATAATCAGTAACGGCAGCAGGTGATAAATGTCAGCAGAACTGATATTATATTAGATACAAGTTACTGAGTAACGCTAATGTGCAATGAATCAGGGCCAGAGGTCTGATGGGAACAGCTGACATGAGACAAATGTACAAGCACTTGTTTTCATCTCTTGTTTTGGAAAAGATGCAGAAACGAGGATATCACCTGAACCAGCTGTAAAACTACCCCAGAAGCCTTCAAGCATGTCCATGCCATATCCATACCTGGTTTCTGCATGCTTGTGATTGTGGCTGTGGGCAGAAAGCCTCTCAGGGCTCCCAGTTAAACACAGTCTCTCCCATGTGCACATCTTCACATGCACACATGCAGGATTTATGCTCCAGTACCCCTGAAAATCTATTGGGCGTTTGCACCTGAGTTGTTTGCTTTTGAAAATGCAATCCCAAACCATGTCACTGCTTTAAATTAACAGAATAAAAATGCAGATACCTTACACAAAGATGTAAATGCAAGAGCTCTGTCTTCTCAGTGATCATAACACACTCAAGTTTTCCAATGCCAGCTTTTTAGGATAAATTATTCATAAATCTCACTGCACTCTGTTCCAGAGCCCATCCTGCTATTGAGCTCTTCGAGCCCTTTATTGAAGCCCAGTGGCCAAACCCCGGCTGCCCATCCATATATTGACCTTAATTCACCACTGCCTCATGCCACTGTTGATGGTGATGAAAGTAGCTGTTTGCCATTACTGAGTCCAGTGGCTATTTTAAGCTGGTTTTTCACCTGCAGCATTACTACTCAGGGAGCAAAGGAGCTACTCAGCCCTTGCCCCTGCAGCATTTTCCCATTTTTACTCTCTTTAAACCTGTTGTACCCACTGTCTTTTTTGTCCCTAGAAGCTCCTGTGGGAAATAGTGGAGTTCTGAGACTGGATACACAAGCAAGCAGACTTTCTGCGCACTGTTAAGTCCATAAGACAAGTAACCTTGCAGTCTCTTCTTTTGGGGTGGTGAAGTCTGTAGGGCAGGGATGCAGGGGACCCCAGAAGGGAGGATGAAGGGAAGAGTTCAAATCTCAGGAGTGGAGGAGCATTGCTATCTGCTAAAGTGAGTCTGGGACCTGAAGATGTTGAAACACCCGTGGGCACAACTGGCCACAGAGAAGCAACAATTGGTGCTTCATAGGAAAGTGTGAGAGCCTTTTTATGGCCAGTAGAACAATATTTCATCTTAATCCCGATTTTGCACAGATTTTGCGCAGTCTCTTGCAGCTGGTGGCTCCAGAAGCTGCTCTGTGCAATGAAATGTGTGGAGGAGCTGCATCTTCCTATGACCATGCCAGGGATTTTCAAACTTTCCACTGAGCACTTTGTGTTAATCATTCACTGCATTACAAAAACCTCACATTATGTTAGCTTCATTATGTTCTTTGTTAATCCTGAATGCTTTTTTCCTTGCTTTCCAAGATAGAAAGGCCACCTGATGTTGCAGAGGATTTGAGCTACAGCTCCTGCTTCATAAGAATGTTTTCCTTGCAGGTCTCATGCCATATCTGCTGTGTGGATATCTCTCTAAAGATGTTCATCATGTCTCATATTTGTCAGTATCATTAACTGAATTGACAGTGCTTTTTCCAATAATTCCCATGGACAAACACAGAGAAACAGTGTGCACTCCTGGCTTTCTAGCCACCCAGTGATGGTACTTTTTTGCAGGAGTTTCACTGGCTGTCGCATTTTTAAAATAAATGGTGGAAACCATCAAGTGTCCTGGGAAGAATCTAAACTACTGCTTCTTGTCTTTTCTTACTTCTATTTGTGTAACTGTAACTCTCAGCTGTTGCATATTCAGCTTTTAAAAGCTCCTTGCCACCAAAATAATTTCCGTTTTCTTGTTTACAGGCTATGATAAACATACTCTTTAATTTTCATTAAATTTCAGAATATGACCTACATAGATTGAATTGTTTCTTGTCCCAGAAGTTTTCCAACCCTTGAATAGTTCCTGGGGCTTTTCTGCATTTTGTCTAATTTTTAAAGTCTACTTTGAAAAGTGGATTTTAGAAAAAGTCAGAGATTCAGAAGTTGTCTTACTACAGGCAGCAATATCTCTACTTACTTCCTAGTGTTCTGCTGACATCTGCCAGGGTTTTTTCTCTTGATACAATCTGCTATAGCTCATTCATTTAACTACTTATCATAGTCCCTAGGTGGCTTTTTCTCTCTGAAACATCTTCCATTACAGGCTACATCCATTCTTGCTTCCTTGGTTGATTGAAATATGTGTAGTTCATTGAGTTATACAAATACCTCAGTAAAACAAACTTGGATGTGATAGTATTTTCTGTCATTTGAGAGTATCTCCAGGTGTGAATTTTTGGTTTCTCTGATTAATTGAAAGACAACAAATAATACTGGGCTGAAACAATTTGCTCACTCTTCTTTTGACAGCTTACCGCGGCAGATTTCAAAAGCTTCTGTGAATGGTGAGTTACCAAGTACTCTTTTCAGATCTATTTGTATTTACCAAATTGTCTGCTTCTAAAGCAATTCTTTGTGGAAGTGGTGCCAGGTGCAGGCTTAGGCAGCTGTTCATGATACCTGGCAGGCTCCTGTTGCTTCTCCATCAGCTGAGCATTTTAAGCAGCCTCACAGACAACCAAAAGCACAACTTAGTTTTGTGCAGGGGCAATTCCAGATGATGAGGTGGCTCCTAAGAGTTCCAGAGGAGGGTGGGGAATAACTCACTCACCATCCCAAAGGAAAGTTCAGTGGGCATTTGTCTAGGGGCCAGTTCCCTCAGGTCTTCCCAGGAGTTCTCATTTCTCCTTAAGGTAGCCAGCTGCAGGTTCAGTTCCTGCTTCCTTTGGGTCTGTAGTAGCAGTATAAAAACTTTAACATAGATTTATTCTATCATCAGTCTGGTCTTCCTAAACGAACGTATAATTTTATAATTAAATATACTTCTATAGAAAGAACTAATTAACTGGTGCAAAACATTAATGACAATTAGTGTATTTGAAAAAACGGGATATAACTGACACAAATGATGTAATTTCCATGCCCATCAGAAGTTGTATGAGAATTGCAGCTCAGTATTTTGGCAAAGCCCCGCTCTAGTCTTACCGCCTCCATGTGTCTGGCACAAGTATGGAAACCGCCACACGTTCCCCAGGCCAACAGCAAATCCGATACAGCTCAGAATGTACTGGAACTTATTGTCCCACTTGGGTCTGCCATCTTCTTTAGGCATTTCAAGTGCTGCTGATAAATCTTTTGACATTTTAAAGAAATAGGCTCCTTAGCCCCTTCCCCTGAAAATGGGAAGATGGTTTGAAACCTGTCCCTCCTACAGGTTTTATGCAGGGTGACAGAAGGATCTTGGAAGAGAGGTGGAGCTTTCTTTTTGTCTGATGCAAAGAGTTGTGCCATTGCCAAGGCTGCAGTTTAAAGACAAAACCAGGAATTATTATTATATAGAGAGCTACCACTCTTGCCTTTTTTTGCAACTCCTTCTATAGTTAGACATCTTGGGAATATGTTGTTAATGGGTAACTCAGGATCAAGCAGGTTTTTATATTTTGTTCTCCTTATGTTCTTAGACTCTGTCAGAGAAGTGTGACACTGAATATAATTAAAAAGAACCTTTGCAGCGGACTAATTAAAATTGCAAAATACCTGTAAAATTCTGTGAATAAAGTGTTGGCATTTCCTTTCTCAGTTTATTAATAGAAGCAAAGAAATGAAGGCATCTTTTCCAAATGCAAAAAGTCAATTAGAAAAAAAACAAAGAAAAATTAGACCTTGTGTGTTCAGATATTAGAATTTGGTCCATTTTCACAATAGTTGCTAGAAGTTAATGACTTCTCACCTGTTAATGAATCCCCAGAGACTATTTTTTTATTCATTAAATAGTTACTGATGAATGCAAAAGCTAAATGCTTTCCTTGAATTGAAAGTATGTGAGAATATTTTTCTGTTTTCTTTCAGTTCAGGGTTTTGCTGGTGTGCATGCCGAATCAGTTCACTCCACACTGAACAGAGCAGCCAGTCAGCTTGCTTACAACAGTTTATGGCTGGATTCGTCTCTCCAAGGGGGAAGAGTTTCCAAGTGAAGGTGAATTGTTTTCCCCAAAATAAAAGCCCTGCTCTCCAGCTAGGCACACAAATGTGATCAGATTGCAGATCATCTAACCAGAAGCCTGCTTCAGATCAAGGCTACAAAACTCTCTCCAGGCTGTCACAGCTCATCTGCTTACACCTCTGCAAATATCCAGGCTCACAGATGGAGCAACTCAACTTCCCAGTGTCTTATCAGTGTTGTCTCAGACGGCACACATTAGCTGGACACACAGGGTGGCTTAGCAGCACTTGCACGACATCAATGGTACCAGGGCACACACTCCATCACTCCTTCCCCTGCTGCTCTCCTGATCAGGGGATGCCTTGGGCTGGGCTTGGGCCCTTCCAGCCAGACCCTGAATCCCACAACTGGCACCTTCAGCCAGCCACTTCACACGTGGTGTTACTCATTCCTGGTGGCTAAGCTATTTATCAGCAGAAAAATCGGACAAAAATATGTCATTCCCATTTAAGAGCAACATCTTCAAATAGTTTAAATAGTTACTTACATTAATGTAATCTCTAAAAATTGAAAATGGAATGTAAATTAATTTAACTTTTCAGATTCTCTGGAATGGGTTGCCCAGAGAGGCTGTGGATGCCCCATCCCTGCAAGTCTTCATGTCCAGGTTGCACGGGGCTTGGAGAAACCTGTCCAAGTGGAAAATGTTCCTGCCCAGGGTAGGGGGGTTGTAACTGGGTGACCTTTCCAGTCTTTTTCAACCCAAACCATTGATTCTATGATTCCATGAAGTACACATGCAATGTCTGGCACTTTACTCTCAATTTAGAGGAGATAGACTACTCTAAAGATACGTTCTGGAGTAAATATACCCTAAGTGTACTTATTTCTTGTAAGAGAGTGTTTTGATTACAACCACTATGAGGGTCTAAATTGGATCCATTCTCCTTTCAAAAGGTGGGAGTAGGAATTGCTGCAAGGTGATACAAGTCCATATACAGAGAGTTGGGTGAAGAGCATCACCCATCCAGAGGGACTGGGTACTGTCTGCTTCAGGCACTCTGCCTGGGTGCTCTAACGCTGCCCCTTTCCCTCTCCAGGGGCCACATGAGGAATGGGACTCGTCACTGAGCTCCTCTGGGTCACATGGAAGTTAAAAATTCAATAGTGTGTGTGTGAATGAGTCAGAGCCACCTACCTTGATGGCAACAGAGGAGAGCAAGATTTGCACCTCTGTGTGCCTTGGATCTCCATCAGCACAGATTCCCCGGGAAAGTGGCGTACACCCCTGGCTCATGGGTGCCACAGAAGGCAGATTTTGCTGCTTCCAGAACTGCTGCTGCCCCATTGCAAGATTGCCTCCGCTGTCATCAGCGAAAGCAGCACTATCTTCTGGGAACTTGGAAGTTATAGGCAATTTATAAAATATATAGAATTCTAAATTAACCAAGCCATCATACTCATACATAGAAACATTTTTATTAAATATTTTAAACTTCTCTATGAGACAAATAATATTAGTGGCTTTCGGCAGCACAGTGGTATGTAAAGTAAAAACAATTTAACGTGCAAGAGAAGACAGCATTAAGTTACCCTTCATATTGGCCACCCAACCAGAACGATTACACATCTAAGTGTCACTTATGGCATTTCATGCACAGTGCATCCCCAAGCAGAAGGGATGGAAGCCAGTTTCAAACAAGCTGGCTTCAGAGCTAGAAAGGGGACAAATGATTTGGCCTGGTGCCCCATCCACTTGCAAATGTCACTGTTTTGTCTCCAGGAGCCAGGCCATCAACTCTTCACATCAACTCTTCAACAGTGCATTGCATTGTTAAGCAAATGTTTACCTGGAAACAACACATGGTTATCCTTTCACGAAAATAAAATTAACTTTGGATTCTTAAAAAAAATATTTTTTTTACTTTCTCCACTGACAGTGCATCCCTCCACATTTGAAAAAAAAATGGTTTCACGACGAATACTTTAAGTTTCCATTAATGGAAGTCTCAGATGTAGCGATAAGACCAGCACGATCATTTTTTTTCTGGCAGCGGTTCCTGATGGCTTTGTAGATAGCAAATGTAGGGATGGCCAGACTGGGCACTCCAGAGAGTATTACAATGACAGCATACACCCAAGGGGGATATTCAACCTTCTCTGTTTTGGGGAACTCCTCCTGAAAGAGCAAACAACCAAGTTGTAGAAAGGCATGAGGAGCAAAAGCCTGGGAACGTGCACACATTAACTAATTCAAGAGATCAAAAATGTAATTGTAGTGCTGGCCAGCCATAATGGCACAACAGCTTGCCAACTACACAGCAGCTTTCAGCTCGTTTCCAGCCTTAGCTGTTTTGCACTTATTTTTACTTAAAAATGATGTAAAGAAAATGGCATGAAAGCAGCATGAGCCAGGAAGGGAGGCTGCAGGACTGGAACACTTCCTTGGCACAAAGGGATGTGGGAATGGGGGGGCTGTCAGGCCACCAGGGCCTTATTGACAATCAGCCTTTTTGTGGGAAGGCTGAAATGAAAGGGTGAAAGAGGGCTGAAACATTATTAAGAAGAAAGTGAGGTTGCAAAGGAAGAGAAAAGAAAGCAGTCCCATTTCCATGTCTTTGAGCAAGTTTGCCAGAAAACTGTTTCAGATGGAAGATGACTATAACTGACAATGACTCTTACATTAAAGAAGAATACTTAAAATAATTATAAATAAATATTTTGGTCTATACACTTACATAGCTAGGGTTCCAAACACTGTAGAGCAGTTCTTCATTGACTTTCACCACAAAATAGAAGAAAAAGATAACTAACATAATGAGAGGACTGACGAGTCTCCAGGTGACCTGCCAGAAAATGTTGGGCTTGTGTCCAATCATGAACTCAATATCCTTGTTAAACCTAGAAACAAAAACAGGAAGTTCAGATTTTTAAGCTGATCAAAGAATGCCTGCTCATAAACAGGGAAGTCCAAACTACCCCTAACTGTGGTTTCCAGGAATTTGGTACTGTCAGTTCGAGACCAGGATTGACAATATCAGGAGTTAGCCCTCAGCAGTTCAAATTAAGGCATGTATCATTGCAAGTCTGGAAAAATATTTTTGGAAATGTAGTATCTTGAAGATGTCTGTGAGGCATATGTGAAATAGTTTCAACAGGAAAGAGTCAGTGCAGATGGATGTTCCCCAGAACACATTGCAGTATTGCTTCACTATTTTTTGATATCTCAGTACTGCATAAAACTAAAGGGAGTGACACAATATTTTAAGAAGGGTAAAAGCAAATAGAATTTAATAATTAGGTTATAATATAATGTTTGCCTAATTTGGATATCTACCAGTTTTCTCAGGCTGAATAATGAAACAATATTTAACTTTACACATTATAAAGCACATTAATGACAATTGTGTTATTTGGATTATTCATGGAACATGCGGTGGTCAGTGGGGCAAAAATATTTCCACAAGAAGAAACAAACCCTGCACTGAGAGTGGTACTGTCTGCATCAATCCTGAACCAATTTATGGTCTCTCCATATAATGCAACAGCTTGTGCTGTTCTTAAAAATAGTTAGTTTGGAAGTTTGGGGTTTCTGTTTTAGTCCTTTTGTCTGGATTTCCTGCATATCCTATGGGGATAAGCCTGAGGGGACTATTCAGTTGGTCCTTCAACTATGCGCAGCACACTGAATCCACTTGACTCTCAATTACTATGTAAATTTATTTTATCTTTTCATCCCTTACTTCTGAGATCTAGGTCTTAAAATGATATGGAGCCCCATGTCCTGACTGCAGGGCAGGTTCAGGTGTAGTTCGTGTGTCATGGATAACACACGTTCTTCTTCCAGCAACAGAGCCATCCTTCTACCAATGTCCCTTTATCAGAAAAAGGTCACAGAAACTCATCTGGAGCAGACAACACCACTTCTGGGCAGCCTGAAAAGCTCTGCTCTCAAAGAGGGCTACAGTGATGTGTGCTGGCCAGGAACATGGAAGTTTGGTATGAGGCTCTTTTCTGAATCAAACACAAACACATGCACTTTGCCCCCACTTTATGGACTCAGCCCATGCTTGTGGTCTGGAAATAATTTAAATTTACTTTGTAAGGAGTTCTGAGATCTTAAAGGGAAGGAAAAGTGATCAACGTAGACTTCTCCATCCTTAACAAATTAAAATAAGTCTTCTTTCCCAAGGGCACACCATCTAATTTATTTAACCTGATTCATGCTTCCTTGAGCAGTATAGAAGAATGGGAAAATAGGCCACAAGGGCATTCACCCCACTGCCAGGAGCTGCAGCTGAATCTGGCAGAAGTTCAAGTAAAACTTGTGGGTGATTTAATTCCCTGTACTTTTTTTCACATTTCTTATGTATTAATTATAAATATTAAGATGCTGAAACTTGATTTATTACATTTGTAGAAAGTTGAGAAGATAATTACTCACTGCTACAA
>VRYO01001463.1:63947399-63985386 GCA_009812075.1 Sialia sialis
ATATCTGCAGCCTGCCTGGAGATCCCTTGTTGGACAGTAACATTTAGCACACCCTGTAAACACTCCTGGGATGTTCCCTCTGTGTTAAACTTTCAGCTCAGTGCTAACATCCTTGTACTTTGCTTCTGCTAATTAAAGGTTTAGTGCAATTATCCTGAAAAAGAGCTATTATCAATGTCACCATAATTAAAAGGCAAATGACCTACAGTGGCTCTTAAGTAACTGTTGCAAATATCTATATTCTGATGCCTACTATAAAAATAAATTATTTGCATTCATACTATCATGCTCCAGGGCTCTTGTTGATGCTTAATATTCTCTTGCAATATCCTAGGGATGTCTTTATTTGAACTGGTTGTTAAAAAGCATTATTTAATATAATGTATTAATAAAGTGGATAGCTTTCATACACAAATACTTAACAAGCATTGTTTCTTATTGCTGAGAACTCTTTAAGAAACCTAAAACATATAAGCAGCCCTAAATTACATCATTTCATTGATTTCTACAACAGAAATTCTGTGCACAGAGATGCAGCAAGATTGTAGCTATACAACAATAATCACTTTATGCATTGATACCAAGTAATGGTTAAGCTGTATTTCATACCTGTCTATTCCATAAATGTAGACGACTGAAAACATCTCACAAAATGCAATTATCAGCAGGGGAATAGAGCCAGCAAAACCATCAAATAGAGTCAGCCAGTAATTACCAGAATTCAGCACAAAAATGAAAGCTATCAAATAACACACCAAACAAACGAGACCTGTGGGGAAAAAAACAAAACAACAGCACACTTAGGCAAAGAAAGCAAAACCAAAATGAGAAAAAAAGTATTTCCCCAGCAGCTATAAAGCTTAAAACGTAACTCTTGCAGCCTGAAGGCCACCACTTTATTTTTTAATGGCACTCTGGGGAGTCTGGCTTCTATTTGGGTGAAATGCTCCTAACATTACACAGGTGGCAGATGTTGCAAAAAAAAAGGGAGAAAACTGAGCAGACAAAACAGGTCCTCTTCCTCATAGCTGATGGGATAATGCTGCTCTGAGAGAAATCCTGCCTGGGTGAAGGATTCAGGTCCTCCAAGTTCTTTGCAAAGGACGAGACAGTGGTCATCATGAGCAGCCTGATGGGCAGGCCTAAGGATTCACAGCTGCCTGCAGGCTCAGAGGGAACCTCACATGAGCTGCCCCATTTGAGAATGTGAGAAAATCTTCAGGAGGTTATCTGGGAGTCTTAAGACTGTTTCAGGCAGAAGAGGGATAGGTTACTTTTTCAGCACACAAGCTGCTCTCTGGGGAGGCTGGGGTGGCCACTTGTCTCTAAAACAGCACTTACCAGTAATAAGTTCCTTTGGCACTCTGGGGGATATAATCTTGAGATCTTGTAAAGGCACAAGCACACCTTCCATATTTCCAAACATAGATGACAAACCCAAGCAGAAGAGCATAATGAAGAAGAGAATGGACCACAAAGGTGAGATGGGCATTTTGGTGATAGCTTCAGTGAAGACAATGAAGGCTAGGCCAGTTCCTTCAGCTCCCTGGGGAAGATTTAGGATCATTAACATCACACAGCACTTAAATTTACATTGGTAGTCACTAGACCTGGCAATTAAACAGCTGCTATACATTCATATCATGTTTAGGGTATCAATATAGTTTATGGTGTTAAACTTACATCATTCAGGAAAGTTTCCAGATCACAGGTTTCAAACTTGAGGGTTGCAAAAGTTGCAGGATCAGTCATGTTGCACAGCTGCAGCATTTGTTCAAAGTTATCTTGGGTTACATTACCTTCTGGCAAATCAAATGCATTCATCAGAGTAAGAATATTTCTGAAAAAGGGAAATGTAAGTAATTTGAAATTATTAATTTGTAAGCATCATCAGGATTCGTTAACATCACCAAACAAGTTATTTAGAGTACAATATCAAGATCAGACTTGACATTGGAAAGTCCAGCAGATGTACATGTACAATTCTCTTTCTTCCAAGGTGAATATAACACTGTCTTTCATGGCACAGATGATTCTAAATGGATGGACACCCTAGGAACCTGTGCAGGAGTTGAGAGCCTGTCTCAGCACTGCACACTAAACACCAGTCCCCAGACTGGGCAGCTGGTGGGAATGTCTAAGGTGTCTGCAGCTGTGAATCATGCAGTTTCACAGTTGAATGTGGAGGAACTAGACTGGAAACCACAGAGTCTGACTGCTCTGGTGAAATGAGGCATCTCTGATGAGACCTAAGCTTTTGAGCTCTCTAGCAGGAAACCTAAACATGGAGCTAACACAGAAACCACAGAATATTGCATTCATACCATATGTCAGCATGGAGAATAATGTAAAATATAGTTGCTTATGCAACCTTTATGTAGGAAATAAGGTGACTTGAACAATTATCACTTTCTATGTGATTTGTTCCACAAGATTCCATATTTTTATAAGTAATGACTGCTTCTGATGCCATGTGGGTCAAGAGCTGCAATTATTCAGAAATTATAGATCCATTATCAGCAGTCTAACAGAGCTGCCTCAGTAAAACAAACACCTGCATATTCTGTGGGGGGTTTTTCCCCAATAACTCACTTGTCAAAGCAGTCATCATATCTTTCTGTGGCTCTGAATCCAATGATGGAGTATATGACAGTTGCAGCATAGATGGATGTGAAACCGTTGATCACTGAAACGATCACAGCATCTTTCTCACAGTTGTTGCTGCATTTTAAAGAGAGGAAACAATGGATGTCAACCACATTCCCAAAATAAATAGTAAAACTGGTTGCCAAGACTAAGAACTCTAGGATGCATAGTTACATCAGTGTACCCTGTAGTGTTATTAGATTTAGTAAATTGAAACGTGGTGCCTTAAGCAATTTAACAGCTATCGTCTTGGTTTCTTTTGGTTGTTTTTCCCCTTCAAATAATATTGTTCATAAGGAATAATTGTCTGAGCTGTTTTCATGTTTGGCTCATGGGAAGTAAAGTGTGAGGGGCAAAAGAGTCCCCTTCTTTTCAAGCTTGTCATGGACACATTGCCATGGGCTGTGCCTTCACTGCTGGTATATTGTGCTGCAAGGTGAAAGACTAGGGCTTGAATTCAAATACTCAGACAGGAAAAGTGAGCACAAGTTCACTTTTCATAGCACTCAGGTATGGTGAAATTGCAGTAGCCAAGAGCACTTGGGAACAGTTTTGTCTGACTGTTTTACAAAAGATGGTTCAAAATGTTCTCAAGTTTTGGAAGAACAATGAAACATTATGTTGATAAGATAGGCCAGAAAAAACACTTTGTAGAAATGCCTCTGTTGCAAGCACTTTTTGGCAGTGTGCCTGTGCTAATACAAAGAATTTGCAGAGCCTGAAAAAGACTTTCATCTGAGGGACAAGATAAAATAGCAATATTAAATTAGTTAATGGTTTTAAGAGAAGGCTGTAAAATGGTGGATATCTTATTTCTCCTGGGTGAGTCAGGGGTATTGAGATAAACTTGATGTTGTCATATTTAATTTTCTGAACATGTCCAAGAGGAGAGACAAGCCTGTCCAACCAAGACCTATCCCACTGTATCCTTTCCCCCTTTATAGCATTGGAAACAGGCTTCTGCTGGATGTAGGGTATTGAATGGAAATTCCTTGCTGTAGTCTTGTGTCAGTTTTTGCAATGTAACACGAGATTCTCAATGACAGGCTTGAAAAATATTTCTTCCTTTTAGAGAAAGTAAGATGCTCAAGCTCCTTCTTATTATGAATTAGTGAACCCTTGATGGCATTGAAACCTTATTATTTTAAAACCTTATTGTATTTTCTGGTGTTTTTGTACTCCCAAACCAACCAGCAGCAGAGTCATTGACACCTGGTCCAGCTGGTGCTGGATTCAGGTGACCCAACACCACAGTGTAACATTGTGGAATTTGCATGGGGATTTTTAAATTATATTTCTTGGGAGTTCAATGACTTTGTTTCCTCCTTAAGTCACGAATCACTGAGCATTGAATGGATGAATGGCCTGAATGCAACTGCTCTGTGTGTTGGAAAGCCCAGAGGACACTGCTCCTATTCTTTGTGTCTTTTGGAAAGGTGGATGCTCTCAGTCCTGACCCCATGGCTGTGGGACTTGGATCTTAAGCAGGTCTTGAGACTTGAAACACCTCACAATAAGACTTGCAGGCACCAAAAATTCCAGGTGATCTTTTCAAAAACACCCAAAATCAAGAGTGGTGGCAAGGAGAGTGGCGGCAAGGACCTTCCTCAGTGACTGAAATGCTACTGTGGTGTAATTGAAACCAAGCCAAAACTAAAGCACAGATTTTTGAATTCACGACCAAATCACATATCCAAAACTTAATTCAGAGATGTTTATTAAAAATAGTAAGTTTAGTGAATGCCACACAGTTTTCCTTCCAAGAGTGCTGAAGGAATGGCAGGCATCAAGAGGCACTGGTGGTTGCTCCAATTTTCATGAGGAAGAGTGTAGAATATAGCACTGCATCATAATTTGCAGGCTGGGTCAGTCTCTGGGCCATGGGATTTCTCAATCCCTGGCCCCATTGCACACATATAAAGGAATCAAATTTAAATTTCAAGATTAGATATATCTCTACATCTTAAACCTAAAGTTTTAAACCGTGTTCTGCGAATTGATTTGAAATATGTGCTCTACCACCTGCTCTGAGACCAAGGGCATCACCATGCACTGAGCACTCCCACAGAGGAAACTCCTGCTCAACAGCTGGGGGTGAGCAGCCAGACCCCTTCTTCCTATTCTGCATCACCTCTACTTTCTGTAGCAAGTCAGCCAGAATAGGGACCTGAAATCTTGGTTTGGGAGAGCTAGGAGCAGCCAGAGGAGATGCACCTTACATGTCTCAGGGGAGGCTGTCCCAGCACAATAGTAGGGCAAAATAGAGGTGTTTTATTTGAAAGAATGAAATATTCATATAAAATTTGGGTTTTGCCTAGGTACTTACTGAATAGAGTTGTAACTGGAGAATGAAATGAGGCCTCCAAAGGCCAGGGAGAAGGAGTAAAACACCTGAGCTCCTGCATCCAGCCACGTCACTGGGTTCGCCAGCTCAGTAACCTGGGGCATCAGACACACAGCTGTAAGCACATCCAACACTGCTATTTAAACTGAGTATGACAGATTTAAAGCAACAATTAAAACAAGAACATTAACCATGCAAACCTCACTGCTCTTGAAGAATTTCAACAAATAGGCCAATTATTTTTGTCACACTTCTTTTTTTCATGAAAGAAAACCTACCCAAAGTTTTTATGCAAGCGTTTTGAAAATAGATTTAAAAAATGCTTTGCATAGCTGACAGCTGCCATGCCTGTGTTCAGAACAGGTGCTTATTATTTAACATTAATAATGATCATTCAGAGATCTGCATATGGAAAATGATGTCTCTTGTAATTTTGTTTAAATACTGTTATATAATTAAACCATTCTCTCAGGTTTTTGTTCATATGGCAATTAGGTAAGTTCTACTTCCAAAGACAATATTTATGCTTTAAATTTAGGCTGGTTCTTAGGTAGAATGCAGGAAAATAAATCAAGCAAAAAAAAAATGACAACCTCACTACTCTGTGATGATCATTCAATTAGATGGAGGATGGAGAGAGAAAAAAATATTTGTGTTTATGTACTCTTGTTATATCCAATGCAGAAGATTCACGTCACAGAATCAAGATTTTTAAGGTGTTCGAAGGATAGTTAGAAAAGCACCAGTGGGAGGACTAATTTCCAATCAATTGTGAATTACAGAGAGAACTACACCACATTTCACTGAGCAGTGACTTACATTAGGGGTGAAGAGATACACAATTCCATTGGTTGATCCTTTCAGTGTCAAGCCACGGATCAGGAAAATGGTGAGCACCACGTATGGGAGAGTTGATGTCACATACACAGCCTGCATTAAGAAATGTAAATAAACCACTCAAATAAAACAAAGCACTTGAATTATTAAAAAAAAAAAAAAAAGAAAAGAAAAAAAAAGAAATAATCAAGGAGCGGTGACTAACAATAACAGCAAGTTTCAAGTGAGTCACAATTAGCATACTATAGTAATTAAGCATACTTTCAGTAATGAAATAGTATTTGTGCTCCATTTTGACAATAAACATTTCTTTTAACAACGGTAGTTTATTTAAGAGAAATTGTCATTGAAATTCAATTCAGATCTTTCAAAAACAGCATCAAAAATAACCTACACCCTGAGACCAGACTGATGCAAGGATGGACTTCCATAGAGATAATATGTAGGACTTGCACAAACCCAAATAAATCTGTATGGGTATGTTTTGAAGAGAATAGCCATAATAAAAAGAGAGTCCCTTGATCTCACATTAAAGATTAATATTAGTGTTAAAGCGATAATACCTAAAAATGTGTTCTAGGACCTGTAAGGATGGAAGACGGACAAAAAATTGGTCACAAAAATCTCCACATAAATCAAATCAAGTCAGATTCCATTTCATTCACCTCCATTCTTTAAAAAGCAGTCCCAGTGATGACACTAAATTTTGGACATGCTTTCACTCAAAAACCAGTCAGTTTCTACAGCATTATTAATTCTGTATAGATAAGGGATCACAACAGCAGGATTAATATCATCTCATAAAAAGCCCCTTCGAGACAGAGTACCTTTCCTGTTGTTTCAATGCCTCTGATTGTGCACACGTACAGCACACCCCACGCACATGTTAAACACAGCAAAAGCCACCACTGGATACTGCCAGAATCCTCAATGGAAGTGGAGATGTTCAGTGTTTCTCTGTACCAGAAGTAATCTACAGGAGAGCTCTTGGAACACTCTTCCACATAATCTGTAACCACAAAATGGTTGTCATTTTTTATGTCTTTTATTTACCTGGAAAAAAGGAAGCTCTATAATAAACATCAGTGTTTTAAACTGTTCCACTTAATGCCAAAGGATTTATTGTCAGCAAATGTTCAGATTTTTGGAAGATAGTTTCTTCCTCTCCCACACCTCCTTCAGCAATATTTTGTCTTCTGTTTTGCGGGGCATTTTTCAAGGTCTTGTCAGCTCAAGTTGAATCCTCAGCTCCCCGCATGGTGCTGGCCTGTGCAATATTCTGTCCTAGCCTGCCCTTAAATGAGGCTTTCCATGCTTATCCTGGGCAGAGCGGAGCACCCTGAACAGCTGTTCCCAGACCCAGCAGAAAAACCTGCTTCACACAGTGTCATACCGGGCTGACTATGGAAAACAAAGCTCCTGTCACCAAGCAGTCTCCAAGGAGATTGGAGGTGTCATATTGACAGATACAGGTGTTCCAAATCGATTATGCTTTTTTTTTCCTTTTCAGTGTGCTAACAGAGGGCTGCTAGTGAAGAGATGGATGAAACATATTGCCTAAATCTGGAAAATATTAATGTTTATACTAGATCTGCACTTAGTCAATATTCTGTATAGGGACACGTCTGTCAAAATCTGCCATGATTTGTCTCAAAGATTAAGGGCTGGCCACATTTTATTTAATGTGAATTTGTATAAAACATAAGTATCAAATAGTGCAATGTGCCTGACAGGACTGCCGTGCCTTACTGCTGTGTCACAGAAAGACTCATTTAGAGTAATTGTTAGAAACAGAAATTTGTGCTGTGCAACAAAATACAGTATCTTATCAAACATACCTGTTCTGTTTTCATTGAGAGGACAGGAACTCCAAGGCAGGGGTTCTTGGAAGGAGTTGAAGAAATACCACATCACCCAGGCAATAATAGTATTATAATATAAGCCCACCAGGAAAGATACAAACATTGATGCTATTCCTGGAAAAAAAATAAAAATCAGAACATTGTGTAAATTGCAACACTCTCATCTTCAAGATATATCAAAGCACATGGCATCAAACTCCAGCTTTCCTTCCACCCTGCTATGTTTTGTATGTAGGTTTATCACTGTGAATTTGTTGCCTAAAGGTTGGAGAGATGAGTCCTATGCAGAGTTACATCCTGAAACCTCTCTGAGACTGAAGGTGATGCCCACTTTATGAGAGGACTAACTCCCTACAGACACCACACAATCCTGTTCACAGCCTTGCCAGCTGATATCCAGGGAGTTTGGGATGCTGGACATGTGAAAAGCTCAACTGACTTGGGATTTTGATTAATTGAGACTGAAATACCTCCTTCCACAATGTCGCTGCAAAGGTCAGCAGAGGTTCTGTTGTATAGGATGGATGTCTGCCAGGAGGCACAGTCTGTGACCAGGTACAGAATTCATGCTGGTATCTGTCCTCCTCTGCCTGTTCCCAAGTAATCAACCTCTGATGACTTCTCTGGCAGACAGTAAATGCTAATCATTAGCTCCTGAGAGCTCTAAGGTTCTAAAGAATCTTGAAAAATTCCAGATGCAATGAACAATTATCTTTCGTAACTGATTTACAAATGCAGTGGATGCCAAAACAGTCCTGTTTCTTCTATTTCAAGTGTGTGGTTGAGGTTGGAAGGGGTTTCTGGAGATCAGCTGGTCCAAGCCCCTGCTCAAGCCTGGCCATCCAAAGTTGGTTGCCCAGGACCATGTCCAGGCAGATTTTGGGTGTCTCGAGGCTGGAGATTCCAGAACCTCCCTGGGCAGCCTGTGCCAGTGCCTGCTCACCCTCACCCTTGCTGTTTCCTGATGTTCAGAGGCACCTCCTGTGTTTCCTGTGTAACGAGGCAGCTGTGCAGACTTTTATGCTGTGTGCATAATGGTGCTTTTACTGTATTTTCAAATGGACTGTAATAATTCTCAGAAGTTTGGTACAGAGGTGAAGAAGTATTTTCTGCAAAATACTGTTTCTATGGCATTTGGAATGGTAACTCTCAGATGCAAAAAAAGGTAAAACTAGGTGGATCTGAGGTCTAGCGGATAAAGATTCAACTCACATTTATCCACAGGACAGTTACAGAACAATTTTTTGTCACACCTAAAGATTCAGTCTAATGGTAAAAACAGCCAGTATGGATAACACAGAAAATATCTGAGCCTGAAATTGGTCTCAGATTAGAGAAGGGTTTTAACAGGGCCCACCGTACTTGGGAATGTGAACACAAAACAGTAATTTTGCTTTATCATTATTAATTTCACCTTTCAATGGAGAGTTAGGAAGAGGGGAAAATTAATAGATCCTGAAATCTCTCATGACACTCCACAATAAAAGCTGGAAGATTAGTTTTTCAGATCAACAGTTTAGACACTTGTGCTTTCTCAGGCAGCTTTTTGACTTACCAACCCCTTTCAGGGTAGGGTGGACAGAACTCCATACACCCACGCTGCCTTTCCTCAGCCTTTGACCAATGGCAAACTCAAGATGAAGCAGAGGGATACCCTCCAGGACAAGCAAAATCAGGAAAGGGATCATGAAGGCTCCTGGAATGCATAAGAAAAATAACGATTCTGATCAGTGAATTACTAAAACAAACCAAAACCATCAGGTTTGTGAGATGTTGACATGATAAGCAACCTGTAAGCATCTTTGTGCAAAACCTTCCCTGTTTTTTGAGCAATGCTTTTCCTGATTGCCCAGGCAGGGCCCTCAATTACATATGTAGTTTCAGGCAGGAATTCTTATTCTTCCGGAGTGACACACATAAACAGAAATTATACACCCTCAAGGTTAAAATTTGAAAAAGCCACCTTTGAATTGCAAGTGAAGGAAAGGTAGCTACTCCCCTGGAATTACTTAATTACTTTGGCCCCTTTTATTTTCTGCAAAATATTATGGTTTTATAGCTGTGACTCATGCAAAGTGTATGAAATAGTTGGATGAGCTAGGCAAAGTACCTCTAAATATTAGGCAGGAGCCTTAGGCTGTTTGCCTGAAACAACAGTAAGTTCTTGGCATCTGTGTTCTACAACTTTTATGTTTGATTAGAAGGTATTTGAATACAGGGTTCAAAACCTGTTAATTACAATAAAACTGATTAGGATAGGACAAGTATTCTTAATTAATTTTTTCCTGAACAAGGTGTACCTTGGATATGGGAGTTAACATGGAACACCACACTGGAATATGAAAGTGCAGAGTCAAATGCTTGAATATTGCTACACATTAGAATTATGGTTATCTGTCATTACAAAATGGCTTTAACTTCCTGATCTAATTAGGAGTGAGTAATCTCAATGCAATTAAAAGAATGCAGACCAGAATATTAAGGGCTCAGGTCTGGGTATTTGCTGACTTTTTCTCATGTGTGCAAAGAATATCAGATACCAAGTGAAAGAGGAAATCTGAAGAATGGAAACTATTCCAGAAACTAACATTTACTTCCTGGGGATTCCAAGCTGTCAAGAAAGCTGGTGAGCTGTGAGCACATAGAACACCTTTCTAATTTTTTTCCTTTCTTCTTTTTGTGTCTGTGCGAGAATGATCATGGGACCCCTTTATCTGACTGCTCTGTCAGATAGACTTCTTCTACAGCATCTTAATAAAGGTACCTCTGTAAGCATCTGGAGGAAATCCCCTGAAGCTGATAGAACACTCTTGCCATGTCCACCATAGAAGATGGTTCAGCTCTGAGAGCCCTGCAGCAAATTTTACACACTGATTTCAACAGGGAGAGCTGTGGTGTTGGAACTGTGCTGCTGCTGAATCTCCCCATCTTGGAGGTAAATCCACGTCTGCCCAAACTCCTAGAACTGTGTGAGTGGAGGTCAGCTGTGCACTTAGGATTAGTGAGGAAAAAAATGGAGTTTAAAACAAAATATCTGTCTGACTGCTATCCACGGAAAGCAAAAGGTTCAAACTACCTTTGAGTGTTTTCTAAGGCTGCATAGGAAATAGCCTGATCTTCACCCCTTCTGCCAACAGAGATGGTAGCTATCAAAAAAGATTTTTCTTAGATAGGTATGATAAGGAATGATTGGTCATAGCTTGAAAAGACTATAAAGGTTGTACATTTCCTAATTCAATAAGATCTTTGACCAGGGAGATAATTTCTAATCAAGTCCTCAAGTGATCTTACTGTGACCTGACAAAAAAAAGGTGATATGTCTCCAGCAGCTGAACTGATTGCCTGCCCACGCTTAAGATTCAAGGCATGATCTAAAACCGCTGCAACCTGAATTTCAAAGGGTGACAAGGACTTATCCTGAGTCCAAACGGGGAGTGTTTGGATCAGGTAGCTGTACAGATCCATCTTCTGGACTTAACTATTACCTTTGCTCGAGTAGGGTTTTACCAGAGAGAATTGAGAGTGTGGTAGTGGAGACACCTATATGGCATCTGAAAGAGTAGGTAACGAGAAAAGATCCAGATGAGGCATCCATACAAACTCTGCACGGTCAGGTTTCAGGCTCTTAAGAGATGTCTTGGGCTTGAAAGAGAGAGAATACTCTGGAGTTTAAAACTGCTGGTGTAAACATAATGATTGTGTCCTGCTCTGATCTTACCCTCATGAGAGCTCCTGGTCAGAGTGTGACACGAGGGAAGTTGTGTCAGGCTGACATGGGGTTGGGCATATTTTTGGCTGCTTGCACTTCCATGCACTGATAAGTAATTGTGTCATTGTGAAAGGCCAGAGACTCTGAGTGTGGAAGATATCCCATTGATACTCCCATCAGGAGTGGGAAGTTGGGTTCCCTCCCATCAGGAAAGGAAGGATGTAAGGGGATGGAACGCAACAGTGAGAGTGTCCTTATTGCATGCACTGCAAATATCTTGTTTACTACGAAAGCAAAAAATAAAAGTTATGAGAAGTGTTATTCACAGAAAGAGGGTGGAGAATCAGCAGAGAACAAACTATTGGAAAGCAAAATTGCATGCACTGCATGTCTAATCAGATTATCAAGGGCCCTTCGGTGAACATTACTGCATATTCCAGCACATCTCAGGAAGCCCATAAAGACCAAATGGGACAAGCCTCTAGAAACTGAAAGAACAAGATAGTCAGTTCCTCGCAGTGACAGAGTCTGACACAGTTTCAGTGAGTCCCAGAACCTCTGTCAACACAGCAAAACCTTTGCACTGTCAACAGTGATGCCTGGCACAGTTGGACAAGGAGTCCTTTGCCATTTCTGGCTTAGAAGCCTTTCAACTTTCAACAAAACATGGAGAGAGGGCTGCCCTGCCATATCTCACAGTGGTAGCTCCTGCACTCAGTAAATTTGCAGAAGTCCCTCGAGTGGTGGGAAACAGAAGAAAGAACCTGGTTTGGAAGAGATCCTAGGTCCTCACAAATTGAAATAAGCCCTCAGTGTTTCACAGGTTGTGACACGAAAACACATAGAAAGACATGAGTCAGGAATTGCCTGCTTTAGCACTGACACCATTTGTAACAATATCTCAACTGAGACCACAACCCTAAATTTCAATTTGCAACTAGGGGAGTTCACTTTCCTCAAAACTAGGGTGGATCATCATAGTTCCCTCTTTCCTGGCATTCCAAAATAGCCACTTTTCTGCAAAGTGAGACAGCACCAGCCTGAGGTTCCTAGATCTATCACAGAGCTGCTCCACACTAATGCAAGGATGTTCTTGCAAGGACCAAATGTCTCCTGAGAAGGGGATGTAGCTGAGATGTCAGAAGTGAGGAAGAAAATAAATGAGATACTCTTCTTCTTGGAGATGATGTCCACATAATCTTTTTCCTGAAGGGTTAGACTGACACAGAAGAAAGAGAGGAATAGTCAGCAAAGTTGGAAGTTTAGCAAATATCTCTACAAATAAATCATAATGAGTCCTTCAGTCTTTGACTGACAAAATGTACATCTCAGTTTTTCTTCTGGCTTTCCTCTGAAATGTTTTAAGTTTGTCAGTCTAAATTTTTACAGTAGTAACTAGATTTTAATGCAAGCAAGATGAACCATGCTGACTTTGAAAATTGATAATTTTTTTAGTAAGAAGGTTTTTTGTGTGTGGATAAATGACATGCTTTATAGAAGTCTGAGAGTACCGTGTCTGAACAGCTACCTTTGGCAAACAGCTTCCAAAAAATTACCTTTTCTGGTGCACTAATCACTTTTCAGTCATTAGTCATTCATCCTGATGTGTGGCACATGCCACAAAGGATTCAGCATTTTGAAGAGCATTTTATGTATTTGAAACTACCAATATTTAGCTCTAAGAATATTGTTATATTTTCAAAAGAAATAAAATTATAGCTCTCAATTATATATGACACTTCTTTTCTCTCTCTTGGGAACTTTGCTTTCTAGGGTTCCATTCTAGAAGGCAGCTCAGAAAAACCATCTCTTCTGCATTTTCCCTTTCTCTCAATTTCTCTCCAGCCTTTCAGAAAGAAGCTATCATGGAAAAATAATAATTTGACTTGGAAAAGCTGCTGTATAGAATCATAGAGTCATTATGGTTGGAAAAGACCTCTAGATCATGGAGTTCCATGGTGAACCACAGTGTTCAACACTACATCCTGCCCTACACACACATCTTTAGAACAATTCCAGATTTACATGGGACACAAAAAATAAACTAATACTTTTTAAGCTGCCACAATTTTATGGACCTAAAAATGAACCAATGATCTGAAAATAGACACTGCATAGATGTACACAAACAATGATTGATATTCCAGTCTGAAAACCTTACAATGGATATGTTAGATTCTCATCCTGGTTCAATACTGTATTTCAAAACAAATAATATTTGGTTTGAACATCTGTTTAGCTGTCATTGGTTCGCTAATCTAAGAGATTCATTTGTCAAATTGAAAAAAATAATTATTGCTTGCACATAGTTCCTCACAAACGGAAGGCAGGCAGACTTCAGATGGAGATGTTTTACTGTACTAGTATATTCTTAGACCTCAGCTGTAGCAACAAATTATTTCATCAACAGCTAAGTGAGGAATTGCTGATGTCATTACTGTCCCTTCTTTCAGTATGGCATGCATAGAGATAAAAAAGTTCTCCCTCCTGCAGTGGCAAGGTTTCCATATATGAGCTGTGGAGTTAGAGACTTCTTTTATAATCAATGGTCTAAACATTAAATATGCATCTTCTTTTTTTATAATGGTGATCAGGGATAAAATGAAAATGTTTAACAGTTGATTAAATGACATGTTGCTCAATAAAGATTAAACAAAAACTATGAGCAATGTCAGAGAGCTATCAAATGAAGGGAAATTTCAATCTCATTAAGCTGGTGAAATCATTGAGGCAAACACCACACCTTTTAAATTATGTGCATATTGGACTCTATCTCACCTTTGGTAATGATGGATTGTCAGCTTTTAAGACATTAAAGGATAAAATGTGCTTTGTTTTACTAATTTTCACTGGAGTAAATATTCCATTTAGAAATATATAAACTCATTATCTATGACAACAAAAGTAAGTAACCACCAATTTATTTTTGTGTGTTTGGGTATCTCAGAAAACACTATGATAGTGTTGTGCTCAGGAAGAAGCAGCTCTTAATTCCAGATTTAAGTTCAACATCTGAAAATAAGCATTACTTATAAACTCAGGGCTCCTAACTACCTTCACTGCAGACAATTTGCAGAGAAAAGATCTATCTTTTTTTAAGTCCAAGAACCACACAAGTGTAAACGTTTTACTTTACTGTAGTCCATTTATGTTTCATAAGGGATGCAACACGTACAAGTGCCAGTTCACAAAGCAGTGGAAATCTAGCCACGTTCAGGAGTGTCCTTGGCTGAAATACTCTCCACATCATTGCTACCAGACCCCCCCATCATCCAAAATTATCCAAACGTTCATCCATAGAACTCATATTCAAAAAGAAAGAATTTAAGATAGTAAAGCCAATCCTTAGAAATTAGAAAGAACTTTCAGGAGACAGTCTATGTAACCTTGATTCTGCACACACTGATATCTGATATGTGGTCACACAGAACTTTTTCCCATCCACTACAGAAAATTCCTGCACAGCAAATAGCTGGTTTGTTGGTTTTTTTTTTTAATATCTTTATGCACAACCATAATCCACCATCATATCCAATTTGAGCTACAGAACTCTAAAACAATCACTCCAGGAAACATCCAAGGAGGAGCATAATTCCCATTTCCAGTGGGAGAGCAGGAACAGGAATTCCTACTGCTCTGCACCCAAGATTCAATAAAGAGGTATCTTGAAGACACAAAGTATGAGGACAAACACCATCCAGGGTAAAGGCAATTGAACTACTGGGGCAGAATAGAATTTCCTTCGGGAACTCATGTTTGCCTTCTAGTGGATAATTTGGAAAAAGGTGCATAATGTTACAGCTTTACCGTACTCTGTTACAGAGGCATATACGTGCTCCTGGGTGGACCACACAAATGCAAAGATGAATGATTCATCTTGGCCACCATGTTGATGGGCAAAGACTAAGGCAAAACCTGCCCAAAATGTGTAGTGAATACACATTTCCAGATGGATGTAGGTGAAACTGGACAGAGGGAGCACAACTGAGGCAGGATGCCACACACAAATACTGCCACAATCATCTGTTCTGGAGTGGTGTCTGCAGTTTCCTTCAGCGGTCTGACAGCTGCAATTCAAGATGTTGCAGCGCTGCCTCTGCTGGGTGCTTGGTATGCTGCAAACACAGCTGAGTGGGGAATTAGAGATGCAGGAGCCAGAAAATCTCATGAGGCAGAAATTGTCTCAAGACCAAAATATCTCCAGAAATAAGAACTTTGAGATCTTATTGTACAGATTTATATTTGTATTGTACAAATAATCACATGTTCAAATTCAAAGGCATCCATCCAAAAAGCAGGCAGGTTTTTTTCCCCCCCTGATTTAAGGGAGAAGCTAGAGAACAGAAACTGTAATGGGAGGAGGACAGTGGTGGCAAGAGTTGGATTTAGACCTACCATGAGAGGCTGAGGTGCACTGTACAGCAGAGGAGGAGGAGGAGGAAGAGGAGAAGGGGGAGGAGGGCTTGCACAACAGCTCTCCATCCTTATGTGTGATGAAATTAGGGAGACCTTCCTAAGAAGTCACAGGAAGGCATTTTTCTTATGTTTACAGATCTGAGTCACAGCATTTGGTGCTGTGTAGAAGAATATTAGAGAAGGTAGCAAGTCTAGCTAGAAGGACACATATCTGTGTATCAGCTTATGATTCCTTTGCTATGTGTTCCCTTTAAAATGCTGTCTAAAATCTGAGTGAGAGAGTCACAGGGAAAAAAGAAGCCAGGGTTAACTGCTGTCAGTGTTCCTGACAGGAGAAAGGACAAGTTACAGAATGATGAGAAAGAAAAGTAATTGCTGACAGAGGACTGACACACACACAAGCAATTAATAAATCTTCATTGACATCAATGATAAAACCATGATCCGTACCAAGTTCTTTGCACTTGTTGGGTGCTTGCTTTTCAGCTGCATTTCACATGACTAAAACACAAGGAAAAGAAAGACTGAAAAGCAGGGAAGTGTCTATAAATGCACCCAGGAAAACAGGGCATGTTCACTTTCTAAATCTAAGTTTAAAAACCTGAGGAGCCAGTGAGTGCTATCAGTTCTGGAGATATATATCCACTTTTTTCAAATTAAAATTGTCAAATATTGAAAATGGCTTCTGATTCTATGTGTGTGTGTTTTGTACCTTTTTTTGCTACAAGAGCTAGCTATGCTGAAAATGAACTCAAATTTGCACTGCAAACTCTAAATACCAGCCCATATTAGAGAAATCTTAATGATAAAAGCATCTCTTCTTGCAACTGAGCCACCTGTTGTTCCATGCCCCTAAATCTGTGTGAGCAGCTTCCCACAGAGCCCTCACTTATCCCTACTCTGACTAGGAGAACGATTTTTAAACCTCTCACATCTGCACATGTAAAAGAATATTACTTTGAAATTCTGTTCCTTATGACAAAATTTTTCTTCCAAGACCAAATGTTACAAAGGCACAAATACATTTTACACCTATTCCAGAGTGAAACATGGACAATAATCAGATAGTAGACAATAAAGTCTGTAAGAAAATGAAAAATTTATGTTGTTTTAAAGTATTTAAGCAATGCTTCAGCTTAAAATTACCTTTGAAAACAAACAACAAAAGAAAACAAAAATTTTAACAAGGTCATTTAGTCCTTACCTAAACCTTAAGGATTTACAGAAAATTATACAGTAAATAATATACGCAGGGACTTTAAATTAGTTAATAACATCAACAGCTAAACAAATATTCTTAATGATAACTTCATTCATGGTATTAATCCTAGCACAAATTGCACAAACACTGACTCTACAGGTGATACATCAGGACCAGTCCAAGCCCAATGAAAAACCTATTATAAAAAGATCATCAGGTATCATGATCAGAATCATAGTCCCAGGTAGTTTATAAATGTTTTAAGTACACACTATATATATGTATGTATGTAAAGCAAGATTGGGTTTAGATTGAGAAAATAAATTATGTACATGATAGTGAAAGAATCACTTGTTCAATCCTGTGTCCTGAAATAAAAACAGACCCTTCCTTTTCTTCCATCACTAACTTGTGGACAATCATGACCTGTGAAATTGCCTTCTCTGTTATACAGTCCTCTAGAGAGAACATCACTGTTCTCTCAGGACCTGAACAGTTCTAAACATATTCCATTCTTTGCTTACCAAAAGAGAGAATAACCTGGTTTACACCCAAAATTAAGATGTATTAAAGACATACCTCCTCCATGGCTCTGACAGAGATATGGGAACCTCCAGACATTTCCTAAGCCCACACAAAACCCTACACACGTCAGCATGTACTGCGCCTTGTTGTCCCATTTTGGTCTGGAGTCTGCCTCTTCTTTCTCAAGGACCTCAAGTTCAGCATGGGAAGGTATCCTGTCCTCCAGGCCAGGATTGGGCAGCTTCAGCTTCACCATGTTCTAAATGTCCTGCCTGAAAGTGCTGCCAGTGAGGAATAATGAGAAAGGCAGCTTGTCAGAACCCTGCTCAAAAAGAGACCATCTATTTGCTGTCTTCAGCTATATATACTGAACCTTTGGCACTGGACTTGGAAGTGCAGGCTTGTGGTAAAAAGAAGCGTCAGCAAATCATTCGATTGACCAAGTCAGCTCTGACACTTATTAATGCTTTATCTGCCAAGGTTTTTACTGAACAGCCTGTTCATCCAGTAGAATACATTGATTTCAGCTCATGTAATTCAGGAGATAATTTGGCTATAAACCCTAATTGCCTATAAGGATATGTAACACCCCTTGCCACTCCCCTGTTTAAACTCACTTAAATACAAATATAGCCCTAGCAAATGAGGAATAGTAGGATTCCACTGGCATCAGACTAAACATAGAGATTTCATATCATTTTTTATTAGGAAGATAAAATGACTGTGACTCACCATCACGTTCAGTTTCCAATTGTGTATACGTACAAAATTGTAAGTCTCATAATAAATGTTATAAATGTTTCTCTCTAATAGATTGTACTCTACCTTCTGACCAAAAGGATGGAGAATGAAAGGGATTACAAAATCTGACCTTTAAAGTCATAAGCATAATCTGCTTACCCCAACACCTCTAATCAGTACAGAACAAGGTCTGAAGAACATCATGTCTTTCTTATAAATGGGCTTGAAATCAAAGATCCCTTCACCTTTTCAGTGACCCTAGATATAGTGGTCAAAAATGAAAAACGGGACACTGGTTAACAAATATCACAGATACTATTCCTATCCTCATTATTTCAGCACAATCATAACAGAACTGTTCCCTTTGAACCAGGTCATTTCCAAAAGATAAGTCTCTTGTCACTGAAGACTGTATCTAAAATCCAACACTAAATGTCATAAGAAATGTTGTCAGCTGCAGGCTCATTGGATGCAGTGATACAGGGTGGTCAAAGTACAGATCTAGGAGAGATCTTATATGTCCAACCCATGGAAAAAGAGGTGAACACATCGTAGCATCCCTTTGCAATCTTATCATGTTTATTCAAAGTTGATTCCAAAGGCTGTTCCGTGTCTTTGTAATAGGTATTAATATTTCCCTAACGTGACTTGAAATACCTCTCAGTCTGCCTAGTGATAGCACCTGCCTTTTTCACCACCCTGTCAGGTCTGTGGATGTGCTATCTCCTGATTAACCATTGGAGCAGCAACTTTCTTCTCCTTTACTGATTCCAACTAAGGATTTTCTAGCTTGTGGCAGAACTTCCTTTTCCAAGTTGCTGAAAGCATATCTTCAATTTCACTCCGTTTCTGCTACTCCAGTGCATTGAGCCTCACAGCTCTTCCTGAATGATACTATTACAGCATTCCCAATCCTTCTGAGAGTGTCAGGAACATTTAATTACCATGCTACTATATTTGTCCTTAGTCATTAGTAGAAGAATGACAAAACATAATTCCCAAACTGATCCTTCAGTTGCCTTAGCAACCTCCCCTTAGACCACCATTTCTGCTTTCAAGCACAGTTTACTATCATAATTAGATTTTTACCTAATTCTTTGTTCCCAGAGCCATCACAGAATCATAGAATGCTTTGGAAGGGAACTTAATTTAGTTCCAACCTCCCATCCATTGGCAGGCTGACCTTCCACCAGACCAAGCTGCTCAAAACCCCCACCCAGCATTTTTTGGTGCACAGCTACTCTGTGCAACCGGTCCCAGTGCCTTGCCACCCTTGTAGTGAAGGATTTCTTCCTATTATCTAATCTAAATCTATTCCCTTTAATTTTGAAGCCATTACCACTTGTCTTATCACTGCATGCCCTGTCAAAAGTCTCTTTCTGGCTTCTCTGTAGTCCCTTTAGGTACTGGAAGGTGCTCTAAGGTCTTGCTGGAACCTGCTCTTCTCTAAGCTGAACAGCCTCAACTCCCTCAGCCTGTCTTCACAGGAGAGGTGCTCCAGCTCTCTGATCATCTTTGTGGACACCCCTGGACTTGCTCCAACAGTTCCACCTCTTCCTTGTGCAGAGTGCCCCAGAGCTGGATGCAGTTCTCCAGCTGGTGACTCACGAGTGCAGAGTACAGGGGAGAATCACCTCCCTCAGCCTGCTGGTCACATTTTTTTTGATGCAGAAGTTGGTTAATTCATATCCTGGGCTGCAAATGTACACTGTTGGCTCTCATCCAGGTTTTTGTCCACCAGCATCCCTACAGTCGTTCTCTGCTGGCGTGATCTCAGTCCATTTGCCACTCAGCCTGTATTTGTGCTTGGGATTGACCTGATCCAGATGCAGTACATTTCACTTGGACTTGTTGAACTCCATTATGTTCTCATGTGTCCACTTCTCAAGCTTGTCCAGGTCACCATGGATGGCATCCCTTCCTTCTGTTGTGTCAACTGCAACACTGTCTTCATGTTATCTCTCCTATTTAGTTCAATGAATCCATCCAGTTGTGGTCAGGTGGCAACTGGTCTGCTGAAAATTCTTCTCTGGTAAGTCTCATGAGCAAGCAGCTTCTATCAGGATCCAAAATAGAGTCATGATTGCCTTACATTGAGTAAATCCTCTTTCTGAAGACTTTTATCTTGCTCTGGTAATGTAAGGTGCCAGTGGTTGTTAGTTATCTATCAGTTGTTAAATATTTGCAGAAGCAAATATGCTTCTGGCATCTAGCTCCAATGTCTTTATCAGTGAAATAGCATGGCTAATGACCTTGGAAGGCACTGTGCCTTTTCCTGAAGGACTTACAGTGGCAGTGACAATATGATCCACAGGTGCTCTGAGGTGTAGTCTGTATTGCCACCCTGTGGACTGGAACAGGTAAACTGGGGCTGCTCTTCCCTCCTCACCATCACTGATTTATTCAACAGAGCCCTTTCCTGTTCTCTAAGGTAAACAACTCCTTTAAGAGATGCTAGGCAGGTCACACAGGTTTATTAGGGCTAATGAATCTCTATGAAATTAATCCTTTCATTGTATAGGCTACTACACAAGAAATGTATTGTATACTGCTAATTATAAATGCAGGAGAAAATGGATCTTACATTTAGATGGGATTACTTGTGTAAAAACATTACTAATAACACACTTGGTTTTTTGTCTCCTACCCCCATATTTTTAATGTACTATTTTTTTAAAAGTTAAAAAGGGCTGCTGAAAAATATGTAAGCCAACTTGTCTGTGAATAACACACAGGTTCTTCTCTTCCGTGAGAGAGTGGAGGTGGCAGACTGAAGGACCTGGCTGAAGTGCTTGCCTGGAGCGCTTGACCTTTGCCTCCTCCACCATGGAAGGAACCACAGCCATCTCCAGGACACACCAAGGGTGCCAGGGACCCTGCAGGTGCCAGCAGAGCTGAGCCAAGACGCACTAGGGCTGGACAGAATTATGGCAGAAGCTGGACTTGGTGTGGTAACCGTTCTGTGCACAGTTTCCACCTTTGGAACCTGTAGAATTTCATCATAATGTAAAGGAGGATTTGAACAGAAAACAAGCGCTCAAGCAGCTTGTCTTCTTGTAGGTGAAAGCCCATCTGCTGACAAGGATAAAATCAGAACAGCTGACAGAATTAGCAGGATTTTGAAATATCCTGATAAAGGTGGATCACCAAACTTAGCAGCAAAAATAAATTAAGCAAAAGACTAGGAATCCAGCGCTAAAAACTGAAGTTTGAAGCCTTGGGTCCTAAAAGATTCACCAGACTCCTTGTGCAACAGCTCTCAGATTAACTTCTCTGCACAGTTTCATAATAGTGTGTTAATTATTTCTATTTATTTTCACAATAAAACATTTGATATAATTTAAAAGCGAACTAAAATCTTTTGCAGCTACATACAGTTATGTGCAGCTATGCTCCTGTGAGGAGCAGGGAGTTGGAACTGATGATCCTTCTGTGTTCCTCCCAATTCAGATATTCTATGATTCTTCTGCCCTCCATCACAGGTTGGAGGAGACTGCCTTGGGCGAATTTTTTTTATCTGGATACTGTGAAGGGGAGGACAAATAGGAAGAAGAAGGACAGGACTACTCTTTTAGAAAAACAATTCCTTTCATATAAAGCCATTGAGAAAAGCAGAGACCACTGGCAATAGACATTGTTTGCAAGCAAGTTTCAGGTTGCGTGACATGCAATATGATCCTCTCATTGTGATTCTATCCTGACATAGGACAAATCTGTAACTCTCCAGATATTTTCATTGTTCCTTGCAATATACCAGGCTATTATGAATAACTACAGTTTTTCTGACCTTTTTTAGTACTGCAGCAGATATTGGAGTGAAATCTCTTACTCCAGTAATTCTGTAGCAGTATTTTACCAGCCTTCATTCCATTTTCTTTCCAGTCAGCTTCTACTTGGTAGTCAAAGCATCATATAAAGCAATACAATTACTCCTGCTTGTGTAATAAGCCTAAACTGGGAAAGGATGGAAATGTAAAGATGATGATGAGAAGGAGAAGGAGAAGGAGAAGGAGAAGGAGAAGGAAGAGTAGTTAAATGAAATAGTCTCTGTGGCAGCCCATCCTTTAAAATAGGTGGAGAAAACACAAAATACTTTTACAAGCTGCCAATGGGTACCATTCTTGAACTGATGTGCAAAAAGGGAGTCCCAGCCTCTGGGACAACAATGATCATCTTTGAAAGGGAGATACACAGGCAAAATATCTCAGAGCTGCTTAGTTTCACTGGTAATAAGCAGTCACAGGTGGTCATGCAGTTTACCTTGCCAATAAATGATCTGTAGATCTTTAACTTAATCTAGGTTTTATGCTCTGTTGTTCTCAAACTCTACCTGATAAGCAACCAAAAGCCAGAGTTCCTCACAGGCATGATTGGATTTCCTGTGTGAGTGCTTGAAAGCTGCTGCCAACCAGCCCAGCAGTCAGGCAGGGATACCTAAAGACTTTGGAGATGTCCAATAAACTTTGGAGCCTAAATGTCTTCCCATGAGATTGTGAACTTCTCCAGATTGGAGAGAAGTTCCAACTTGTGCCAACAAATGTCACTGCAAGGGAGAAGTTAGACAGTGCTGAGCTGTTGTTGGAACTCTATCCCAGACTGCTGGGAACACAGCAGAGATAGGATGTCACACACAATGACTTCCACATGCATCCCATTCTGGAGTGGTTTTATTCTGTCAAGGAGTTTCCTTCAGCAATCTGACATGCCTAGAAACTTTCAGTTTATGTTTATTGCAGAAGTAGCAGTGTTCCTAGCCACAGAAAAATTAAAGCCAACAAGCTATGAAGAGCATGTCTGGTGTAGTTTATCCAGAACTGAGCTGACGCTGATGCCCACGTGGCCTCTTTCTCCTTTTTATGTCCCAGAAAGAGGCACAATCTTTATGTTTGTCTATACTGGTAGTTTGCCTAATATTTACTTCAGTGTATATATAAATATTTAACTGAAGTAATGTCAGCTCCAGCAGCGACATGCTCTGTTATTTTGTTCTTCTTTTTGACCCCAGGGAAGGAGATGTGCTGCCTTTAATATTTCACTATATACAGTCAGAAGATCATCAAAATATTGCTTTAATCTTTGAACACATTTTACCTTTCGAATAACTTTGGGGGGAAATACAGATAAGGAGCATAGGGGTAGAAATGCTTCTGTGGACAGCACCAAGTTGTCTGATCTCATGATCAGAGGGCTGGAGTGCTTCTTCTGTGAAGACAGGCTGAGAGAACTGGGGTTGTTCAGGCTGGAGAAGGAAAGATTTGGGAAGGCCTTTCAGTACTTCAACGGGGCTTATTATGAACAGGGATAAATTTTAGCAGGGCCTGTTGTGATAGGACAAGCAACAATGGTTTTAAGCCAAAAGAGGGTTGGTTGAGATATAAGGCAGAATTTTTTTTACAACAAGGGTTTTGAAACAATGGCATAGGTTGCCCAGAGAGGTAGTAGGTGTTTCATCTCTGGAAACATTCAAGATCAGGTTGGATGGGGCTCTGAGCAATCTGGTCTGTTTGGAGGTGTCCTCGCTCATTGCAGGTGGGTTGAACTAGATGAGTTTTAAAGGTTGCTTCCAACCCAAACCATCCTATAATGGTCAGCATCCCCCTAAATTTCTTGATTTGTTTAGTGCTATTGCTATTGCTCTGGATCTGTCTCACCACATCTGTCTCTCCTCCAGTGGGCAGCAGAACATGTTGACAGTCATCAACTGTTTCTTGTCATCCTCGTTAAACAATGAACAGTGTTCTTTATTCAAGTTCAAGGTTTTCTTTTCCAGTGCTGCAAAATATGATGAGGGGCTCATAGGTTGCTGAACTACACCCAACCTCTGGCTGTTGCCTTAGCACAGCAGTCTGCCGCAGCACCCACCTCACTGGAGACAAATTCATTGTGCTTTGGCCACCCAACACGACGATTTTGCTCACCTCTCTTTTTACTGCCCCCGGAGGTGTTGGGGCCAGAGCTCGGACTGTGCCGCATTAGGAGATGTGCTCCAGCGGAGCTCATGGAACAGAGGATGCGGCTGCCAGCTGGAAAAGCCATCAGCCACAAGGGGGAAGCAGCATCCAGCGACACAAGCACCAACCACAGCAGCTGAGCATTTTGTTCTGATTGCGGCAAGTTTAGAGGTGAGCTATCTCAAAAATATAAACATGTTATCAACACAAGAATGAAGAGGCGTTTTTACAGCAGTTGGACAGCCCGGGTGATCCCAGCACAGGGCTGTTTGGGTTGCATGACTGTGAGCAGCTGCCACCACTGCTCCCACAATCCACCAGCCCTCTTCAAAATTCTTCCATCCACAGACTCCTTGTTTCCAGAAGCACATTTACTTTCAGTTTACTTGTAGTTTTTGCTGCTGCAACCACTCAGCTGTTTTGCTGTGAAGTAGCCATTGCCTCATTGCTGAGCTACACTGAATTTCAGGTCCATCTGATGTCTCAGATAGGCAGTGACCAGGGAAAGCTCCTGGACCAGGCAGTAAATTAATGTCCAATAAATGTGGGTCTTGGCATGCACACCAGCAAAGCCTTCTTATCTAGCTGCACCACAACTGCAACTATAAACTTGCCTTTCATCCTTTTTTCACAGCAAAAACTCAAATTCCTTTGCTTTCACCACAGTACCTGAACCATTGATGAGTGTTTCTGCCTAGTATCCTCCATAGAGGAACACTCAGTTTTCTCACCCTCACCCCTTAAAGAGCCAGAGGATGGTGAAGGATTGTGTCAAATACAAACAGATTGAGGATCTTTTATTACAGGAATACAGATTTTCAGAGTGTCTGAATGCTGTCCTAGAGCAACTGCACTGCAGTTCTTCACAGAGAATAGGAAGATGAGTGAAATGAAAAGCAGCCAACATGCAGAATGAGACGAGTGATTCTGGAGGAAGGCAGAATATCCTACACAACATTCTGTCAAAGGAATGTCTTTCAGAGGGAGGGTCCCCTTTAACCTCACATCTTTAGTTAATGCTCCACACTTACATGTTTAACAGTGTGCTTTCCAACGAAAAAAAAACTTTATACTCTTTTCCCTGCACCAAGACCAAAACTTTCTACATGCCAATTAAAAAATGTACAATTTGTAAAAGCTAAAATGGTGTGATTAGTTTGGAAGGTCTGAATAAAATAGCAAATTCCCTATCTCCCACCCACCTTGCCCAAGTTACAAAACAGTGCAGAAATATGTAAAGGTTTTTATTAATTGTTATTGTTTAACAGCTGAGTGACAATTTTATAATAAAAATAAGTTCATTAAATACTTGGAAAAAAAATTATTCTTGCATTCTACATATGGATATGGGCAGTTCCAAACAATTAACCAATTCAGAACAAGTGCTGGGCAAGATAAAATTACATTAGATTTTTCAGTATAAGAACCTACAAATAGTGAACATTTCAAAAATACATTTCATACCCACAAACCTGAGTTTTGGTAGCAACTAATGGGACCAGTGCTTCTAAATCAGTTATACACTTTTAAAAAGCCTTCTGAAATAACACTTCTGTCTTAAAACAATGATCTTCAAAGAGTCCATGAACAATAGCTGAATGAATTGTACAAATAAATGACATTTCTAAAAAAGAGAAAGTGAATACCAAACCTTTACTACACTGCATTCAACCCTGAACATTCAAGTGTGTAAGGCTTCACTGTACATATTCATACAGAAAAAAATAGTATTTTACCCTTGATTCCATTTTTTGAGTGATATGAGTGGCAAACTATGAAAAAATGAAAAAGCCTAAAATCTTTGACCTTTTAAGCTAACTTGTACAAATTCAAGGCATGAATCTCAAACACACTGGCACTGATTCACTGTCTGCTCTCAGTCAGCTGAGTGGCTTACCTGCCTGCAGGAATGTGTGAAGAGAGCCACAGCTGGATGACCACTTTCCACATCCCAAAGGAGTAACACACTGGATATTATTCAAACTACAGGTTTGAGTAATTACACACAGGTTATTCAAACTCATTTGTTCTCCTGGGCAAGACTGAGTGCCTATGTCCAGCATCAGCAGCTTGGCTCAGAGTGTCACACACCAGTAGCAACTAAATAGTGTTCTCATCTCCCAACCTGCACACACTTGGCACCCAGCCAAACTGTGGCCTTTCTGTGATCTCTCTTTTTTTCACCAAGTTTGTCTACTAAAACTCCATTTAAAAAATCTGTATGAAAAAATGATTAATAAGTCAACACAACTGTATAATTAGTACTATCAAGGTGAGCAAAATCTCAACTGGAAAACTGAGTAGTTGGGAAGCATCTATTCTGCTCAGGAATTTTGTTCCATGTTAGGTGTTTCTGCTTATGAACTTATTAAGTTGTGCACATTGTTTCAAAAGATTCATCTGGTGTCTTCTGCACTCAGACTAAAATGAGACCAGGAGAAAATAGTAAGAGAAAAACTCCACATCTGCAGGAAGACGGGCATTCACTTAGCTTGGATTGCTTCCAAGCCGTGGTTCTACATGATTGCCTAGAGCAAATGCATTTGTCGAGTCTAGACCTCAGTAAAAAATAAACTGCTAATTAATGAACTGACAGCCTAGCAGAACTAATCAAAGTTGGGTAACAGAGAAGACTAGATGTTACAAACTATAGGGTACACATTGCCCCTTTGTGGTCTAAGGCTGGATTAGAAAGGGGGAAGAAAAAAGTTGCTACTATTTTAAATACACGGCACATTTGAAAAAACAGTGGTTCCTTTTTGTTAAAAGGACCCAAAGTATACTCAAAGTTCTAAGAAATTTAAATGCACTGGGTTTTTAAAATTTGTTATTGAATTTTTTAATCTGGATCTGTTTATTTTCCTGTATTATTTCACCGTACTTAGTATTTTTACCAAATCTATTTCATTTTACTAGCTAAATTAAAAAGCCCCCATTCTTAGAAGTTGGCAAAGCTTGTACATCTGTAGGCTTTCATGGTCACGTATGTAAAGTGGTGAACCACCAGCACAAAATTTCAGAGCTGCAGAAAAGAGTATGTTCTGAGAAGGGAGGCAGGGGCAGAGGGAGTAGTGGCTACCAGTGCAGGCTGCATTTGGGTTCCCATCTGCAAATAACCAACAGGACTTGTCCAAGGTGCAGAGACAGGTGCAATGGCAAGGATGTTCCTGCAAGCAAGCCAGGAGGCAGCCAGTGTCCTAGAGGCAGAGCAGCAGCATGGGGACATCAATAATGGTGGCACATTGTTGGGTCACAACTAAAACTTTGCCTGAGAAAAAAACAAGTATACTTAAGGTATCTTCAATATATGAAAACATAACTTCCAATTTATACACTTCCTAGAATCTGAGAATGGATCCCAAGTGCCAATGAAACATCAGTCTGTCTCTTTATGTGTTATTTGAATTAGCATCTTTTGGAAGTTTCATTCATAAAGCACTATTTGTATATTAAGCTGGAAGACAATGCCGGACTGACTAATCTGGAACAGGATCAAACTATTCCCCCTCCCACAACACTAGCACATATATTTACACGCACAAATATATTTGTTTATATAATTGTACATACAGACACATAGGATTTACGTGTCAAGCAGCTGGCTCCAACACCATCTCTCCCAAACATCTGCCTCAAAATCAGTCTTGCTTAAACAACTTTTTAATAAATACTAGTAATAAGAGAAGACTGTGTTGAGACCCCATGTAAAATGTCAGGGATAAGGAGCACGATGTGCTGCTGCACCTGGGGGAGACAAATGACCATTCCCTGTTGCTGGAGTGTGACTATCAGCGAGGCAAATCCCTCTAAACTGAGTTCTGTTCTGCTGCTTCTGATGCCTGGGGAGGTGGCGTATCTCAATAGTGCAACACAAACACACTCACAGAGTTTAGGACATGCACAGCTCACCAGAGCATCTGTTGTTAGTGAGAGGAAAGGCACCAGCACTGCACATGTCCCATGCAAATACAAGTGCAAGGAGGAGGAGAGATGGCAACACAGCAGAAGAATTTAACAGCTTCAGACTACAACTGTGATTGTCCCTACCATGCAGGGTGGATCACACAGAATCCCACTGCTTCCCTTACCTAGTGTTTTCCTAACATGGCCTTTTCTACCCTTTTGAATTTCTGCAGCTCAACAGCTAGTTCCCAGTATCGCAGATACAGCCACATAAGCTTTCCATTTTGACTTCTGGTTCTGTTCAGCACATTGCCACAGTAGTTATCATGTTTGAAAATATCTTTTAAGCCACTCTCCATATCTAAAGCCGTAGCAACAGGATTAGTTGCTGCTTTAACTAGCAGATTTTTCTCTATTTCTAGTCTCTGACTCCTGGGTACAGTAAGACTGCAGTAGATGTCCTGTCTTTCCTTTAGTCCCTCTTCAAATTCTTTTAGCAGAATATTGGCTCTCTGTTGCCACTCTTCTTCCTTTGCCAGGCAACTCTGGTACAAGGTACCTTCTGCTCCAGAGCGCAAAAGGACTTGTTTTTCTTGCTCCAACTTCTCCTGCTCCTGTTCTAGGAGCTTCCTCTCTTCTACTAGTTTGCGGCTCTGGGACACGAGGGCTTCACGGTAACTCAGGGTCCTGTTGCGTTCCTTTTCCAGCTCCACCTCCAGATGAGCAACAGCACGACGATTCTCCGTGATTATATCCCGGTATTTGCCTTCCAGGTCTTTCTGTAAAGTTGACTCTTTTCTGTAGTACTCCTCTTTTTCTTTGTCTATTTCTTTCTGACATTCTCTGGTCCAGATCCAACCTATCACATACAAATGAGACTTCAGATGCAAGTGTAACATGTAACAATGAGCAGTATGATTAATTAGCTATGTCTGAAATGAAGCTACCAAGGGATAAAAAACTCACTTTCTTGCCCTTCCCAGGGACACTCACTTCTATTTACATGTCCCCACAAAATGTATTTTTCTGTGGTCTCTATTTCATAGTGAGTCACTTCAAGTGATCATGCTTTCTCTGAAATAAAATACCCCTATTCTTTTATTGTCTATACTAGCACTACTTAGATTAGAGAAAGCAAATAAAATCATGGAGAAACAAACTGGAGATTTCAGATGCAGATACTGCATGGAGAACCTTCTAGGCCTAGTAAATAAGTATCAGCAACATCTGGCATTGTTACCTCTGGGCTCTCCAGCACATCCTGAGTCCATTTTTCGTAAGAGAGCTTTGTATATTGGAACTTACTAAATACGGATTCAACTCCGTTTATGAAAAGTGGTCTTGCCTTAGCGGTACCAAGAGCGCTGGCTGTTTGCAGCGCTACAAACAAGGCCTGGGGCAGCCCCCAGACCTGGCCCTGGCACCGCACCCTCGCCCCTACTCACGGAAGGCGGCCAGGCCCAGCATGGGGACCAGCAGGGCGTAATTCCACCGGCTGCCGTCATCGCCGGGATCGCGCCGATTGGGCAGGATGTTCCAGTTGGGAGGGTCGTTTAAGTTATTCATGAAGGCACCTGCGATGCACAGAGGGGAGACGCGGCCTCAGCAGCGCGCAGAGGGGCCGGGGCCGCTCCGGCTGCCAGCTTCTCCTCCCGCTGGGGACTGGGAATTCTGCCCGAGCCCCTCGACCGGCGGCCCAGACATCTGGGACCTTGGCCGCGCTCTGAGCGGCAGCCCCGGCCGCAATGGGCATTCCGGGCCCATGCCCATGCCCATTCCCATTCCCATTCCCGTCCCCGTCCCGCTCCCCCCACGGCGAGACCCCCACGCACAAGCCCGGGAGTGCGCGGACCCTTGGCGCTGCCACTCACCTGCCGGCCCCGCCCCTCCCGGGCCAGCCCATCAGCCGGCAGAAAAAGGGGGAGGGGGACGATGACAACAAGCGGACCCGCCCGGGGCTGGAGCGCTGCCCCCGTCTGCCCCCGCCCCTGGCGAGCCCCTTTTATTCCATTAACGCCGACGGGCACGCGCAGCCGTGAGCGGCATCGGAATTCCACTGACGGGAGCTGCTGAGTCTAGTTTGTGTCCTAGAGAGACAGCACAGTCTTCCCTTCACCCTTCTGTCCAAATCTTAAGTCTGTGAAATGGTCTTTCCCACAGCTTCAGAAAATTATTCTGGCCTGTTTATTGCGCAAAATTTCAGGCCCTGTCAGAGAGACGAAGAGGCTGAATCTTACAGTATTGGAGAACTACATGTTCCAGTTTTTCACCAAGGAAAAATAATAGCAATAACACAATTCTCGGTTGGTTTTTTTTAGTGTTCCTTACTCTCAAAACGGGAACTGTTTAGGAATCCCGCAGCTCTCTTGGGTGGAGTGAGATTGCCCTGGGGGCCCCCTCTCGTGGCACTGTTGGTCTGTCCCGCCGATCCCCGCGCGTGCGCCCTTCACGCCCGATCCAGGCCCCCCCCCGCTCGAAGTCTGTGGTCCGTGATGGCGGTGGCGGCTGCGCGGGGGCTGGCGAAGCGCTGGCTGCGCCCGGCCGCGGCTTCCCGGGCGGTGAGTCCCTACCCCTGCTTTTGTCCCTGTCCTTGCTCCTGCCCTTGTCCCTGTCCATGCCCTTGTTTTTGCCCTGCTTTCCCGCCGGCGGCGGCCCGGCTCTGCTGTCTCCTCCGTGACCTTGACCCTTCTGGTTATCTCTTCACCCCCGGCAGGTTCGGTTACTCCGGTGCTATTTTTGAGCGGCACGGATCTCGCAACTCGTGTCCCGGGGGCAGGTTCCTGAGAGTAGGTGGCTGTGGGCATGACTGGGCCGTGCCTCCCGGCTCGGGAAGCGAGAGCCGTAGCCTGAGGCCCTGAGCAGAGTTTTGAGGGAGGCAGCGGGATTGGGATGTGCTAGGGAAAGGCCCTGGAGGAGTCTGGCAGGTGCGACCTGAGGACCGGGATGGAAAGCTCGTCCTAGACTGATTCTGTATCAGCAATAGTGTGCACAGGAAGACCAGGGAAGGGATTGTGCTGCTGTCCTCGGCCCTGCTGAGGCCGCACCTCGAGCGCTGTGTTAAGTTCTGGGCTCCTCAGTTCTGGAAGGACATGGAGGTGCTGGAGCGAGTCTGGAGAAGGGCAACGAAGCTGGTGAAGGTTTCGAGCACGAGTCCTGTGAGGAGCAGCTGAGGGAGCTGGGGTTGTTTAGCTTGGAGAAAATGAGGTTTAGTGGGGAGATTATCACTATCTACAACTGCCTGAAGAGAGGTTGTAGTAAGATGGGGTCAGTCCCTTCTTCTATGCAACTGGTGACAGGATGAGAGGAAATGGCCTTAGGCTGCACCAGGGGATGTTCAGGTTGGACATCAGGAAGAATTTTTTTTCACAGCAAGGGTGATTAGACATTGGAATGTGCTGCCCAGGGAGGTGGTGGAGTTACCATTCCTGTAAGTGTTTTAAGGAAAGGCTAGATGTGACACTTAGTGCCATGGTCTAGTTGACACGGTGGTGTTTGGTGATTGGTTGGACTCGATGGTCTCAGAGGCCTTTTCCAGCCTGATGCGATCTGTGATTCTAGACCTCTGTGGGAAGCCAGCGTATATTTGAGTTGTTTCAACCTGCATGGTGATTGTGCCTGGAAAGGGCTGTTGAGGAGTCTGGCAGGTTTTTGTTAGGGGGCTGTAAGTTGTGCTTGAAGACTGGTTCTTTTCCATGGTGAGGTGGGAGTTTTCAGTTTCTTCCCACTGTTCTCATCCTGCATGCCTGTAATGAGTTTGGAATTACAGAAGTCATCTGTAGTTGTACTTATATTACAAAGCAAGTGCAGAAAGGATAACTACAGAGAGAAGGAAAGGCTTAAAAAGTATCTGCATATTTTAGATGGCAGTGAGCTGGCCTGATTGGACTTTTAGTTCAAAAAGGGCCACAATCTTCCTGGTGGCATAACAATTCAGGATTACTGCAATCAGTGTTTCCTTTAGACTTAGTGTGACATCTTTTTCTGCTTTGTGGACTTTTGTTCGAGCTCAAAGCTTAGTAATAGTAGCGTGGAGCATGGAGAGAGGAGCTTCCTGGAGGAAAGTACTGGTGGAACTCCTCATGAATAGGTGCTAGGAACTGATCTCATTTCAAGACAACTGCAGAAACCAGAAATGTGCTAGGAAGTATAATGACACAGTAGATCTGCTGTTATGCAAGAAGATAATTTGAGGAAACTGATGTGAGAAATGATAAAAGTAGGTTGGAGAAAGGGTACTGGAGTTCACTTCAGAGATGGGGAAAGAGGTGTACATTTGGGAAGAGCTGCTTGTTAACGTTTTGTAAGGTGGTGGGACCATGAATATAACAGCTGCAGATATCACTCCAGTGCATTTTAGGTTATATTTCAGATATGGAAGTACTGATGTCACTGGGGAGGTCAGCAATATAGCTTTGTGTTGCTGTTCTCAGCAATCACACATGCTGAGTTAGACTTATTTTTTGAACTGTGTAAGAACTGTGTAAAGAAGGCATACCTGGTTCCACTACCTTGGAGAGGTGGAGACTAACATTCTGATTGTTTTAATCTATCAACGCAAAGACTGCATACTGAGCAGGTTTCGGTGTGGTGTTTGTTGGTTTGGTTTTGAACAAGTCGGGGGTAGGGTAAAATTTGTATCCTTGTACTAAGTTTGTGTATTAATAAATGATTCTAAATTGGTCACTAATTTCGTGAAGAAAAAGAGAAGTATCTCTGACTTTTGAAGCAACGCTCAGCTGGAAGAGCATTCTCTACAACCTTTTTTAATTTTTGGTACTGTGACTACCTGAAATAATTCAAATTCTGAGGATTACTTGACAGGAGAGTAATTTCTCATTACTTCCCGTGGTTCTCACAAATCTTCATATTTGCTTAATTATGAAAAAACTACAAGAATACTTCAGCATTAATTGCAGACGTATTTTTCTGTCTGTGCAACCTCAGACAGGTCTGAGAGGGTGGTCACTGTTGATGAAGTCAATAATGGATAGTCTGGGACACCCTTTTAACTGCAGGCTATTTTCTCATCAGTCCAACTTTTTTTTGTTTATATGACATGATTGTAGGAAAGCCAGAACTTCAGTGCAGGTAGCTCTGAAATGCATGAATACTGTTGTACATGTGCTGCCAGTGGTAAGTGAAGATTTGTTATAAATGTAGGGCAGCTGAGAGTGCCATAAGTCTATCCTGTGGAAACATTTGTTCCATAATAGATGTCTTGGCTTCTTCCTGTAGTGGCCAGCAGCATGCCAGGCTCCTGCACGGAACTTACACTTCACAGTCTACGGAAAGAAAAATGCCTCCACGAAGGTGTCTGACTCGGTATGTCTGTACTTTTATATTGTGATTCAGTAATGCACTTAATGCTTGACAGACATGAAACTTTCAGGCTTTTAGTGGATCACTGTGTTCAAGTGCTCGTGAGACTGGGTTGCTAAAATGCATGGCTCTTTTTAATGATTGTTTCCAATCAAGAGGGTATAACAGATGTAGCACTTGCTGCAAAAGTATGTTGAGAACATTAAACTGATCCTGTTTGTGTTTTTATGGAACTTGTTTGACTTACTTTTAACTATTTGTGATCATAACAAAATGATTTATTTTTCCAGATTTCTACACAGTACCCGGTAGTGGACCATGAGTTTGATGCAGTTGTTGTGGGTGCAGGAGGAGCAGGTCTGCGGGCGGCCTTTGGTTTGTCAGAAGCTGGGTTTAACACAGCCTGTGTTACCAAGCTGTTCCCCACCCGCTCTCATACTGTTGCTGCACAGGTGAGAAATGAGGCAGAACAAGTGTTTAGAAAATGCCTACTGTCAGAAAACTGATTTGGATGTAGAATAATCATACAAGGGTTTGGGTTGAAAGGGGCCTTAGGGGTTACCCAGTTCCTATATCCCTGCCATGGGCAGGGATTCCAGACATTAGATGATATTGCTCAGGACCCCATTCAGCCTGGCTTTGAGCACTTCTAGGAATGGGGCAGTTGAACATCTTGTTTCAAGGCCATGCTTCTTTTTATAGAAATCACATTTTTAGTTGAAACTTTTTTAGAGAGTAGTATATAATAAAATCAGAGGGTCATTAAGCCCTAAGATCATAAGAGCTTAACCATGAACTTACCACTACCAGACTTTATATTAAGTAGCAGGTACATTTAATTTTGCTTCCAAGCTAATGACGTTGCAAGATACTTTTTTTTAATCTCACTTGCAGTTGTTCTTAAAATTCTTATTTCCCCTTATGTTTTTATTTCATTATACTGCCTCTTTTTTCTTTCCCATGTCTGAATATTATCAAAATGGAGTGCTGCTTCTCTGACTATAGTGCAACTGTGATTCACTGTATTACACAAAAAAGCAGGACCAGCCATTGTGAAACTGAGGAGTTTCACAGGTTTTTCACAGTCACATTAAATCTGGCTTGACTTTATTTCTTGTACACAAGAAATAAAGATACATACCAGGTGTGTGTCTGCTATGTGATTTTTAATAGAAAGGACATAAACCTACTAAAGTTGTATTTGAGTAATGTAATTCCAGGAAAATGGATTTTCATTTTCAGGGAGGGATCAATGCTGCTCTGGGGAACATGGAGGATGATAACTGGAGATGGCATTTCTACGACACAGTGAAAGGGTCGGACTGGCTGGGTGACCAGGATGCCATACACTACATGACTGAGCAAGCCCCAGCTGCGGTGATAGAGGTGAGAGTCGTGGGATTTGATGTCAGCTGTAGTTATAAATAACACAGGCTAGCTTCCAAGGAGATCTCCTTCAAATAAATCGTATTGTGACGCACAAGAGTTCCTGATGCTTGTATTTGGGTTCCACAGCTGGAAAATTATGGGATGCCATTCAGCAGAACTGAAGAAGGAAAAATCTATCAGCGTGCATTTGGTGGACAGAGTCTTCAGTTTGGAAAAGGAGGACAGGCCCACAGATGCTGTTGTGTTGCAGACAGGACTGGACATTCACTCTTACATACTCTATATGGCAGGGTAAGCAGTTGTGAAGTTAACTTGGTTTGGATTTTTGCATTTGTATTTAGTGGTGGTTTTTTTTCTTTTTTTCCCCAGAGTTTGGAAAAAAAAAATCAAAACAAAACAAACATGTAGCTGTTCACATGGGAATGAGGAATCCAAGGGAATGGCTTATAGCAGATCTGGGCTATCTTCCTTCCTGAGGCAATGCGGAGGGAGGAAGACAATAGATGCTAATTAGTGTACACTGTCAGCTTTGTGGTCTGGACTAGTTCTGCACTGCTAGTGCTTCTGTGTCTGTTATCTAGACCCAAAGAGAATTTATTTAAACATTTCCTCAAAAGCCTTACTTTCCAAAAATTTGACACAGCAGCATTGAGGAATTGTGAAAAGAGGTACAAGCCGGCTTTTTTTTTTCACTCATCTTCAAACTGGAGGAGAGGGAAATAAGCTGTAAATAAATTAAGGCTTACTATGCACTCCTGAGCTTGTTCTGTGGCAAGTGTTCCAACATGTCTGCCTATTAATTCTACAAACCATAATTGAAAGAAGTGCTGGCTGTTTGAAAATGGTAGTGAGCTACTTGAAACCAGAAATCCAAGTACCTGGTAGCTACTGTTTTTTACTTACTTGGTAGCCAGCTAATTGCTTTCCTCCAGGTTTGCACTGTGTGTGCTGCTGCAATACAAATTCTCAGTGCTGCCAAACACTGCTGTAATCCCTGAGGACGTAAAAGAATGTTTGACTCGGTGCCTGCTGCTCCTGCTGGTTTATTGGGCTCCTGGAGGTGTTTCTCATTTCTCTGGGAGAGCTTAAGTGTGGCGTGCTTGTGCATGGGTGGAGCGCTGCAGCTGGCTAACGTGTTGCAAGATTTGGAGTAAAATGACAAGTCCTGCTGCCTGGCTCCTGACTACTCAGAATTAAGTGCTTTTGCTACTACTTTTAAAGCTAGAGTAGATTAATGAGCAAATTCTTTAATAAATAGTTATGAGGAAAGAGTCTTCCCTGAGAGCTGGTGGGAATGCTTTTATCCTGATACAGCCCATGTGCACTGACAGTTTTGAAGAGAGTTTATTTCAGTAAAAGTTCCTTTTCTAATTTTCCTCCAGTCTCTACGATATGATACAAGCTACTTTGTTGAATATTTTGCCTTGGATCTACTTATGGAGAATGGAGAATGCCGTGGTGTTATTGCCCTCTGCATTGAAGATGGAACCATACATCGTTTTAGGGCGAAGAACACAGTCATTGCCACTGGGTAATGTAACATTCTTGATGAAGGACCAAAACCTGGGAGTGTTACCAGCTGGAAGTTTGTGTGCTTGTACATGTGTTCAGATCTACAGTGTGGTGAAGATACATTGACTGACAGAGCATAATCTATAGGTTCATTCCCCTCTAATAAAAGCAATATAACTGAATTCAGTCATTCCCTCTGGAAGAAGGCACATGCTAATTTTGTGACCAAGTATAAATTTGGTGTGAGGTTTAACTTTGAATTCTAGAGCAATGACATAAAGAAAGAATATGTAAGAGTAATAGATACGATTCAGATGGTCTTCAATTTTTAAAACATGCTGTTTAAAACAGACATTGTTGCAATGCTGCTGACATATCTGTCCGTAGAGTCCTGAATTTCCTGTAGGAAACAGCTTTTGTCAAAATTCTACAGACTCTATTTCATTAAGATATGCCACTGTAATTCTAATTGTTCTAGAATAACTTAACATTACTTGTTTTCAAAGTTTGTTTATGTTTATTAGAATGCTATATGAATTAGTCTTTTGCTGTTTATGGCTCTCTCCTATTTATTCCAATATGAAAAATATATATAAATGTATCTGTAAAAGATAGAAATAAATTTATAAAAGGTTGCCTACATAATTGTTCTTCTGACATGTTTTTCATGCTTGTGTACTTTGAGGTACATGGAATATGTACATTTCTATTTCTTCTGAGAGTTTGTAGTGAAATTGGGCTGATTGGCTGTTCTCAGTAATTTTGGAGGCTAACGTAGATGTTTGCAGCATAATAATTCATGTCTAATACCTGGACAACTAAGTTTTTAAATCTAAGAAGATAAAACCAGGACCATATGGGCAATCTAAACCATCATTATATGCTATTTTTTTATAAAACTGCTAGTGATACTTCAAATTAAATGGAATGGTATAGATTGAGAGAACTTTCTGAAATAGCCTTTTTTTTTCTGGCAAAAAGGCTTCTGATATTAACCAAGTGATCCTGCTTTGGAATTGGTTTTTTCAACCTTCTGTCACCAGCCATTTTTCTAGTATGGTTGAGCAAAACTGGTCTAAATCAGTTTGGTTTTCTTTTGGTTGAACTAGTACAGGAGATGGTAAAACTTGAGTACTTTTTTTATTAACCCTTCCCACTGTTGTGCAAAGAGCATAATTTAGTGGTATGTTGTAGTGATGTTTTAATTTTTCTTACTGTTAATTCTGTTAACTTTTGTGTTCCACAGTGGGTACGGCCGCACTTACTTCAGCTGCACATCTGCTCATACCAGCACTGGTGATGGCACTGCCATGGTGACGCGAGCTGGGCTCCCTTGCCAGGACTTAGAATTCGTGCAGTTTCACCCTACAGGTACAGAATATAAAATAGTGCTTACAACATTATTTTTAATTAGTCGAATAGATTTTAATGTTATTTTAAAATGTCACAGAGTCACACATTATGTTGAGTTTGAAGGGACCCATCAGGTTCATAGAATCCAACTCCTGGCCCTGCATTGGACATCCCAAGACTCACACCTGAGATCAGTGTCCAAACACTTCTTGAACTTTATCTGGCTTGGTGCTGTAACCATTTCCCTGGGGAGCCAGTTCCAGTGCCCAGCCATCCTCT
>VRYO01001463.1:63995689-64067682 GCA_009812075.1 Sialia sialis
CTCTGATTTCTCTCTGAATTCTTCAGAGACACTCTTGACTACAGACTCCAAAAGAGGAGCAGTGGAACAGGCTACCCAAAAAGGTTAAGGAATCTCCTTCTCTGGAAATTCTAAAAGCCTGCCTAGATGTGATCCTGTGCAACCTGCTCCAGGTGAACCTGCTAGTGCAGAGATTGGACTAGTTGACCTCCAGAAATCGCTTCCAACCCCAGCTGTTCCTTGCAATAATTTTAGGTAAAACAGAGATGCTGAATTTTGTGATGTGAGGACTTAAGCATCTTAGTTTTGACTGAAAGTAATGCTTGTAGGAGATGATGTTTTAGTCGTTATAACTTTGTATTGTCATAGTGTTTTATCAAATGAAAAAAGAGACTTTCACTTACTTCCTCTGATATAGAATAATATAGATAATACACCCCATCTTTATTGTCTCTGGAACTTCTGAAGCCATTTTAGTGGCATGTGCTGTGTATTTCCTAGACTTCTCAGAAGAGCCAAGGGGCAGAAGACTTGCCTGAATATTAAAGCTTACAAGACTCGAGTTCAGTATGCTGTTAGTCCCAGGATGTAACTTGTAAGTCATTAAGAGAGCAGCATTTCTGTGAATAACACAGCTCTTGTAGGACTGAAGGGGATACCTATGTAGATTGCAATAGAAGATGTTAGACAAAAAAAAAAATCGGTTTCTTACTGGACGAAACTTGGCTGCTCTTAGAAAAAAAACCCAGTAAGGCAGAACAAGCTCATACTTGTTTTCCCCCTCGTGGAGAAATCGCTGCTGCAGCGCTTTTCCCGCTGCTCTTCGCCCGGTGCAAGCGGCTTTTCCCAGGTCGGGCAGAACCGCCCCGGGCCACACTCACCGCCCAGCGCTGCTCCAGCAGCCTCCGATTGACGCGGCGGAGCCTCTGGGGCCGGGCGCCGCCGGCACCGTGACGCTCGTCCGGGGCGGTGCCGCCGCTGCTCCCGCCCCCGCCGTGTTCCCAGCCCCCCGGCACCATGCACCGCTCACTCCGCGCCTGCCGCCGCTTCGGGCAGTCCGCCGGCCTCCTCCTCTCCCGGCCGCCGCCTCCCGCCACCCCTGGCCGCTGGATCCCGGCGCCGCCCTGCGCCGCCATGGTGAGCCCCGGGCAGGGAGAGGGGAGCGGGGAGCCGTGACCTCTAAGTGCCACCGCCGGCCGCCGCCTCCCTCGCTCCGCCCCCGCCTTGCAGGGACCGGGGAGCGGGCGGTGACAGCGAGCGGCTGGCTCGGGGCTTTCATCCCGCATGCTGCGCCGTCGGGAGCGTTCCGGCACTGGGAAGACGAGTCCGTCATCCTCTGCCGGGCTCTTGCGGCCATTTCCCGCATCCTTCCTGCGGGATCGGCCCCGCTCGGCAGCCGCTCCCGGGCAGGCCGGGATGCGTAGCGCGGAGCTCTTCCTTGGCTCTGCCCGGGCTGAGATTCACCGGCCCTGAGCCCGGTATGACCGGGCAAAGACGGGCATCCTGCCGGGCAGGAAAGGTGTCGGGGCAGGAAAGGTGTCGGTGCAGACGCGCTTCACAGAGTTTTAGGCGCTTTCTTGGAGCTGTTGATGCGCAAATAATAAAAAGCTGTATCCTAATGGGAATATTTGTCACTGGAATAGCTTTGGGGCTGCCTGAAAACTATGGAGCTTGCAGCTGAGAACTGCTCGGTACTTCTAGAAGGTATCATCAGTAGTTATTCGTGTTTAATCAGTTGATTGTCGGGCTCAGACGCGAGTTGGGACTTGATTGTTATATGCGCTTTAGCATAGAAATAGAAGCACTCTTTGGATAAGGAACTTAAGATCTCAGTACTAACACGTTGGATGTTGCATGGAAGCCTTAGTCTCGAGTGTGTCTTTGAGCTCGCTCCTTAAAACGCGTAATGTAGACTGTGACAAGAATTTTAGCAGAAGGTAGTGTGTTCGGGATTTTATCGATTCCTTAGTTTAGTGAATTAGTTAATAAACTTATTTAGAACATCACTTTCCAATCTGTAATGTTGATGGAGGTGTTAAAAGTAGCATTTAATAAAACAAGCTTTCCGGCGAGTGATAAACTTAATGGTGGGTGAAACTTAACTGCGTAAGAAAACCGGTGTCAGAGCAGAGTATGTAACTCAAACCAGTGGCCTGTTGGATGGTTCCCTTTTCTGTTTTACCATTTGGCATCATCTGAGAAAAACATTATCAATCATGGCCTTCATTCATTTGCTGGAAACCAGGTATTTACGAGTCTGGTCTGTAATCCTACAAGAAAGAGATATGTTTTGCTTGTTGCACATCAGAAACGTGATCAGTCCCCATGTGTGTTTCGAGTTCCTTTGAGTTTAAATAACAGCACTAAAAACATCCCTCAGTGCACTTGGAAGTCAAGCAGCTGTTGAATTCTTACAGGAAAAGTTCTGTATTTTTTTATGTAGAAGAGTAACCACCAAAAGATGTACTAACCGGTGTTTAAACTTAAAAAAGCAGCCACCCAACAAACCCAAGCCATCACTTTCTGATATTTGTAGAGATTTCCTCAGCAGCAAAAGTTGTTTTAAAAAACATTGTGTATGTAGATATTACCAAATATCCATCCTGTCCTAGTATATTTGTTGTGTTGCCTTTACTTCAAGCTAAATTGCTCAAGATGTTTTAAATGGAATTGTTGTCCTTCTATAGAAAAAGATTATAAAATATTAGGGTTTGGATTCTAAAATGCAAATTTCAGAATTTGTGACTCAAATTATAAAAGAGAAACTGTGCTTAAAAATGGAAATACTCTTCATCTGCTAAAGGAGAGCAGTAAAACATAAATGCACATCCTGATGTCCTCAAAAGACTGCTTTTGACATGCTGAAAATGATGGTTCTTTGAATTGAAATGCTTACCTCCAAAAGTTGCTGCATCCATTAATGAGAATGTAATTTTCCACAGGAAGCATTATTTCGGCAGTTTTGCTGTTTGAGAATCTCTGGTGTGTTATGGTGCAATCAGTTCTGATCAGTTCCCTGCAATAAGGCAAAAGTACAGTTCTGTTTGCCTAACTGCAAGCTTTGGATTGTTTGGTTTGTAGGGATTTTGGAGGGATGAGCACATCTTGTCAGGCCTAAGGGGGGAAAAAATGTTTTGTAGATGTGAGGAACAGTAATTATGAGCAGAGCCGTGCTTGTAGCTAGAATAGAAACTGTCAGAGTTTTCAGGTCTTCTTTTGAAGGGATGAGGGAGCAGAGGGTTGATGGAGTGTGCTGCTGATGCACCATTTTACAGCTGGTCCTGTGGTTCAGGGGGTGACTGCAGAAACCGCTTTACGTACAGAACTGGGACCTTCAGCTCATAAAGCTGCTCAAGAGATTGAGTTCTGGCCAAGGACTGAGGGAATCGTGTTTGTTACATTCACACTAAGTGGCTGCTGCAGGCTTCTACACCAGTCTGAGTAACGCTGCAGCTCAGTTCTTCAGTCTGCATGAAAAACACCACTTTGCTTTTTTACCTAATGGCACCTGTCACACTAGGATCTGCAAATGACATTCTTCCTAAAGCAACTTGCCCTGTTAACTTCATTGGAATTTATGAGTGTGGAATTGGCTAGGAAAATAGGTTTTTTAAAATAGTGATTTCATTGTTGAAAGGTACTTTAATGAGGATGTACTTACCCTATTTATCTTTGTTTCATCATTGTTGACATTGGAATTATGTAAGTTTGAGGAATCAGTGGTGCAACTGCTAGCTTTTTTGTCTGAAAGGTTACATGTAGTTTACCTTTTTATATTGTTTGAAGGTATTTACTTTTAACAACCACTGATGATATCAAGACCTGGGCTTGGAGCTGAGTCAGTTCTGCTCATCCAGCTCTGAGAGTTCCGCTCTGTGTGCTGGTAGTGGCATGAGGGTGATGGAGTTTATTCCAGCCATGCACCCAAGGGGTCCAGGACAAAGTCAGGAACATGGAAGGGTGTGCAGAGGGGTGGAGAATGCGACAGGGACCAATGGGAACAGGGCAAAGCGGTGCATGGGCGGGCAAGGGACTGGGGAAACCATTGGGGTAACAGGGCCGGAACAGTGCAGCAAACTGGGGCCAATGGGGACCAGGGAAAGGGAGAACATTCTAGGCAAACACCTTGTATAGGGGAAACAAGGGCAGTCTAGGCCAGTGGGCCAATGGGAAACAGGACAGGGGTATAGTAACATAAAACTGCAGGGGATTGTGGGCAGAAGTTTGTTGTCTCCATGCCCTCAAGGTCTCTTTGATGACTTAGGGACTCTCCTTCCAAGGTAGGTGCTGAATCTGTGGCAGGCCCCAGGGTTTCCACAGAGTGTTTTTACAAGTATACAAGTGTCAAAAGCTAGAGATTTTGTAGTGACTCAGTGATCTTAGCTGCTTGAATATTAATTAATGTGTGCGCGTTATGGTAAGATCCACAACCATCCCAATTAAACATTCTTGGTAGTGATATACTAAAGAAACATTTATTATATTCTGTTTCTTGTTAGTATGTAAATGAATGCTAAGTGACTCAAGCAAGACAAAGAGATTAAAGAAGATAAGAATAACTTACTCTTCCACACTAAGTTTCCTGTTCTTGAGGAGCCAGTGCCTGGGAGAGCATCAGTGAAAACACAAGCTGTGGGGAGCAGGATAGCTATGTGAGAGCTAACCCTTATTGTGGGCTGGGCTGCAGTTTCTTCCAGTTCACAGGCACCACCTCCTTTGAAGTGCTCAAAGTGAGCAGGGCTGGTGTCTCTGGTATGTGACCAATGGTACCTGATGGCAGAGTGTCTCCATCTAGCTGGGGATGCTTGGGACAGTAAAGAGGCTGGGACACTTCCTTCTCTCTGCTGCAGCTTGCCATCCATGGTGATGCAAACCTGAGCAGGCAGAAAGTCAAGGCTGCTGGAGAGGGTGTTCTGGCCAAGACCCAGCTGTGCTTCTGTTCAATGACACTGAGACCCATTAAAGAAGGAGCAAGTAAAACGAACAAAGAGAGAGGAACAGTCTGACTTCAGAAGTGGACTTCTAGGGAAGATTAAGAATTGTGTGACCATAGACTATGGTTTCCCCATTTTCTGACCCATACTCTTTATGTAGAGGCCACACCTTGAGTCCTGTGTCCAGTTCTGGGCCTCTCAATTCTGGAAGGACATTGAGGTGCTGGAGTGAGTCCAGAGAAGGGCAGTGAAGCTGGTGAAGGGTGAGGAGCACAAGTCCTGTGAACTGCTGAGGGAGCTGGGGTTGTTTAACCTGGAGAAAAGGAGGCTCAGGGGGACCTTATCACTCTCTACAACTCTTGAAAGGAGGCTGTAGCCAGGTGGGGGTCGGCTGCTTTTTCCAATCAGCCAGTGACAGGATGAGAGGAAATGGCCTCAGGCTGCACCCCAGAGAAGGTTCGTGTTGGACATTAGGAAGAACTTGTTCACTGGAAGAGTGATCAGACATTGGAGCAAGGTGCCCAGGAAGTGGTGGAATCACTGTCCTGGAGTTGTTTACTAAATGACTGGATGTAGCACTTAGTGCTGTGGTTTAGGTGATCTGGGTCAGAGGTTGGACTTAATGATCTTGGAGGACTTTTCCCACCTTAATGATTCTATGACTTTCACATCAGGGAATTTCTTGAGGCTGTGGTTTGTCTGTGTAATAACCCAGTTTAGACCTTTCTTCTGATGGTTTATCTCATCTTCCCTGAAGTCTTGTGGACTTCTTGAATTCTCAGCATCAGCTGGCAAGGAGTTTAGTCAGTCTGTGACTTGTATGAAGAGCTGCTCCCTTTCCCTTGCTTTGAACCTGACTCCTGCAGGCATGTTAGGGCTCCTGTGTCTTGCATTGGAAGAGACAGTGAGCAGTTAATAGTGGTTATACCTCATTTTTCCTTCAATTCCAAGGTTATCTTTTTTTCTGAACAAAAAAAGTCTCACATGTCTGAAGAAAGTTGTTCCCTGCCTTTTGTCAGCTATATTGCCTTTGAACTGTTTCCAGTAATACACATTTTGGGGATGAGAGAATCAAATCTGCACAAAGACCTCAGACTGTCAGTGAATCATGGTGGCACAGTAATGTTTCTGTTTCTATTCTCTGCTTTTCTTGATAGTTCCTCACATTTGATTTTCTTCTTTCACTGCACTGCAAGACTGACTTGACCCTATTGGTAAGAGATTTGTTTCCCAAGGAGTCACCCCTGAGGACTGTGGTTGGGTCAGGAACCCAACATTGTATATGTATATAACCTGCCTACAGGGCTGACATTGTTTTACTCTGTGATAAAGAAATGAAAAAGACTTTTCCCCCTTCCTGAAGACTCAAAGAAGATGATCTCTCTTGGGAAAGGATGAATACCTTTGTTACAGAAAACTGGGACTTCGCTAACCAGGATGTGGGAAGAGGAAAAGTAAACTGTTCTTGCTTCCTGTCAATTCCATAATCTTTATAGAGCTGCATATAAATGTGATCACATCATCACAAATTAAGGGCTGTTCTACAAGAAGTAAAGAATTACTTTTTTGGGGGTCTGTCAGCTAAAATAAATTTAGCTGTGCCTGTGTTAGATAATAACAGATGCTAGGTGAATACATGACATAGCAATATTACCATACATACATATTGCACAAAATATACCTAGATATAGTTTCTTTGTGTTGCACAGCTACATAATATCTGTGTTCCTGGTTTATTAGTCTAGAAAGGATAATTAATGGTCAGTGACACACTACTGGATTAGTCAGTTGCTCCCTTCCAGTGTTAAGTGTCCTGTGCAGTGTGGATTTCAAATAGGAATTACATTACATGTGGGTTGATTGCATGGATGCTGCCCAAATTTTTACCATGCTACTTCTTCAGTTGGGTTTTAACAAAACGCCTGTTCTGTAAATTGTGAACTACGTTATTATTTCTTTGAAAAGGAGAAACAGAGTCTCTCATCAGAATGAGGTTTCATGCAGTGGGCACTGAGGTCTTAAGCCTTATAGTGCTGCCTGTCACCATGGGTCAGCAATGGTACGCAGTTTGTAGTTGTGGCTTTTACTGAGACAGCTGCTCAAACTGGAAGAATGTCTCAACTTTAAAGAGACATACCTGAAACTAGCTGCATGTCTTGGCTTTGTATTTTTTCTATCTTCTTTTTCTTGACTACCTGCTTTCAAAAAGAATAGACTGATTGCCAGTGTTTGAATTTTTTTTTTTTTTTTAATTTTTCTATAGTCTTCTCAAGAGGCTTTCAGGATAGAATATGATACCTTTGGTGAACTGAAGGTTCCAAGTGACAAATACTATGGTGCCCAAACCGTGAGATCTACAATGAACTTCAAGATTGGAGGTGTTTCAGAAAGGATGCCAGTAAGTGATTCAAATCTATGTTCTCTTCTTCTCTAGAGTATGTTTTGTATGTGAAAGTGAATACTTTCTGAATACCTTCTTCTTAGGCTTTTGCTGGAACTATGAGCAGCTTTGAATTTTAATTAAGGGTAGAAATTTCATGGCCATGTATTATTCTAGTAGAAATATTTCTTGTGTGTAAATAAATTTAATATTGCTTATGAAAAATTTTATGTTGCTGCTTTATTTTTTAATAACCAAGATGAATAGAAATCTGTTGTCCATCTTTACAAAGATGAAAAAGCTAATGGAGTAATTTGATGTAGCATTTATAGTTTGTTATTGAAGCAGTCTAGTATAGCACAAGTTGATATAAACTTAATTTGTCACATGTAGCTGTGCATAGGCCATTAATGTGCATGTGCTTTGTCATATACTGACTCTCCATGTAGGGAAGGTTGTCAGTTTTCCCTCAAAAGGCTATTTCAGAAATGGAACCAGTTCAATTCTAATGCAGGTTACTTTTGATACACAGAGCATCATACCTGGGCTTGCACAAACAGCAGTGTGCTGCCCACTGGGCTGTTTGGATGAATGTTACTGTTAGTGGGAGCATGGGTCAGATGACCTGATTGCTCTGTGGCTTGGCTGATGGACTGCTGCTGGATTTAAGATCAGGAGTTTGGTTTAGAGCTAGATATGCACTATAAATTGATAGCATGTCCTTTGGGGGAAACTGTGTGTAAACTTGCTCTTGTTCCTCAGGTCCAAGTCATAAGGGCTTTTGGCATCTTGAAGAGAGCAGCTGCCGAAGTAAATCAAGATTACGGTCTCGACCCAAACATTGCTAAAGCCATTGTACAGGCGGCAAATGAGGTAGGAAGGAGCTGTTGAAAATACTGTAACTGCCACTGTATTTTTGTTAAGCTTTTCACAGGAGGTTGAGGGATTGCATTGCTCAGATTAGAGGAAAGCTTTCCTGTTAGTAAATCTTGTTCTCCAGAGATAATTTACTTAATATATTTGACTATTTTCTGTCTTGCATGTAAAGAAAATGATAGACTGTTCAAATGTGTGTTGATAAATACCACCAAGTGCAGAGAGTTGTGAGGGACCATTATTTGATAATACCAGGTGTTTTCCTTTGAATAAACCAACAGATTTTTTTAGCTAGAAGCATTTTTAACAAGAGTTTTCTTGCCCTGACTACCTTAAAAATATTTCAGTGGTGGCAGAAGCTGTATCCTCTTCCTACCAGCTGTAACACCTTAAGTCCCAAGACCCAATAGCTTTGGAGAACTCCAGAATATGCCCAGGCTCCGTTTTGGTTTGAAGGATTTCCCTAGTTAAAGAGGGATTAGAAGTTTTGGTGGATTAAGGCTCCTTAGTTTATATTCATAAATACTGAAAGTTGTTTGTGGCTTGCTTTATTGTGTTTTAAAAACATCCCTGCTATGATACCCTTGCCCTCACCTCCAAAATAATTTTCTAATACAACTTAAATAAAAAGAGGACTCAAGTTACTCTTGGAGGTGGGAACGTTTCCCTTATATAAGATGGAAAATACTGAAGATCCTTTCTTGAAAAGCAGGATTCCAGGAGGATTGATGTATCCTGATAATATAATGGAGAGCATAGTTTTAATTATGGCAATAAAATTTTCAGGTTCATGGTTTTTTTTCCCAGTGGAACAATTTTTCTGTTTTTTCCATTTTAGGTAGCTGAAGGAAAATTAAATGATCACTTCCCTTTGGTGGTGTGGCAGACTGGGTCTGGAACTCAAACCAATATGAATGTCAATGAAGTAATCAGCAACAGAGCTATTGAGATTATGGGAGGCACACTGGGAAGCAAAAAGCCAGTGCATCCAAATGATCATGTTAACAAAAGCCAGGTTGTTACACTTATTTTATACTGCTTTGAATCTCAAAAGTTTTGTGTCTTTGAATTGCGAATTTTGAGTTTTCTTGTATCCACTGTTTAGGTTAAAATAAAAGTTTTGTGGACAACTTTAGCAATATTTTTCTGTTTTTTTTAGTTTAAATGAACTTCAGGATGTTTTTCAGTGACAGTTTGAGCTTTTCAGATTAAAAACTTGGAACTCATTAATGATAGATAAATTTACACATTATGTATTAGACAGTGGTGGCCTTGTGACAACCATTGCTACATTCATAAAGATGTTAAATATAGGTCCAGTTTCTAAAAAATCGATCATGGTAGACATTTTTATTATACTTCTGTCTTAAACTTCAGCTACCTTGAAGGAAGGATTAGGCCACTGACTTGGTTGTTTCCCTTCCTGATCCTTTTTGCTTACTCAGTATCCTGTGAACTATGGATTTAGCATTATCAAAGCACTACACGTGTTTTAAAGTCACAATTCCTTTGAAATCATCTGTCCTTTTGTTAGCCATCTCTCATAACTACTATAGTAATTCTTTTTTTTTTTTGGTCACAAGGCTTTTATGAACAATCTATTAAATTTAACTTTCTGTAGTTTTATGTGTAGTCATAAAAAGTTGGTTTATCAATGAGGAATGGACCTTCGGAAACACTCTTAAGTTGCTTACTCTTAGTTTAGTTTGTAACAGTTTATGAGATGAAGTACGAGATGAAGAGAATAAAGCCACACATGTACATCTTACAGCAGAAATGGTGAGAAAAGCTTGTAATTAATTCCTTGAATTTTCTCCACAGAGTTCAAATGACACTTTCCCAACGGCAATGCATATTGCTGCTGCCCAGGAGGTTAATGAGGTCTTGCTACCTGGACTAAAGAAGCTACAGAATGCACTCGAAGCGAAATCCAAAGAGTTTTCCCAAATCATAAAAATAGGGCGCACTCATACGCAAGATGCTGTTCCACTTACACTTGGTCAGGTAAAAAAAATAAATCATGCATTTCTTTGGAAAATTCAAACTTAAGTCAAACTTAATTCAAACTTAAGGACACTTAAATTAAGTTCATAGTGTAGGATAAAATATAGGAAAAAGGCTGAATTTCATCTTGAGTGTTTTCAGTCGGTACTAGAGTTTGCTGGATATGCTGTACTCTAATAAATCCATAATAATTTTTATAAATTTTTTCCATATGTGTTTTATTTCTAACAGTAATAAAATAGAAAGTATTTTAAAGGATGTTTCATTACCAGATAGCACATCACAGTTTTTGTGTTACACTGACATTGCAGGGTAGTTGTTGTCTGTAATCTGTAAATTTATGTAACTTACGTTTTGCCAACACACAAAACTACTAAGTATTGTGAATGAAAAATTTCAGTACATAATCTTGTGTGTAAAAATGTATATACATACATAATATAAAAGATGGCAAATGTTATCATATTGTTAGGAATGGCTTATATTACAGTAATTTAATAATGAGTTAAACTGAATTGATAGCACAGCAGGTAGAATTTACGGATTTTTTCCAAAATGTATGGGTGAGGTTTTTACTAACTAAAGTAAGGTGAACAAAGTCCAAGATCCATTTCTCTATTTGTACTTTGAGAACATTAATGTAATCTTGGAGCTGATTTACTATGGAATCAGATCCTGCTGAGTACACAACTAAGATGCATTATGTATATGCTTTTGTATATTAAGATTAATCTTAGTTTAATGTATAATTTTTTGTAGCATGGAAGAAGTCCTTTAATAGATGCATAATTTCCCTTTTAATGAAAACATGCTTCAGTTTAGCATTTGTGTGAAGAGCCTTTGGGTTTTTAAAGGAATTAGTCGAATCATATTAAAAATCTGGATGCTTATTCTTGATGTTTTTTCCTTAACTTTGTCCTCCTTTCTTTCAAAGGAATTTAGTGGCTATGTGCAACAAATTAAATATGGTGTGGCTAGGATTGAATCCACCATGCCAAGGGTATATCAGCTGGCAGCTGGCGGGACCGCAGTTGGCACGGGATTGAACACAAGGATTGGCTTTGCTGAGAAAGTTGCTGCTAAAGTGGCTGAACTGACGGGTGAGGAATGGTGTTTGGGAGTGAGTTATCGGTAAAGCAGTATATGTAACATGCAGTCAGAATCAAACTAAATCTGTCCGGTTTCCATACTTCTCGTAAGCTTAAACTGTATTTATGTTTTAACGTGAAACTTTTGTTTATTGCCATGTGTTACATGCCTTCTACTTCAGGTTTTTTGTGCAATGTTTTTTTTAATTACACTCAGTGCATTGAAAGTGACTGAAATGATGGTGTTTATCCAAGCAAGGCTCTTTGGATATGGATACAGTTTCAGACTTATATTATTAGCCCAACTAGAATGCTTCTGTCTTGATTTTTGCTCCTCTGACTCTCTTAATTTACATTGACTTGATGCAAAAGAAGGAAAAAACTGCTTCCAAAGCCACTCTGTTTTTTTTTTCATATGAAAGAGTAAAAGTTAACTGTCTGATTTTTTTGATTCTGTCTTTATAGATCTTAAAACTTAATTTACAGTGCAACTGAGTTTTTTGATCTGTAAACCAGATCTTTTGTGTCACAGTATCAGTTTTTGAAATGCCCCCAAACAAATGTGTACATCTGTCATTTACAATTGCTGTAAATTATGAAATTGCTTAGGGACAGTATTTTTGTTTCAATGGATCCATTATTTGCAGTCTTTCAGAGAGTCAAGACTGTCTTGTACCCTGAAAGAGAAGTAACTTGCAGAAGTAAACAGCAGCTGCCAGGAGCAGTACAGGACATGTTTTGTGGGTGTTAGGAAGCTCTCTCATGTCAGTGGATGTTTTGTGTCCTGTATGGGCAGGTATGAGTAGGGCAAGAACAAAAGGAGAAGTTTGGGTGGATCTCTGTAACTGAGAAGGCAGCTGTGCAGTTCACAAGTCCATGCAAATTGGGTGGGATTTGGTGTTTGTCAGGCAAGTGCAAAACATTGGAAGCTTTGGGAATTATGCTGCTCTCCTTTGAACTGATGCTGAAGGCTCAGATCAGTTGTTCTGGGGGGGCAGAAGTCCAGCTCACAGTCAGTCCTTAGTGATGTCTAATTTTTTACAGTCCCATTCTGCTGGGACTGTCCTTCCGGGGCAAAGTCCTGAAGCAATGTTTTTCATCATGGGACCTAGGCTTACATCTCAGGCAGTTAATTGACATAAACAGAGCTGTTCCTTCCATTGCTCCTGTGCTCTTGCTGTTAGCTGGCATCCTCCTAAGTCTGATCCAACTTTCCCTTGTTCTGGCGAGTTTATTGTTCTCTTCCCTTGTGATTACGTCTTGCTTACCCTAATGCCTGCACTGTGCTGCAAAATCATCTATATTTCTAACTGAAAGCATCACAGCAATTAACAGTCTGAAGTATCTAACTTGATTTAATGCAAGAAATGCCTAAGTTGGGCTAACTTTTGAAAGATTATTGACATAAAACACTGTGGTGCAGAAGCAATGCTTAAAGTGCACTATGAAGACATGAAATTTGTACCTTTGTTGTAGGTGGATGCTCAGATTTTATACTCTTCTATATTTTAGTGACTTTGCGTCTTTTTGTATTTAATTTACTTTAAGAAATATGTTTGTGAAGAAAGCTCTAGAGGGAAGAGATGATCTTGGAGGGTTGTTAATTTTTAATTTTTTATTAAGCTAGTAATTTGTTTCATTGTCTGGTTTATGTCTGCAAGGAAGTGCTTCACTGGTTTAATGTTTACACCCTCTCCCTGTAGGTTTGCCTTTTGTCACTGCTCCAAATAAGTTTGAAGCTCTTGCAGCTCACGATGCTTTAGTGGAGCTCAGTGGAGCCATGAACACAGTGGCATGCAGTCTGATGAAAATAGCTAATGACATTCGCTTCCTGGGCTCTGGACCACGCTCTGGGCTGGGAGAACTCATCCTGCCTGAAAATGAACCTGGGAGCAGCATCATGCCAGGTACAGAGAACACATATGGAGAGAAATGATCTGTTTCTTCTTCATTTTTTTGACCACTGTCTCTTAACAAATGTTTTACCAAACAGTATCACAAATGTCAGCAAGTCCATGATTCTCTCAGGTTTTATCTACTGCCCTGTGTTACCAAAACCCATGTTCATAAAAATGCTTGCACAGCTGTGTATGAGCTAGTGTATGGAGGAGAGTAGTGTCTGTAAGAATATGGCTTTATTAACACAAGCATACTTCACAAAGCTTTCTTCTAGAGTTGCAAAATCTCTGCAATTTTTAGGTAAAGGCTTTTCTGAAATAACCTTTAATCTGTGAATTGTAGCAATACAGTCATGTAAGTTGACTGCTTCCTAGCATGATTAGTGTTATGCACTCACATTTTCCCTTCTGCAATAATCTCATTGTATAGGAGAATGAGAAAGGAATAATACTTGTAATTATTCCTGTCCTCTCCTAAAAAAGTATGTACATATGAATATTGTACATCCAAAACTACTGTGAGATTTTTCCTCCTGTATGATAAACTCAAAAAGAATCAGGTTATGAACATATCTGGCTTTAAAAAAGCAAACAGTGAATGTTCTTACTAGGATAATGTCTATAAATTAAATTATAAAACCATAAAACAAACTTGCTTGGAGGCCACTCTAACTTGGTGTGTTTGTTGGGTTTGGCGGGGTGGGGGGGGTGGGGTATTTATGTTTTTCTGTTCTGTTTTTTTCTTTTTTTTCCTGAAAGAGTGTACTAACTTTATCACAAAGTATTTCTAATAAATCAGTAATACTTTCCTTGAGCTGAGTGACATTTGTTAGTGTCTCCTAGAAATGCCAACTTGCACATATAAAGGCAAGTTACAATCTCTCGACTGTTAAGAACTGTGGTAATGAACAGCTGTTCAGCTCATGCACATGTTGAGCTGTTGAGTGCTCAAGCTCTCACAGTTGTCAGACACTGCTGAAGCAGCCATAGCTGTTTCACAAATCCTCACTGAAAATACTGGAATAGTGCAGTCAATTTAATGTCATTTGTGGAAATACTTTATTTTCTCTGGTGTGCAGATACAAATGAGTAAGACAAGTTACTTTTACAAAACATTTTCTGTTGAATGTGATTTAGTAAAAGGCAGCTGGTGGTTGGTTAGTAGAATTGTTTTTCCCCTGCCTTCTCCTTTGGTAACCATTTTCTCTCCCTTTCACAACCAGGAAAAGTGAACCCTACCCAGTGTGAAGCTGTGACCATGGTCGCAGCCCAAGTTATGGGAAATCATGTTGCTGTTACTGTAGGAGGAAGCAATGGACACTTTGAACTGAATGTCTTTAAGCCCATGATGGTAAGTTTGTTCTACATATCTAGGACTTTCTAAGTAATTGTTTGTACACTCAGATAACTTACGGACAGAAAAAACTCTCAGTGAACCCTTGAACACTGCCAAGGTTGGGGCATCTGCAGCATCCCTTGGATACTCTTCCAGTATCTCACCGCCCTCACCTCCTGATATTGAGCCTAAATTCTCCCTCTTTCAGTCTGCACCATCACTCCTTGTCCTATCACTACAGGTTCCAGGGAAGAGTCCCTCTCTGCCTTCCCTCTAGGCCCCCTTCAGATACTGGAAGGAAAATAGCCTGTTAAATTGGTTGAAATTGCAGGGAGGCCACTGGTTGTGAACAAAGGTGCCAGAATGTGCAACTAGTAATATCTGAATTAAATAATTGGTATTTCTTCTTTGTCTTGTTAGATAAAAAATGTTTTAAACTCTGCAAGACTGCTAGGAGATGTGTGTGTTTCTTTCACTGACAACTGTGTGGTTGGAATTCAAGCCAATACAGATAGAATCAACAAACTGATGAATGAATCTCTGATGTTGGTAACAGCACTGAATCCACATATAGGTAGGTTTAAGACTCAAAAACTTCTCAACATACCAAAAGACTTCGTGGTAACATTATTTTATACATTTCATTTGTATTGTCACAATGCTTGTGAGGCCAAGTCAGGTCAAAAGTTAGTTACTTCAACGTCACCAGTTGCTGAAGTAAAAGCTGTGTTCTCCTTGCAGTGGCCGTGCCAGGGTAATGAGAAAAATAACTGATTAGAGTAAAAAAGGAGATTGGGAGAATTTATGTACCTGTTTTCCTAAATTATCATTATTAGAGGTCAAGTGAAAGATTGCAATATGAGATTTTTTTAGAGGAGAAGGTCTTATAAACTTTTGATCTAAATGAATTAAGACTAGAATAACAAAATTTACTTCAAGTAATGACAAAGCATTTGATGTGCATTTCCTGCAAATTGAGTTAAGCAGTAATAGTAATATCTAGCAAATAATTTTCCAAAGACTGTGTCCTACTTCTCTGTTACCTCTAATGAATCATCTAAAATTGCAAATGGATAACTTGTTGGTTTTGTTTTGTAACAGGATATGATAAAGCAGCCAAGATTGCCAAAACAGCGCACAAAGAGGGGACAACGTTAAAAGAAGCCGCTCTAAAGCTGGGGTTCCTTACATCAGACCAGTTTGATCAGTGGGTGAAGCCTAAAGATATGTTAGGTCCTCAGTAACTTCTGTAAAAAAAACAACAAAAAAAAGTGTTCATAATATAAAAAAATGAAAATAAAATAAATATGATATAATGTAATCCATTAGTTGGGCAAGGCCTCTGAGATCACTGAGCCCAACCTGTGACTGACCACCACCGTGTCAACTAGATCAGGGTACTGAGTGCCACATTCTGTCTTTGCTTAAGCACCTCCATGGACAGTGACTCTGCCACCTTCCTGAGCAGCCCCTTTCCATGCCTAAGCACCCTTTCTGTGAAGAAATTATTTTAATGTCCAGCCTAAATGTCCCTTGGTGCACCTTAAGATTGTGTCTTCTTGTCCTGTCTCTTACCTGGGATAAGAGACCAACCCCACCTGGCTACACCCTCCTTTCAGGTTGTTGTACAGAACGATAAAAGTCTCTCCTGAGCCTCCTTTTTGCCAGGCTGAACACCCCCAGCTCCCTCAGCAGCTACCAGCTTTACTGCACTTCTCTGGACTTGCTGCAGCGTCTCAGTGTCCTTCCTGAACTGACAAACACAGAACTGGACACAGCACTCGAGGTGTGGCCTCAGCAGGGCCGAGTACAGGGGACAATCCCTGCCCTGCTGCCCTGCACTTCTCCACACCACTAGGTTTTAGTACACTTCACGTGTTTTCCTGGCATTTTTAACACATCAGCTCAGCTGACGTTGTGGGGGTGATCGCACAGTGCGAGCGGGCGCTGCAGGCCCAGCCCTTGGCTACGGGAGGTGTGCTGTGGAAGAGAAGCGTCCCCGTGTGCGCAGCAGCTGTGCCTGGGTGCGCTGCGGGCCGAGGAGCAGTGACCCAGCGGGGCTGGCTGCTCGGAGCTGCGCTTCCTGCTTCCCGCGGCCCTCCCTCCGCGGGGCGGGGCTGCCTGTGGGGTTCCGGGTCGGCCGAGAGCGCTGCTGCCGGGGCCGGGAGCGACGCCGGGCCACCGCCGCCATGAACCGCTTCTTCGGCAAGGCGAAGCCGAAGGCGCCGCCGCCCAGCCTCACCGACTGCATCGGGACGGTGAGTGCGCGCCCCGGCCCGCCCGGGCCCGCTCTGCGCTGCGCGGCCCGGCCTGGCCGCCTCGGGAGCGCCGCCGCGGCCCTAGGGACGGCACCTGTGCTTAGGTGTGAGCGTGTGTGTGGGGACACTGCAGTGCGTGGGGACAGCGTGTGTGTGTGAGTGTGTCCATGTGTGGGTGTGCATCATAGAACCACGGAATGGCTTGGGTTGGAGGGGATAGTAAAGATCACCCAGCTCCAGCCCCCCTGCCATGGCAAGGGACGCCTTGCATTAGAGCAGGTTACTCAGAGGCACACCCTGAGCACTGTAATGGGCGGGGGTACGCGGAGTGTTTCGGTGTGTTTTGGTGAGCGTGTTTGTGTGTCTGCACGCGTACCCAGGGATGTACCTTGGTGTGTCCGTGTACCCACCCGTGCCTGTTTGTGTCCTGTGCCTAGGAGCGCGTCCCATAAATGGGTGCGCGCAGCGAGCGTGGAAGGCATGGCTCTCCTTGCATCCTCACGCATGTTCTCAGCATTTCCAGCTGAGGACTTCTCTGATTGCACTAGCAAACTCCTGCCGTGGCAAGTTGCGGCAAGGCAGGAGCAAGATCAAGATCAATCTCCCTGTCCAATACAGACGAGTGTTGTGTCTCTTAGGGTGGATGAGCAGGGTTGCTGTAGGGTCGATGGCAAAGGTGTGTGCAGATGGACAGATAAGCTCAGACCAAGTAAGAAAAGCTCAGGAAACACGTGGCAAAACGCTTTACAACTGTTGTTGTGTTGGCCTGCCTGCAAAGAGGGTTAAGAAAAAGTGCTAAGATTTACCTTGTAATTTCATAATCTTTTTTTGGCTTTAAAGTTTCTGAAGAAGACTGTAGCATGGTTTTGCAGCTCCTTTTGTTGTAAGCTAATTTTAAGAAGAAATAAAATGGAGTTTCTTGAGTATTTCTGTCAGTAATGGTTGTGGTATAAATGTAGATTAAACTAAGCTTTGGCATTGGAACCTGACAACAAACAGTTTCCATGGAAAAAACACAGTTTTCCTCTCAGAAGATTCAGAAAATTTCTTTTGCTACCCAGTGAAGAGACTCTCTAAATGAAATACCTAATATTTGTCAGTGCTACCTACACATCAGTCTCTTGTGTATGCCACTGGCTGGTGTGGGGAGAAAGAAGTGCTCATAATGTTTGTCCTGGTACTTTATCTTACTGACAATAATCTGTATTGCTTTTTAGCAGTATTAAGCCCAAACATAACTTTATATTTAGTTAGAACAGGGAATAAAGCATCTGATTGAAAATCAGGATTAATTTTCCCACTGTTGCCAGTAAATACTTTGGTGGATGATTTGAACTCCAAAAGCCATAAGTCCTTAAATTTAGATTTTGGCAATATAAGTGGAAGAGCAGGAAGCCTTGTTTCCCTCACAACAACTAGCTCCTTATTAGTCTGTTAGATTTTTCATGCTACTTTTGCCAGATCAGATTAATGTCCCATTTTCCAATGTTGAGTAAATCAAAAGAAAATTTAGATAGGTCAGAAGTCTGTCTTCTGCTAAGAGCTTGTTCAGTCCTAGAGGAGTTTTGGGGTACATAAAAGTGTAATTTAAACAGATGCTTTGATTGGCAACACCAGGAATTTAGGTTGTGGTTTTTTTTTTTTTTTTCCTTAAAAAAATCCCGCTGAACGCAGTTTTGATCCTTTTCTAGTTGTTTGTAATTGTAATGTCCAAAAGTTTGACTATGCAAGACAGCAGATAACCTGAAAAGAAGAATTGCAGGTTTATTTTATGCATGAATGTGATGACTTTGGCAACCAGTGATGCGTTACAGGATGGTTACTGGTGGTTACTAGTGGTGGCTAATAAGCATGGGGAGAAATGCTTTCTTCTACTAGTTTGAAGTTTATGAATTAACTTTTGTGCCAAGTTGTATGCAGTAATCTGTCTCATTTGTGAAAGACTTTTCACAATAGTGGAGTCTCTAGGATAGATCCTGCTAAAACCACAGACATTATTAGATTGTTTAACTTACATAGAAGGGAATTATTATTGAAGAGAGTTGTGTGAGATAATAAACATTTTGTACTATTTCTTTATAATGCTAAATCCAGCAGCTTGGAGGCTCAACTGCTATTGCTTTCTAAGACACATTTTGCTCTACCTTTTGAAAGAGTCAAATTGCTTTGTAAGATCTCTTACTATATTAGTTCAGTGGTAATTAGCCATTACATGGCAGTTTGGAAATATATTTGGTGAGCACTGATTAATGCAACATTTGTTAAAAGCATAGACAACTCTTATGCAAGTAATCATGCCTATGTTTTGGATGTTCTTTTCTATGTAGACAGGTTTATCTAAAATTCATTGCATTTAAAGGCAATGTTTTTTATTCCTGGTGGCAGAGCACAGTCAGATGACTCAAAGCTGTCACGAGGCCTGTAGGAAGAAGGATGCACCAGGAAGTGAAGCATTAATAATGTTTTTTACTTTTTCTTCTTTGGAAAAACACTATAAACTTTTGTTTTTTCAGAGTGGTAAATAGGAAACATAGGAGCAAAAGGCTAATATAGTTGTGACAGTAGTGTTAAAACTCAGATTCCCTTTCTTTTGTGTAAATTGGGGTCCTACTGTAGCAATTAAATGTTCCTTAGTATGCCTTATTTGTGAGTAACAGACAGAAGCTCTTCAAGTCCTAATACACAGTCTAGTTTTTTGGATAAATTAGATCCATTCTCCCCTCTTCTGTGCAGTCTCATTTTTAAACACTGAGGTCCCGTGTCATGTGTGTGAGAAATTTTTATATAGTTAGTCAGTGTGGGAGATTCTGTCTCTGTTTCCTGCTAGTACTGCTTGAAAGAATCATTTTATAAATAAACCAAATAATTTTTTCCCTTGTGGAGGCTGACCTCAAAGATGCAGTAAGCTGATAAAGAGAAGAGAGAGGAGGGGGCAGGAGATGGCATCTTGAGGAGATGCCGTGCTTTAAACGTACAGCAGTTTCAAAATCCCATTTTTTTTCTCTTTCTTGCTGTTAGTAAAATATTTGGATAATAGAAAGCTTAATACAAATTTTTCAATGCTGGCTGTGCCCAGGCACTTTAATGTCTTCCGTGGAATGTTCATAGCAGATGTTCTGCTCAGGATACCTCTGGCAAATGCATGTTGCTGTCATAGAGCAGGGTTTTAAAAGGGTCATTGAAACACTGAAATCAAAACCACATAATTGTATATTCTTAGCCACACCATTAGCAAGACAGAATTGTAAATTTGCACTGATCTGTCTTATGCTATAATTGGGATGTCATTATAATCTAATCCCTAGAGAGGCTCCTTGGAATTAGAAGTTAAGAAGCTTTTATTTTTTTTTTTTTTGTTTCCAGAGAAATGCTAGGGTAGTCAGCTCATTTTAGAAAGGCCTTTTATGAATTTGCGTATACTGTTAGAACTACCTGTACCCATGCTTAGTTATGTAATTGTAATTTTTAAACCTCTTTTGGTGAAGGGTTAAAATATATCCCAAATGAGATCTCTGTGGAATGCCAGCAAGGCACACCTAGAAGTTTTCCATTCCACTTTAGTCCCTGGCACTCTGTGTTACTGGAAGTTCTGGAATAGAGGACTGCCTTGAGTGGGTTTGCAAGGGAGTATCTCAAAATGATGAGAACATATTACAACGGCAGAGCTTCCTGCAGCCTGAGAATGTTGTTTCTTGTGCTCCTTGTAGAAGTTGTTTCACTTGATTCTGGTTCTGGATTCTCACAAAATCTAAATAGCTTATAAAACCACAGAGTGAAGAAACAATTCAGTTAGAAACACAACAAAACAGAGGCTATTCTTTTTATTGTGCCATACTTGAATAAAACCTTAATCAATGTTGTTTTCTTTGTTTTTCCTCTCATGTATTAAAGGTGGATAGCAGAGCTGAGTCAATTGACAAGAAAATTGCTAGGCTTGATGCAGAGCTAGTGAAGTATAAGGATCAAATGAAGAAAATGAGAGAGGGACCTGCAAAGGTAAGAATCTTCCGTGGAATTTAAGCGTGAGAGGATGTGACTCACACTTCTTGTCATGTGATTTAGCCAGTTCATCAGGTTCTTAAAACTGCATCTTGCCCTACGGATGAGAGATAAGATCCTGAAGGATTACTTTTATTAGACATACATCTTTGAACAGTGTTTTCATTGGTTTTTATTTGTTCCAGAGTGTAATGTAATTCCCCCATGAGAAGTAACTTGTTTCCCTTCTTCCTCATTACCTGAATTAAATCTGACAGAGAGGCCATTTTGATTGTCATCCAAAATAAAAAGCTACACACTATGCCTAAGTTCATCCCCATTTTAAAGGGATTTTTTATATTTTACAATATAAAATGTATCTGAAAATAAACATATGAAATATAAACAGCATTGTTCAATTACCTGTTGGTATTATTTTATGGTGACCATTAAAATGTGTTGATGAAAGATAGTTGTGATGGACTAAGTTTGACATTTTATTCTCCTTACTGGAAACATAAATCAGAAACTGAAAGTATTTTCTAAGACAAGCTTTGTGTACTCTTCTCTTTAGTTAATCATGCCAAATGCTGAATGTAACTATAGTTAAACTCTTGGTACTAGTAACTGAGGAATCTTTTGGAAAACTTAAATCGAATGCATTAGGTTTAAAGAGCATAATCAAGTGTAAAGTCAGATATTTTATCTAATGTAACACTATTGTGTCTTTCAGAATACAGTAAAGCAGAAAGCATTGAGAGTGTTAAAGCAGAAGCGAATGTAAGTTGAAACCTTTCTTATTTGTGGTTAATAAAGGGTTGTTTTCTTCAGGGAGTAGTGGCACACTTTCATTTCTCTTTCTAGTACTCTCCTGAGCATTGTTTAAAGAAAAATGCTGAAGAAGCCTTTCAGAAGTATCTCCTTACATATTTTGCACCAGCCTCTTTATGATTCATATGTCAGTATAAATTTGGATTGGTACAAGATGACCTGAATCTGCTCATTATTACAAATATATTTGGCTCCTAAACTTTCTGAGAGATTGTCTCATTTTATAATATTAATTGATTACTGTTAATTGTGTATTTGATGATCTTGCTCTTGTTCGCTGGAAATTTACCTGTTCTTTATGGACGCCTTTGAGGACTTGAGCAGATGTAGTGCAGGTAATTATGTCTATGCAGAAGCTCCCAGATGGACAGGATAGATGGTCCTGTGGTCTGGTCTTGTCTAGTGTACTGTCTTGAAAGTGTCCAGCAACAGATCCAAAGGAAAGGATATCACAACATGGCAAGTGTGCAGGAATGTTTCATTGGAATATCTCACAGTCCATGAACTGCAAATCTTAGAAGCTGTCTGAGGCAAAGCTCCCATCTATTTTAACATCCCTCAGATGAATTGTACCTTTATGGACTCATTCAATTACTTGTTAAGTATTATTAAACTCTTACAGTCCAAAATATCATATGGCAAGGAATGTTAGATGTTGTGAGGAGGGCTGCTTGATTAAGGCTTTAGGGATTTTTTTCCTGGTTTTTGACTATGCTGCCTGCTAATCTTTGGTGGGATTACTGGGCCCCTCATAGTAAATAGACTATTGTCATATCCCTCAGTAATTTCTTTCTGATCTTGTGGAACAGTAATAGATACAGTCATTAGTTGTCCAAAAGATTTTGCATGTGGATCCTCCTTGTCTTTCAGACCTCTTGCTTTGCATGTTAGGACTCATGGTTCATTTTTATGCTTTCATTCTTTTTCTTAACTTGAAATAATGTAATTCTTAATTTGATACTAGTTTAGCTTTGAGAAAGATTATTTCCTAATTTTTAAAGTCTGTCTTTTCTCTGTGGTTAGTCTTAAAGGTTTCCTTTTGGTACCCTGTCCTCCTCCACCTCCTTTCTGCCCTGAAAAACTCCAGTGTGAAGCCACTGTGGTTGAATAATCAGCATACTCTTCCATTCTCTTCACAGCATTAGTGAGCATGACATGCATGTTGACCTTGTGGTGGTTAAACTTTTTCTGTATCCTCACCTGCCTTGTCAGTCTAGGCAAATACAGTGTTGCTGTCAGTTAAACAACACTTAGTTCAGGAATAGCTTTGTTGGCTTCAAGTACACAGAAATGCATAATGGCCAGATTTTTATGTATGAAGCTGTTTATTCTGCAGTTGTGTATAATAAGTGGGAAAAAAGCGCAAAAAATCTGTTCCTATCTTTAGACTTCTGCTGCTGGTTTTTCAATTCTTAAAAAATTAAGAGTGTTTGTAGTAATAAATAGTGTAGTCTTTTACAGCCATTATTTGCCTTTTTTTTAAACAGGTACGAACAACAGAGGGATAACCTGTCACAGCAGTCTTTTAATATGGAACAAGCCAATTACACTATTCAGGCACTGAAGGATACAAAGACAACGGTACCAGTTTGTTTATCACACTTATTTAATTCGTTTAATCTGTGCTGCATCAGATACAAGCATGATGTTTGACTCTTCTAGGTGGATGCCATGAAACTGGGGGTGAAAGAAATGAAAAAAGCTTACAAGCAAGTCAAGATAGATCAAATTGAGGTGAGCTTTTATAGTTTAAATAATGAAGAAACAAAAATAATGTACTGGAATAATGGTGAGTAGACTAGGAACTTGAAGGCAAGATGACTATTTTTGTTTACATGAGTTTGTCTGCCTTTTTTATGGGACCACCACCATAATTCCTTCCTGATTTTTCTGGTACTGCACAATCAGTGTTTGCTTTATTATAGTGATTATTGTTTCATTGCTGAGCTAACCTTTAATCTCACCTCTCCTTTCTTTGCACTTCAGCATAAATGCTAGTGGGTACTTCCTGCTATGGCATTTTTTGTCGTTTTTTGTTTCCTTATACTAATAATGTGAAGGTTAGTCCTTTCACCCCCCACCCCAGTTCAAGGTAGTGCCTGATGAAAAAGAACAAAACCAAACAACAACTAAAAACAACAACAAAAAACTCCAAACCACTAACCAAACATCAACAGGGGCTGGCCCTGACTTCAGAAAATGCATTAAAAAAATCTCCCATAAGATCTCTAAATATAATTTCAAGTATGCTGCACTTAAGCTCTTACCCAATGCCAGTGCTGAATTCCTTTAAATTCTCTTTCCTATTCTGTCTTTTATAAATGGCCTGCATTGTAAACCTTTAGGCAAGTATTGTTTCCTTACCTGTACTGAAGTACAGTGCCAGTAAATGTGCTAATGTACCTTCTAAATTTTGCTGTGGCACAGCTCAGGTTAGTGCTTGTTTTCCAGATGGTACATTTGTCTAAATGTCATACCTTTTCTGCTTTTCAAGTACTCCTGTCCTGAATGTGTGTGACTTAACTTGTATTAATACTGCTTCAAAAAATGGTTTATGCATTAAAATAATTGAGTGCTTCATATGTTGGATTTACTAAACTGAATTTGAGTAAATATGGACCAACTGAAAGTGTTTCTTGCTTCAGGACATACAAGATCAATTGGAAGACATGATGGAAGAAGCCAATGAAGTCCAGGAGGCACTGAGTCGTAGCTATGGGACACCAGAGATTGATGAAGATGATTTGGAAGCAGGTTAGGAAGGCAGAAGATTATTTTTTTTATATTACTGAATATAAAAATCATCATACTGTCATACAGTGATTGTTTATTTCCTTATTCAAATTCTTTAAATGTTTTAAAGAGCTTTGATAGCTTTCTTTAAACATTAAAGCTGCACTTCCTTTAAGAGAAGTAACAAGAGCATAGACAAACATGACATACCCCTGGAATGCTACAAGGCAGGGAAGAAGGTTCTCTCCAGTGTGTGTGTTTATTTCTGACTGATGCTAAGTGAGTCTGAATGTAAGCATCCAGTAGGAATCCTGAGTTTCTGTAAGAGCAGCTTTTCTCTTCCAAAAGGAACTTCTTCCATAATGTTTCAACCAACATAATTCAATTTCAGAACTGGATGCATTAGGTGATGAGCTTTTAGCTGATGAAGACAATTCCTACTTAGATGAAGCTGCATCCGCTCCAGCAATCCCAGAGGTCACTCCTACAGACACAAAAAACAAAGTGAGTCCTTTGCTCTTTAACAGCTAAATCCACTTTGGTTTGGTTTGGGTTAATCACATTTGTGTTGGTTGTTTGATATTTGGGATCCTTAATATTTTGAACAAAAAAGTGTGCTTAATGTTATGTATGGTATTAATGTATTACATGTATGGATGCTAAATACAGAGAATTTGAGAATACAGTGTACAGTGTACTGAATGCTCTTAACTATGTTTAAAATCACTAGAATGACATTTTGTCACTCCTGTCAAACTACCATTAAGTGTACCATTACAGCTCCAGCCTTAAAACCAAAAGAAAAGCTTCTGTATGTCTGCTTTTGGGGCTTTAATTGAGCCTCATGGTGAGGAAGAACACCAATGGTCTTGTTTTGATTCCAGCTGTCACACAGTGGCAATTGCAGATACAGACACTGCACATAGAAGTAGTAAGGAAGCTTCTGTGAGATGTTCTGGTTGCTGGAGAGTTGTTAACCCATTGCTTCTTTTTCTTTCCTACAGGATGGTGTATTGGTGGATGAATTTGGGTTGCCAAAGATCCCTGCAACATAAATGTTCCAAAAGCACAATGGATACAATGAACTATACTTTTCAAATTGTATTAAGAACCTTTTTTAAATTTAAAAATCTGGAGAATTGTCCTTCCAGTGTAACCTTAATATCACTACATCCCAGAATGCAATATGAGTGGCTGGTGGTGTTCTTTCATTGGAGAAAGTTGTTCTGCTACTGACTTCCGTTAAGGGACGCTTCATCCCTGTTCCCTTCTGTGGAAGCAGTCAGTCTGATAGGTTTTGATTTCTGTATCTTATGGACAAAGTAGAACGTGAAGACTAGTGGTGGCTGTCGATAGCTGAGGTTATTTTGACTTTGTACCATGTTTCTCTTTCTTGAGACTAAGACTATATGTTGCTGCTTAACTCTGTAAAATAACTCCCTTATTACTACGTCTGTTTGATAAAAGAACTGAAAGCAATTTTTAAACTACTGCAGTCCTGAGACTTTCATGCGATTGTACTTGTAACCTTCTTGAAAACTAGTCGGGTTATCATTAACTTTATGTATTCCATGAAGACATAAAATCACGTAGATTAGCAGACCGCTTTGTGTGGCGTTTTTGGCGATTAATTCGGTCGGAAGAATGGGGCGAGGGGCAGGTTATCAGCGTCACTGGCCAGGGTTGGCCAGAGGCGGAGCCTGGTTTGGGATGGGGAGAAAAGGTTCCGTTCAGGCCGGGCCTGCTGCCGGGAGCCGCTGGGCGGTGCCGCCGCGGGAGCAGCCCGGGCAAGCGGCGCGGGAAAGCGGCATTCCCGTGTGCCTGCCGCGGAAGTGACGCGCTCCGGGCGCGCCCCGGCTGCGCCGCCGGCAGTTCCTGTGGCGGGGCGAGATGGCGGTGCCCGGAGCGCCGGTGACCGTCACCGTCACTTACAGTAAGCGCCCGGGGCAGCGGGCGGGGGGGCGCATCCCCGGCCGGGGGCCGCTCCCGGCCCTTCCCCTCCCCGCTGCCCGCGATTCCCCGGCAGCTGCGGGGCACGCGGGCCGCGGAGGCACCGGCGGTGGGGCGAGCGGGGCGGCCTCGGCGGGGCGCGGCCCGGCCCCCGCTCAGCCTGGGCTCCATCCCGGTTGCTGGCGTAAGGCTTCGCTCCTTACGGCGTGTCTCCTCCGGCTGTATCGCTGGCGCAGGTGTGCTGCAGGGGGGGTGGTGGGAACAGTGACACGGGGGCTTTGCCAGGGAGCGCAGAGCAGAGGTCGTTTGGGGGCGACGAGGGTCATGGGGGGGCTGGAGCATCTCTGTTAAAAGGAAGAGGTGAGGGCTGGGCCTGTTCAGCCTCGAGGAGACATGACAGAGTGACCTCATGATGTAGCTGACTATCTGAGGAGGGGATGCCAAGAAGATGGAGTCAGGCTCTTGTCAGTGCTGCCGAGCAATGGGATGCGAGGCAATGGGTAGAAACTGATGCACAGAAGGTTCCACCTGAATATGAGGAAGAACACCTTTGTTGTGGGAGCGACTGTCTTGTTACAAGTTGCCCAGAGAGGTTGCTGAATCTCCCTCACTGGAGATATTCAAGAACTGTCTGGACACAGTCCTGTGCCAGTTGCTCTAGGGTGGCCCTGCTTGAGCAGGGAAATTGGACCAGATGACCCACTGTGGTCCCTTCAAGCTGACCCATTCTGTAATTCTGTTTTTTGGGTAGTCTTTATTTAGATGAGATATATTGCTGAAGTCAGCGCTGCATGTTAAAAGCAGGTGCTACCCAGCAGGCTTTCTTCTGGTTTGTTGAAAAGGCATGGATGTTTGCAGCTAGTGGGCTGCAACAGAGAGTGATTCCTTCAGTAGGACCGGTGGGTGCTGAGCTGATGGAATGGGTCACTCAAAGCCCTGCTGACACAGTTGGGCTTTTTTCTACCTCAGAAAGAAAAACCCGAGGAGGGAGAAGAAGGTGGAGAGAAAGATAGGCTCGTATCAATAAATAAATATAAAACATTACTGTAGAGGGGTGAGAATAGCTTGGACTCCACAGTTCTTAAAAATAAGATGGGAAAAACCATGGTTAAATTTTGAAGTGGATCTGAGTGAGACAGGAGGAGGAATGAAGAGGATAGTAAGGTATTAAATCATCAAGGTATTCAGCTGATGTTTGTTAGCAAAACTTATTAGTGTTTATTGTATTAAAAAAAAAGGATAATAATTTCTACTTTTGTTTCTTTTGCACTGTGTTGGTAATGTTCTTTCCATCTCTAAAGCTTATTGTTTATTTCTTTTTGCTCGCTCATTCATGGTTTCAGATTGTTTTGTTAAAACGTTTCCTTTTATCACCTCCTAGTTTTGTCTAAGAATCTTCGGTGAGAATTTTGTATAGTAATCTGTCTGAATCATCATGATTCATGTATTCACTGGTGCCTTCAGAGAGCTCCATTTGATCTGAGGGCTTTTCATTTTGCAAAGATGTTAGTAACTTATTGATTTGACATATTTGTAATTCCGAATTCTTGCTGTTTGCCAGCAGCCCACTTGTCTGAGAATGTTTCTGTCTTCCCATTTGTTTTCTTATCTGACTTTGTCATTATAGACAGAAGCCTTTGTTCAACTTGGGATTCATCTGTCTGGTTTACACCTGCAGCTGTCAGATGCGGCTTGATCACTTTGCACAAAATGTTTTTGGTAACGTTTTGTGTGCATGAGTGAAAGTGGGGAAAGATGGAAATTAGGGCTGAGAAACAGAATGACAGTAGACCTACATCTGTGATAGTCTGGAGGTGGGGTGGGTGGACCCTGGCTGGACATCAGATGCCCACCCAAGCCACTCTGTCACTGCCCTCCTCTGCTGGGCAGGGAACAGAAAATACAACAAAAGGCTTGTGGGTTGAGAGAAGGACAGGGAGAGAACACTCACCATGTCACTGGCAAAACTGACTCAGGGACGTCATTTATTATCATTCAAATCAGAGTAGAACAAGGAGAACTAAAAGAGAAAAAACAACTTTTCCCCCAGGCTTAATTTTCCTCGTGAATTCTCTAATTCCTCCTGCCTGAGCAGTGCAGAGGAATGGGGGCTCTGGTCAGTTCATCACACTTTGTCTCTGCTGCTCCTTTGTCCTCAGAGGGGGACAGCTCCCCTGCTCCAGTGTGGCTTCCTCTTAAGGATTGCAGTCCTTCAGGAACAGACTGCTTCAGTGTGTGTCCCCCACAAACCCTGCCCAGCAAACCTGCTCCACTGTGGGCTCCTTTCTCTATGGCTCTGCAAGTCCCTGCCAGGAGCCTGCTCCGGCACAGGCTTCCCACAGGGTCACAGCCTTCTCCCAGGCATGCTCTGGTGTGGGATCCTCCATGGGTTGCAGGGGCACAGTTGCTTCACTGTGGGCTACAGGGGAATCTCGGCTCTGGAGCAACCCATGAGTCATTTTTTATGGTGTTTTCACTCTACAGTAAAGTTTGTTTACAGTCTTTCCAAAGTGGTACTCATAATTTGTAATTAAACTGGTTCTGTGGTTGGACAAACTTAATCTCTTTTTTTCTTCCTTTAACATTTGTTTTTTTTCTCTCAACTGCTAATGGGCAGAGCCCTTATACAAAGAAGTTGTATACATCAAAATGACTATTTGAAATATATTGAGGTTGTGTTTTGTGGCTTGTTTTTATTTTTCCCAAGACAAACTGGTAAGAAGGGCTGTTTATAGGAAATGCTTGAGTGAGAGAAGTATAATGCGATTTTGAGCTTAAAATTGTCTTGGAATAATAAATTTAGTTAGTGCTTTAAAATTTTTGAGGCTACAGTGTCACTTGTCATGTGACTGTGGGAGGCTGGAGCATTTTAAAATCAACTTTTCTTGCACTCTTCTATCTAAAAGATTATGTGCACTTTAAATTAGTGGCATGAGAACAGTTTTCCTTCTGGTATATGTTAAATTTTCTCTTCCTGCAGAGTAAAAATGCCTGTTTTGATTTCTCTTGCAGCCAGAGGTGGTTGACTGCTGTGGGTGCTTTCACATTGACAGACAGACATTAGATGTGTGGGAGCAGAGGGTTGTAGAAAGCAAAGCAGAGATTAATAGGCATACTCCTTTTTTTTCCCCGTAAGAACTACCTTTTTTTTCCTGTAAGAACTACCTCCTGTTGGCATGCAAGTAATCTCAGGGAGTCTGAATAGGATGCTCCATAAATGGAAGGGGACAGATAAGCTGGGACTTCTCCAAGTGGTTATGTCTGCTTGTCAGTAGAATATGGGGAGAAATAGATTTTGTACTCTGAGAATTCTGTCTGGCTGGTGGTGGCGATGAAACAGGGTAGACAGTGATTGCTTGTTTCTCATGTTTGAGGAGAAGGGAGAAAAGGAAGTGATAAATTGTCTCAGATACCTAACACTGATGTCATTAGAAGTTACCAGAAGTAGGAAATGGGATGCATCAGGAGGGTGTGGGCTTCTGTGCTTTAGCTTGTGGACACCATACGTACTCTTGAAAAGAGATAGGGAATAATATTTAGCAGGAGCTAAATTATGCCAGTAAAAGACACCCAATCTAACTCTTCAGGTTATTCCAATGTAAACCAAAATTTTCAGCTGGGGTCCTCTCTTCAAGAGGAAAAAAAATGCAATAGAATAATTTGATTAAAAAATATGATGCTGCATGAGAATCTGCAGTTTGAGGACTTTATGCATTGATGGTAATAAATATTAGAGATTAATTTTCTGTAATATTTTCTAAGTTACAATAAGTATTACTGTTACTCCGTTTTTCTATTAGGTAATGAGAAGCATAGTATTCAGGTTGCTTCTCAACAAGAAGATGGTGAACCTACACTACAAGATATGGCTGTACTCATTGAACAAGTCACTGGAGTCCCAGTTCCTTTTCAGAAACTGATATATAAAGGTAACTTATAAATCTGATATGTTTCTTACAGATGATAAGCTTTCATCTTTATCACTTTCAAGTTTTTAATGTCTTTAAAAAGACATTCCTATGCCACTAACTGTACTTTAACTGTTTTTTCCTCTCTCATTCTTCAATTAGGAAAGTCTCTGAAAGAATTGGAACAACCATTATCAGCACTTGGTGTTAAAAATGGTTGCAAAGTCATGTTGATTGGGAAAAGGGTAAGCATTGCCTTTGGAACTTGCCTCCCTTAAACTGTCATCTTTTTTGTCAGTAAGCTGCTGAACACAGAAACAAGCTGCAGCATTAATCTAATTTTGTATAGCTATCCACAAAGCTGAGTTCAATCTCATGTTACACTGCAATAACTGCAGTTTGTACTTTTCTGAAATTACATTATTGACTGGCGTCTGCTTTACATTATTGACAAGACTGCCTAATCTGTGGTCAGTGCTCGTGAACTTTCTGTGCACTGATGACCTTATCTGCTCATCTTATTTTTCTAGTTTAAAAAAACTTCCCCAAGTATAGCTACTGAGTCTTGATCACCTGGGTTATTTCTGGTGAAGTGATTTGTGGCTAGCTTTGCAACTTGAGGATAAGGTAATAATCTTATGATGTAAATATTGCCTATACTTGAAAAAAAATAAGATGACAAAAAGAAAAAAAAAATTCACTTTTCCTTTTCCCTTCAAATTAATCTCATTAAATGTTTATATATACATTGCTGATTTAAGTATATTTCTAATTAAGTTTTGGAAGAAGCTTATTTGGTAGGTATTGAAATATGGAAAGAATAGCTATTCTAAACCCTCAGAAGCCTTTATGTCTGTATCAGCACTGCTGCTTTTTAGCTGCATTATATCTTTATTTGTTCCTCAGTTGTGAATGTTGTACTTTTGAATACACAGAATAGTCCAGAAGAAGAGGCTGAATTAAAGAAGTTAAAAGATTTGGAGAAGTCAGTGGAGCAAATAGCTTATAAGTTAGAGGAAGTTAATAAAGAGTTCACAAGTATCCAGAAGGTATGCCAGTTTTGTATCACTTTATATCTTTGCAAAACAGTTTTGTAGGTATATCTATTTAAAAAAACCCAAACAAAACAGTTTGAAGGTTTTGAGTAGTCAGTAATAGGGTGTCCCTCCTAAATGTCCAAGAGTCAGTAATAATTCTTAGTGAATTCCAAATGCCATTTATATGATTGCAAAATAGAGACATGGCACTGTTGGGAAAAAGGTAAATATTGTTTCATATGGTTTAAGTTATGTTCTTTATATCTGAAAAAACTTAGAGCTTTCTCAAAATCCAAAGAAGAAGGTCTATTACATGTTTATCATTTTAGTAAAGCTAACAGATCTTACATTTACTATGTCAAGAATTGATAAAATACAGAAGAATACAGATTAACATTGGAGTCCCTATCATACTTAAAAATACAGAAATAGTAAATGGTATTTTCTGCTGTTGTGGACTGACGATTTTCTAAGGTGAATGTTATGTAGGGTATGTAATAATTTTGTTTTTTCTTCTTCAGGGATTTTTAGCAAAGGATCTCCAAGCAGAAGCACTAAAACAGCTGGACAAGAGGATAAAAGGAACTGCAGAGCAGTTCATGAAGACCCTTGAACAGATTGATGCCATTGTAAGTAACTGACCACAGAAGAGGGTCAAATCCTAATGGAAACTTACTTGATATTTTAATGTATTAAGAAATTTCTTTTTGGCTATCCAAGTGCTTCACAATCATTAGTGGATCATAACCTTACATTACATTTCCAGAGTATAATACACATCTTCCTATATCATGTAGTAGCTGAGAGCTAGATGAGAATAAGGGTCTTGTAGAGAGATAAATAGAAAATTGCCCCAACTAGGTATTTTCTTACTCTGTTTCTCTGTTTGCTGGTCATTCCCTGTGAGCCTCGTTATTTAATTATTTGCATATCAAGATCATAATGGTCTATGCTGAAGGAAAAATGCTGCTTTTCTATGGTAGTGGTGTCTTTGGGTCTCCTCCTTGGTACAGTGACCTTTTATTGGACTTTTTTCAGAAACATGCCTTGCAAATACCTATAATTTGGTGAAACAAATGTAATTTAATTTTATGGGCTCTTTGAAAGAGTTCAACAGTGGACTAAGAGTAGTAATTTGAACTGTCCATCATCAAATGCTATGTAATATGGATGTATTCCTAGGAATTGTGGAAAGCTTACTAACTAATTTCCTGCTTTTGTATTGTGAGCCTTTGATCATAATGTAGTCTTTGCTGCTTTTTATAGCCAGCAGTTCTAAACACTTTTTTAAAAAAATTGCTGTATTCTAAGTATTTTGAAGTCTTCAAGTTTTTCTTTCCTTTTTTGCCTCATATAAAGGAGAATATTGTGCTGACTGTTATTAAATGCTGTTAGACATAAAGACTTCATATCACTGATTTCCTGTTTGAAGTGGCAGATTTACTACATGCTGTCATGAAAATATCAATAGACTGACAACTGTCTCAATTGATGGGGTTAAAGCTTATTTCTGACCCCTTCCATTTTTGATACCAAATCCTATTTAGGAAAAAACCCCTCAGTACTTGTACTCTGGTGTGCAGTTCTGGAACCCAGCATGCAGCATTGTAAAACTGTTTTACTACTTCCTGATTAATCCAAACTCAATTTCCCAAATTTACTTTTAATTGTGTTACTTTTTGTGTGGCTTAAACAGAAAGCATGCTGTGATCTATCTCCTTATCCAAAGTACTCTATATATTACTGGACAAGGGATTTTAAGTCTAGTACAATGTTTTAGAAGACTTATAATCAGTGACCTAGTGTTTAAATTTGGGAAATAATGGAGTTCCTTGTACTTTGTTTCTTGAAGTTCACTTTCTTGAGAAAGTGGAGCAGCCAGAGATAAGGCTAATTATAATTAATTTCTTTCAAAATCTGTAATAATTGTTTGTTACTTTATTGTATAAGAGCCTATGACATTGAGAAGGTTTTTTTGTTGTTGTTTTGGTTTTTTTGTTTTGTTTTTTTGTTGTTTTTAAGTAAGTGAGGGTTTGGATTACCAGTTATTCCTGTTATATTGCACATATTTGTTTCTTTTAATATACAAAACTGGCTGTGAGATTTTTCATGAAAACTGGGCTAATGTGCAGTCTTGCAGATGAAGTGCATGTAGGTGGGTGGAGTCTTTACATAAAATGTGGGAGTTCAGAGTGCTGGTATTACACCAGGTCCCATGGACAGGCCACCAAGTTACTGAGGCAGCACTCAGCTATACTGTGGTTGTGCAGTGTATGGAGGCAGCAGTACAGGCTGGTAGTGAGGGATGTGTATGAGCAGTACATGAGTTCCACTAGAGTAAAAAATGGCAAATAGGAATGCAAAGCAGTATTTTATCTTATCACAGAATTGGTTTATACAAGTAATGTGCATTCCTTTCAGCAGCCAAGTAAAAAGCTAGTTCTGACGCATCTGTTAAATGCTATTGAACATGTAGAGGTGCTGTTGATTGAGTCAACAGCATGTTACAAAATTCAGAGGAGGAAAAATGTGACTGACTGAGAAGAATTGGATGATGCATTGTAGACATACCAGCAAGCTCACACTATAAATGTTCCAGTTTTTTTCTTTGGCAGAATCATTAAGATGTCTCAGCTGCTGTGTGTTACTTGGATCACTCAAAACTATTCTTGATGCAAAATGAGATTTGGTTGGTTACAGAGAGTTAAGGGTGAGGAAGCCTGCATATTGTTTTCTTTCTATTGTAGACTTATCACTCTCTTACTGGTAGCAGACAAGCTCATTACTTAGAGGAGCTGAGTTTGGAATGAAATACTTTTACTAGAAACCATGCATTCAATAATTGTGAATTTAAAAGATGTAATTTGGGAGGTAGAGAAGTAAGTTTACAGTCATACAGTACTGGGGCATGAGAGAAAAAATACAGTACTGTCACTACCAGAGGTGTGACAGAAAAAATGCTCTGCCTAAAAGGTTGAAGGGATGCTTTTGTGTAGGACATCTGTAACTTAAGCATTGTAACATAAATGTGTTTAAACAGCTACTGCTTTCACTGCATCTTAAAAATTTTAATTTGTCTGACACAGTCAGACATTGCCATAAGTCACAGATCTTAGAAGTTTTCTTTGGGAAGAATGCAGTTCAATACTTGAAGACTGTGTGTGCATTGATAGATGTGCTATTTATTTCATCAGTTAAAACATTTGGTCCAGGAATAGAAGTCAAAATACACTATTTATTACAAATCTCAGTGAGAAGAACACAGGAAATGCTTTACTTGGTCATCTGGCTCAGGTTTTTAAATATCTGAAAGGCTTTTTCAAGAAAAAGCCAAGTTTTTAATGAAATCAGTAGGAAGATTTGAATCCACAGTCATGACAGTATGTACTTGTGAACCAGCTCTGATTTAATGAATGTTTTTCACCAATATCACAGTGTGAGCACTCACTTTGTCCCCAGGATGGTCTCCTGTTAAATGGCAGATTTTTTTAATCTAGAAAGACAATATTGCAGAGAACAGGTTGTTCTAAGAATCAAAAAAAGCCTTCTCTTCTGAAATACCAGTCACTGATTTTGTTAACATAAGTTCACAACAAATCTGTCAAATTGCATCTATCAGTATTAAGGACATCGATAGCACTACTGACTCATAGTTATGCTCTGGTGGTCCATCTTCATTTCCTGAGATTTTCTAAAATTATAGTTCCTCTGTAGAATTTATTTAAATTATCATGCTGTTCTGATGAAATTTAACTGTCTCCTTGTCTCTGCTGTACTTGTCATTGGATAAATCCATACAAAATTAAAATTTCAAGGATTAAAATAAAGAAGTATTCTGAAAAAGCCCCATCACTGTTCCTGTAAAAAACATTTCCCAAATGTCTGCAAAGTTTTTCCACTTACAATAAGATGAGATCCTATTACTAAACCTCTTTATCTGGATCAATAAAAATGTGATAAGCATTTCTTACTATAATTCTTTAATCTCTTAGCATGAGTTGAAAACATGAAATCAAATCTTCAGGGAAAGGTATTTCTACAGCTCAAGGAGCATTTTCATGTGAAAGGGGAGGTTTTCTCCAACCCTTTCTGTTTGATTTGTGTGTCAGTGCCCCAGGTTAGCTGAGACTCTTGTGCCCCACCAGCCTATCAGCATCCTGTTATGGGGACCCTTCCCTGAGCAGCCCACTTGATATGGGGGTGGTTCACATGACTTGCTTGGGGGTCATGTGCAAACAGAGAGGCCCCTCCTGGACCTCCACACCTTTAATTGGTCTGTTGATGCCCCAGGCAAGATTCAGGGACAAACTGGGGACACAGCAGCATAAAAGGGACCCTCTCCTTGGTATCAAATAGTTACCTGCTGCCAGTGATTGTAAGTGCCCCTGAAGGTCTCACTTTACCAGTTTATGGAATAGCCCTCCTTTACTAATATCACAGAAAACTTTGACAGGTTTGCTGGTGGTAGTATCTGGCTGCAAAAACATACTTAAAGCAATAAACTAACCAGCTCGAATTCCCAGTAATGGAGTCTTCCCTATTTTTATGCCATTCTTAACTTGCTCTTATACTGTTTTTACATTTAGGTGGAGCTAGAGCAGAGTCTAGTCATGCATCATGTTCAGTGGGGGGTGGTTGTACTTTGACGGTGGGTAATGTCAGTATTACATCTGAGGTGACCTTCGGGGCTGGAGCTGTACATTAACATTGGATCTAATGTAAACTTTGGAATGGAGGTGGGCATCTGTGATCTTGCCATGGTTGCTGGTTCAACAGCAGGAAATCTCTTTCCTTCCTTGGCTGACAGTTGTTCCGTGGCTTATCAGCTACAAGGTACAATCATGTACCCCCTCTTGCAGGATTTGGACAGACCCTGGCCATGGTGTTGCCAGTTCACTCTCTCTTTAGGTCCCCTTAGTGTGTATTGTATGTGGGAAGTTGGGCACAATGGCCACATTCCACCCCGGGAGCAACAACCACATTTTCTCCCTATAATTTTCCAATTGTTATATCTGGGTTGGTAACTTTCCACCCTGCTCCATCCTCCATTTCATCCCACCTTAGCCTGTATGCTGACTACAGTTTTTGTAACTTTCCTACCAAGTTTCAGTAATGGAAACTAGGTCGTAGCTTTCTACTCCACCCATCATGCTGTTGGGACTCAGGAGGCAAACACCAGTGACATACCTCTGAGGAGGTAAGGAGTGTTCCTGTACAGAGGTGATGGTGCCCAGAGCTCAGCTGAAGTGCCTCACTCCAGCACACACAGCATGGGCAGCAAACAGAAGGAGTAGGATCCATTTGTCTGAACAGCAAAAGAAAAGAGCACCTTTTAAAATTTTTTGTTGTTGTTGTTTTTACAAAAGTTTATGTATCTGAACCTCCTAGCTGTGCTCATATTTTGGCTGAAATGAAATAGATTAGGTTAGGGAAACCTCTGCTTGGTCTGAAGTTAGGGTGTAAAATAAACTAGTGAGAAATGCCCAAGATTTTTATGCATCTTCACCAGTGAGAACACAGTGTTATTAAGCATGTTTGCATACACTTTATATAATGATAATCATCTGTACAGGTGTTTTATCTGTTAAAAAAAATCATAAACCCGAGCACCATTCCTCAGCAACACCCCAATTTCTAGCTCAGAAAGGACAAAGCATATAACACCTGCCAGAATGACATACATGAAAGTAATGGGTGGTGGTAGTATAGAAAATTGTGCACTTTGAATTAAATTAAAAGCTGACATCATGTAACCCTTCACATGTGTTGCCTTCCATGAGTACTTTGTAGAGATGATCAGATGTACAGCTTAGACTGACAATGGCTGCATTACAAATGATGCATTCTGATGATGGCAAGTGAATGAGTTAATGTATTTGTAAGAAATTTGTACATGTTATAATCTCTGAAAAAACTCCTGAAGATAAAGCTCAGCTGAACAGTTAACACAGACCACAGCCGAAAAAGCACTGTGTGTAGTCTGTTGCTGTATATTCCCTAAAGACACATGCTGGAGTTGCTAGCTTGTTTCTTTGCAGTCAGCATGCTGCATCCCCGACTTTAATAACTTTTTCTTATATATTCTTTCCTGTGTAATCATCATTACTGACCAGACATGGCATTTCAGGATGCCTATTCAGAGGCTTCTTTGATAATTCCAGTTTTTGCTGTAAGTCTAATATGTTCATTTCAGCATTAACCTGCATCAATTTGTTTGCTTATATTACTGCAGAATCTGCCAGAGAATTTCAGTGACTGCAAACTGAAAAAGAAGGGGTTGGTCAAGAGGGTCCAGGTGAGGTTTTTTTGGATTGTTTTTGGTGGTTTTTTTCCCTCTCTCTTCCTCTGTAAATGCTGGGCACTTGTATACCAAGAGTTTGTGAAAATGAGCTGTTTAGATTTTTTCCGTGTTTGTTCTTACATTGGTATTTTGTATGACCTCTCTTTGAGAGTTATTAAATAGCTTTATAAAATAGCACATAAAATCTGGATTTTCATAGTTCATGCTGTATTCAGATAATGTTTGTCATTTACATTAATGGTTTGTCTTATGGCTGCCTGACAATGTGAAGCAATCGTGATAACTTGTAAAGGCAAGAGGATTGAGCATTCCTCCTTTTTTGGAATCTTGGTGGACTGGGCACAAGCATGCAGTCATCTGTAACTCCTGCTGACCTACTCCTGACCTTGCCAGAGGTCTTCTTTGAAAAATTTAGTTTCTATTGCAATGCACCAACTTTCTTGGGAGAGTAGGTCTTTAGGATCTGTACCGCAGAGTAGCTGTGCTGGGAATAGAGGGTTTAATTGCTTTGCTATGGTATGATGCTTGTAAATTCCTAAGCATTATTTTCTTAGAGACCTTGAACTGAAGGTTTGTTAATAAATACTGGAATTCAGCTCCCTCCACTCAAACTTAGATAAATGAATGGTAATGCTACTTGTATTACTGTTTTTATTTGTATTGTGCTAGCTTTAGTGCTAGGTTGGAGTGCTAAAAATTGTTTGTGGAAGTACCTCGCATTCATAATATAGAGTTGAATGATTTTGTCTTTTACTGTAACCTTATTAAATACTTCTCATTGATGTTTCACAGTTCTTTCAGAATAGCCATGTCTGAGAGGAAGGCCCACTGAGAAGTACTTCATAGTAGAAATTATTTTAGATACAGCTTTAGGGACAAAGCACTTTGTACTCAGTTACTGAGATAAGTTCAGATAATGCAAATGGAAATGAATGTGGTTGCTGGTGTGGCTGTGTTATGTGGGGGTTCTGAACACACTCCTGATTCCATGTGGCTAGCCAAAGCAACAAAACTTGTAATAGGCTGGTGGCTGTCAACTTTGTGGAAGCTACTGGATCTCCACTCTTGGGTGAAGTTACAGCAGAACTAAGTGGGGCTTTGTGTAAGAACTGCTGTTAAAGCACAAAATGGATTCTGTTGAGCAGAGATCAGAATTATTTATGTGCTTTTATAGGCACAGCATTATGCAGCTGTGGGTTATGAACCCTTTGAGGACTGCAGAAGAATCCTAAGGGGTTTCAGACCAGAGCTGTCAACAACAGTTAGTTTTTCCAGAGCAAGAAAAGAAAACAGTGGCAAGTTATGCTTATTATTCTTAAGTATCCATGAAAGCAAGAGGGTGCTATTAACTGCCTTCTACTGCTGGCAGTCACACATCTTCCAGGGTGGGGAGATAAATATGAAGCAGTAGCAGCCAGCAATGCAGTTGTTACCATCTTCACTTCTTCATCACTCAAGTTCTTACAGACCTGAATTGATAACAGCTCAAGGGATTGGTTGGAAACAGATGATTCAAAGCAGTGTGATGGTTGAGGAGCATTCACGTGGCACAAAGTTTGCTGCGCTAGAAGGAAAGTGCTTTTTTAGTGTCATTTTAATGTAAATAACATGAAATGTCTGGTTTGAAATGTCAGAGTCTGGTGCAGACAGCAAAAACAAAGGCAAGACTTGAATAGCTAATGGAAGAATCTTTCTCAGAAAGTGCAGTGTACCTTGAGGTTGGCTTAAAAAAAATTATTGGCATAAAGTGCTGTGTTTTGTATTGTGTACAGGCGAGCAAAGTGACCAGGGACTGCTGGCTCCCAGTTGCTCTCTGTGTGCTACTCTACTCGTGAGAATTCCTGGGCAGGTTCTAAGAAAGTATAAGGTGCTGTGGACTGCCCGTGTTGGAATTGAGCCTTTTGAGGAACACCAGCTACTGATGAAAAAGAAGGTTCAATGGTGCTTTGTAGTCTTAACAAGCAGAAAAGGTCTTGGTTTAAAGAAAGCTTGTTTTAAATTTGACTGAGCAGGTTTGTCCCTCCCAGCCTTGGCCTCTGAAGTACTTTTTAGAAAGGAGCTTAGAAGTCATGTTCCAAACTGAATGAAGCAGTAACCTGTCTGAACCTTTATGTTTCCTATTGTTGTTTATGGACTTTGGATCAACTGAAAATATGTCAGCATCAGGACTGGTGATGGTGGGAAGCCATGCTACTACCCTTATAAGCCTTATCCAGTGTCATGTTTCTACTGGATTTTGGGTGAATACAGGTGTGCATAAGCTGTTACCAAAACAAGTGGAAAGTGGCTGTTGAGTTGACATCTTCAAATTCATGACAGAAACTGCACTTCCAGTTCTTCAGAAACACCTCCCAGTGCCAAACTGTGTATACAATAACATTTGTTTGTTTTTTATTCTCAGGTTTTTCTTGCCCAGTGTGATACCATCGAAGGGAATATTGGTCAAGAAATGGACAAGCTACAGTCAAAGAATTTGGCACTGGCAGAATGAGGCATTGCCTTACATAATTAGGAAACATAATTGCTCTATGAGCAAGAAGAAAAGTTTGCTCTTTGTTTTGGAGCACATAGCCAGCTTCTTTTTTTTTTCCCCCAAAGCCCAGTCTGTTAGACTGGTACCAGTCAATCATTTCTTGCTGGTTGTCTTGTTTGCCGCTTGGTTAGAACTATTATTTTGAAAAGAAAATCCTTCCTGAAGAATGGCTGAACTAATCTTTGTGATGAATTGTGTATCTCATGGATGATAAGATAGTTTAGTTAACTAAGTTATGAAGTTTTCAGTGGTGGGCAATTTTGTCTGATATATCTTTGAATTTATTTACAGCTCAAATCAAAGAAGGTCTATAATTGTACAAGTGCCATAAATTGCAGTTGTAGGACTTCATCTTGATTGAAAAAGGCAAACTGAGACAACATCTGGGAAAGTTGAACATTCTAGTAGACAGTTCAGAGCAATAAAAACCCCCTATGCGTTTTTATCTACTTAATGTTTGTATGCATTTATAAATATAAGAAAGCTTGACTATAAGGGAATCGTACCTATTTTAGCCTTAAATTGTCATAATAAATGGAATGTACTGTAACATGTATGGTACTTAATTTTGAGTGGTGCTTTAAGTTGTTACTGAGCTCCTTGATGCAGACGTGTGTTTTTTACACAGATTTCTGATGTACTGTGGTTTTTATAGATTATTTGTATTTTTATTATTTGTGTTCTGTCTTGAGTTATGTTGAGAAATGGAATGAGATGACTCATGCTGCTCAAATACCAAGGGTTCAGTTCAAGCAAGGTATAACTAAGGAGCTATTTTGAAAGGGTTTTTTAATAATCCTTTTAAAAGGATTTTTTTCTGAATTTGCTGAATTCATGATGCTGTATTTAACGGGAAGATGCAGTGATTATTCCAGTATGTTAAGGCAATCAGTGAATTTTTATGACATGTTGCAAAGAGACGCAGGTTTATTTTAGCAATGCCATCTGTGTGAGGGTTATGACTGAGTCTTGCAGTCAGATACATGCTGTGCTTAACCTTCTCTGTTAGGTGAGGAGTCAGCTTTTGCAGGAGACAAACTTTGAGTGGGTGCAGCCAGCTATGCAGTGGTTGCTCAGAGGTTCTGTCAGCCTGTAGGTAACATAAATGTACAGGAGCTGCTTTTTCACTGATGCTCCTCATTGGGAGGTCAGCCAGATACGCAGTGGCTGGCAAAGCAGGGACTGGTAAGGAGCCTCGTTCTGTGCAAGATATAAACTCTTAATCCCAAATGAGTCAGACTGAGAATGTTTAGAATTGTCCCTTAGGCAATGAGCCATTATCCGTATGTTTTAAGGCTAGCTGTCCTTTAAAGATAAAAATAGGAAATGTACGTAAAAAGATTTTAACTTCTGATAAGTTATAAAGCTTAAATAATGCCTAAAGTGTTATTATTACAGTATTGTCTTTGATGTTCGTAATTGGAGGAACTTTTTTTTTAGTGAAAAATGGCACTGAACAAATTAAGTGATAGCTGTGCATTAGAAAGAGTCAGTTGTAGTCTAAAAATGCTGGTTGACCATACCAAGATTTGAGTTGTCATGTTTTCTGCTGTTAACCAGTTATTCCAAGCTTATATTCTTTCCTTATTAAATTCTCTTATCAGCATCTGGAGGATTTCATAGTCTAAACTCCTAGGAACCTTATCTATCATGTTAGGATTTGGTATGGTAGAACTGTGGAAGTTTTTTCCTAGGCTAGCTAGTCTGTCATGCTGCATTTTCCCAGCACTTTAAGGTTAAGAGGAAGAAGGGTTGATTGTAGTCATTTTTGTGAAGCCCTGCCTAGCCTGTGGCTGCTTCTGAACCAGATTCAGCAGACTCTTAAACCACCAGCAACACTTGCCTAATTCAGGGAATGCAAAATTAACCACTTTCCTATGATGGAAAGGATCCTCACCCTCCCAGATGTGGGTTCTCTATGCACCACGCTCTCACAGGTGCACGTAAAATAAAAGTATCCTCCTGTGTCCATGGAGAGAACTGGGAGCTGTGGTCATGGCTAGGACTGTGTCCATTTCTGCTGCTCCTGTGTAGTTTTCTCTCTTGGGTGAGAACATTCACAAGCAGATATCATCTTCCCAGCAGTCTTTCCCAGAAATTGCTGCTTCTTTAGATGTGCTTGTGTGAGTACATCCTCAGCCTGTCTCAGAGCAAGGTGGATTAACTTCAGGATGTTCCATAGCAGATCTTTTGATGGTCTGGTGCTTTGAGGCAAAGACAGTGATGGTGAACCTCTCCCACCAGCACATCTGTATTCAGCAGAGGGTGGGTGTCCTGAGCCAAACTTACCTTCCAGTGCTAACTGCTTTGCTTTCTAGGACAAAAGTATGTTCATGAGGACCAACTTCTGCAGTACAAATTGTTTTGTCTTCCAAATATAAAAGTGGGTTGATTTGTTTTGGAAAACAGATGGTTGCGTTTAGAGTTATCCAAGACATTCTAGAGTGAATTGACTTTAATATTTGGTTTTGGAGAGGGGAGTTGTAAACATTTTTTTGTCATAATAGCCTTAAATTCAGTAAAAGCAAGAGTCCATGCTTTTCAAAAGTGCAGCAGACTGCAATTGTGGAAGGAAGGGAAAGGAAGAGGCAATTTTAAATATACTTCAGAATTTGTAAATATAAATAATCAAGCTTAAGCTGTAGTCTCACTGATTCTGTAGTCCAGGTGTACTATGATACCTGTTTTGCTACTGAATCATTTCCTCAGCCCAACAATCTGCCATGATCATGTCAAAACAGAAGTTCCTCTCTTTTGCTGTAGTTGCACTTACCCATCGTCTTCCTCCAGTTGCTGTGTTGCTCTGGCTGTGTTTACACACCTTGGACTTGCCATTCTGGCAAAATGTACCACAGGATTTGTCTTTTATCAAAATGGAAATTGAATTGCACATGCCCCTGGCCCGCTTTCTCTCCCAGATCCCATGGGCTGGTGTGAGATGAACCAAACCCAACTCAGGGAAATGTGGAGTCTGGAGCCATGGGATGGGTTGCTCTCTGGAAACAGCACAAAATTACAGTGACATCCTCCGTGACCAAGTCCTCTGTAAGGTAATGTCGCTGTAAGCCTGGAGCAACACTTTTTGACTTCTAATGGACACTCGTGGTTTGGAGTGGAGCACTTGACACCGTGGAAGTTGGCACTAGATTTTTTTTTTTTTTTAGTTAACTTACGTTATTGTACTGTGATAAATGAAAATATAAAAATAAAACATACAAAGTTCTCTGCTGTCCTTGGTCATGCTGTAGTCACTAAATGCTGTATTTGGGTGTATTTTGGCAGGGAAGGCACACCCTGCTCTGGCTGGTGCTGCCGTGTGTGCTGTGGAGGGCAGCGAGTGGGGCCTCCAGTGTTCCCAGGACTGGCAATGACACAGAACTTTAAAAAAGCTGCGATAGTATTCAAAACAAAACCAAAACTAAAAAAAAAAATACCCAACCCCCCAAAAAAAACCAACAAGTACTTTACACAGTTGTATTGCACACCGTGCACTGGAACAAGTTGTCCAGAGCGGGTGTGGAGTCTTCCTCATTGAAGATATTAAAGAACCATCTGGACACAATCCTGTGGCAGGCAGGTTGGGCCAGATGACCCACTGTGATGCCTTCCAACCTGACACACCCTGTGATTCTGTGTTTTCTGGATCTGGATGTACGGGACGCAAGGTTTACTGTTTTTTTACTTATTTGGGTGGTTTGGCGTGAGGGCTGGGGTACGTTTCAAGCAGTTTATTCAGAGCCGTGTGCCACAGCTGAACCGCCGTATCTGTCGAGCTCTGTTGGTGCTCCAAAGGCTTAACTAAGGAACATTCTGAGGAGTGTGACGGAGGCGACAGATCCATCCCTTCCCCTCCTTCTTCTCCCCCGCCCCCTCCCGGCGCGCTCCCGGTGACGTCACGGCGCGCGCCGGCCCCGCGCGGCGGGGGAAGATGGCGGCGGCCGGGGCGAGCGCGGGGCGGAAGCAGGTGCGGCAGGAGGAGCTGCGGCGCCTCATGAGGGAGAAGCAGCGCCAGAACGCGGGCAAGAAGCGCATCGACTCCCCCTTCGCCAAATATCCTCAGCACCGGGCTCCCTGGAGCTCTGCGGGGAGGGAGGGAGGGATGGATGGAGGGAGGGGGTCCGCGCCCCGCACGGTGCTTCCCTTAACGCGGCCGACACGTACAACAGCCTGGGGCACCTGAGCTGCTCCCTGTGCAGCGCGCCCGTGAAGAGCGAGCTGCTGTGGCAAACCCACGTCCTGGGCAAGCAGCACCGGGAGGTGAGCGGCGGCGCGGATGGTGCAGGTCTCGGCCGGGCTTTGTTGTGCGGGAGCACCGGGACAGCACTTGGGAAGGGGAGGGACTGGGGAGAGGCCACACTGCTGGAACGGGGGCCTGGGGCTCGCTGCTCCGGGCTCTGGAAGTGCGGCAGTGGGAGCAGCGGAGCGCCCGCCGGGATGAGGGTGGGAACCGGCCTGGCTTTTCCGTCTGGGTCCCGTTCTCTTAAAGCTTGTGCGGAGATTGAAAAGGCAGCCCTAAAGAAGAAGGTCCTGTGTCTTTCAGGGGTCCCCTCAGGTGAAGTAGTTCCCACCGTAGCGACAGCTTTTGGCTGTCACTTGTCTGCAGCTCGGACTTGGAAACAACCCCCACCCTCTCCCCGGGCTTGGTCGGGGACCTGTGAGCTGACAAGTGAAAGCTTATGCTGTGCTTAGAAAATACACTTTTTTTTTCTTTGTAATTCGGTAATTCAGCAATAAAGATTAAGAACTTGCAAAGCAAGTCAGGGAGTTTGTAACTTGGATGCGCCCCCCCCTTTTTTTTTCTTTCTTTTGTCCTTTTAAATTCTGTTGCTACTTCTTAGCAAAAACTGAAAGACTGTTTAATTTTACAAGTACTCGGGAAAAGACCAAAGGAACGGAGGGGTTCCAGTTCATTGCTTGCATTCAGACTAGGTGACTGTGGCAAGGCAGGGTGATGTCTTTCGTGCTGTTGGAATGCTGGATTTTAATTTTAAAACATATAATATTCCAGGACTTTAGAATAAACCCAGCCTTCCTGCTCTTTTCTCCAGTGCCTTACTGCTGTCACTGTCATTGCTCTTCGTCTTTTCTTTCTTACTGGTACAGCCTCCCTTGTGAGAGTGTCAGTTCCTCTTCCCCCATGTCCAAGCTGGACATCATTCCAGAGGCTGACAGAAACAGTGGTCTTTGTTTTGGTACCTGTTGTGTCTGTTTCAGTGATCTTGTTCTAGAAAGGTATTAGCTTGCTTTGATGAGCTGTTGTTAAATCTCTGCATTTTAAGCTGCAATCCAGAAGTTACTGCTAGTAACGTGTCCTGAATTTTTATTTCTTTACAGAGAGTTGCAGAATTAAAAGGCACAAAGCAGACGGCCACTGGCTCAGCTGCTGGCACATCGTCTCATCCTGTCAAGAGAAAAACAGTTGAGACAGAAAATACAGACCTGAAGAGAGTCAAAGGTAATGAGAGAGAAATGCTTGCCGGAATCCATCCATTTTGCATCTTGAATGGTTTTGTTTTGTTCCTGTGGAAGTGAATATGAATACACCAGACTGTTGAGTTACTGTTAGCCTATTGCTGCTTAAAAGGGAAAAACTTTGCTTGCTCTTTCTCTATGAGTTCTGTGTTGGGAGAAAACTGTTCATTTGGAAGTTTTTACCTGGTTTTCTTCTGGGTTATTGGGTTAAATTAGCTCATGGAACTTCAGGCTTGGCCCAAATAATCGAAAAGCAATGTAAATTAAGCAGTAGGAGCACTTGCCTAGGAGTGGTGTTATTCCTTTTCAGCAAGATCAAGTCACTGGTTTTCCTCAAACCATGCACCAAAGTCCTTACCAAAGGAAAAACAGTGAAATTTTTCTCTTGGTGCTACCAGACATGTGAATATATGAGATATGTTAAATACACATGCATCTGGGGGCTTGGTGCTATCATAGAAGTCTTAAGGATGTTTCTTTTAAAAGCATGGATTTTAAGAAGTGCCTCTTGGCTATTGTACAGGTACAGATGAAAAGCCACACGCGTCTTCATCGGGGTAAGTAGATCTTGTTACTACATATGAATTTTTTTCCTAACTACCAATGGCTGCATTTCCTTGTCTCTGCTTCCTAGACAAGGGAAAAGGTTCAGAGAGTCAGCAGATCCCTGCTTCTGCCTGTTTTCTGACAGAGCTGTGTATTCCTGAACAAGGCAGCATCTTCCTGGCTGGAGATAATTGTATCAACTCTTAAGACTGTCTGTGAGAACAGGAATTCTTTTACTGTCACTGACAGACTTTAAAGGATTGACATGAGGTGCTATTACCCAGCTTGAACATAACTAGATTGTAGCATGTACTCTAATAATGCTGATATCCTACAGAAGAGGTGGCAGTCTGAAATTAAGACAAATTTTGAATGTATAATTTTATGATATTTATTAACAAAAACTACTAACAAATGACAGATCTTCATTAGGATGTTTCTTGTCACCTAAAATTCATGTAGGTGCATATGCTGCAGTTGAACTTGTGCAAATATAGGACTGTATTTGACTTACATGGGTTGGGTTAAGCATCTCAACTGCCCCTAAAAATTTCTGATGGTATTCGGACATCTTTGCAGGGTTGGCAGATGTCAGGTGACACTTATGGGTCTCCTCTACAATTCACTGGATAAATTACTATCTTGCATAGGTACCACGTGCCATTTCTTAGTAAGAATTTGGGTTTGTGTGCAAAATTAACGCTTGAGAGGTTTGTCCATTTTTGAACTGGTTGGTATGATTAGTTTAAAATACAGCGTGGAAAAATGTTTGGCTTGCAGGCTGTAGCTATTCCAGCACATCTGTGTTTTCTCAGTGCTGAGTCTGTGTGGCTAAACTGCAAGTCCTGGACAGCAGTAGGTACTCAAAATAAGTAGCAAGTTACTTAGTGGGTGGAAGAAGAATAACCACCATTCCAATTTGTTACAGGTTATTTTCATTAACGTTCATGATAGTGAATGTGCAAATATGCAAAATGAATCTAAAATGTGTTTTTAGAATTAACTTGGGCATTTCTGGGGAACTTAAAATAAGAGAGTGTGTGATGACCGTGGCTGTGTTGGCACTGTGCAGTTCAGGGCATTGCTCAGTATCTCACAGCCTGTGCTGCTCACAGAGACACTGGGCTTCTGGTGCTGGACTGAAGTCATTGGTGTGAAGTTTCAAACAGTTGTGTTGTGGGTTCTTTACCAGGCTGCCAGCAGATTTTTTTGATGAAGCAGAGAAAGACAGCGCCAGTGTACAGCTTTCCAAGGGCCCAGGTCCCAGTTTATTGGCAGGGAATTACGATGATGACGATGATGATGAAGAGGAGGAACAAGAACAGTCAAGCAAATCTTTAGTTGTGCATAAAACTGAAATTCCACCTCCAACTCAAGAAGTAATAGCTAATTCTCTGCCTGCAGGTAATGCTGACTGAAATAGTAAGTTATCCTATAAGGAGATCCTGTGATTTAACTGATGAGGAAAGGTTTTATTTTATTTTTCTAATTATTGCCATTAGATGATGGGTAATTAGGTGATGGTGAGGGTGTGTAATACTGGGATTAGAGATAAACTGTCAAAGAATCTTGTTATTGTGTGGTGGTTGCTTGTTGATTTTATGTTGTTGTGCCAATGGAAGTAACATCTGGCTGTTCGTCCCTTGATTCAGTAAGGTATTAACTGAAATTCCTGTCTAGTAGGAATTTTTGGAAATGCCTGAACAGCTGTTCTTTTTGTCACAGACTTCTGTTCTTTCCTATAGACTTTTTTGACACCAAAACTCCAGCTGCTCCTATAGTTTCCCATTCAGGATCCATACAGAAAGCAGAGATGCAAGAGAAGGTAGTTGAAAGGTAAGCAGTCAAATCAAATATTGATAGTCCTAGGAGTTGTAAATAAACATTTATCTTCTGGGAAATAGAGACTGTGATCACTTAGAAATCTAAACTTATTGTTAGGTTGCATTCAGAATAGTTTGTTATACATGTCAGCCTCAGGCATTATTTCAGACAGGTATCTTGCAGACTAGGGACAAGAGAAGAGATGGAACAATATCATACAGAGTCTGATTGACATCTCTTTGCAAATTTTAACACAGTGTACTGTGGGAGCTTAATGGCAACCACTGCTTTCCACTGTTCAAGGAAACCGCTTTTCTATAGTAATTGGTTCAGCTCACTTAAACACTCCTTTAGACAGTGATTTAGTGTTTCAGAAGTAGCAGCTGTGCTGTTACAGTGTTTGGATGTTCAGTGCACTGAAAAGAATAGTTTAAGAAACATAAGCTCCAGCTCTTGTTTTATCAGAGATTTAAACCTTTCTGTGCAGTTCCTTCAAAATGAGGAAAGATCAAGTTGAAGGAGGAGGTTTTGATGGTTGTGGATAAAACTAAGGGCTTAAAAGCTTGCTGTGTTTCTGCAAACTTACAAAAAGGATTATGAATTTCATTCTTGAATCTTTTAAACTCTGCAATAAAGCAGATTGTAAAATGTTAACTTGGGGTAATAGTAATCAAATATTTCAGGAAAGAAAACACTGCTGAAGCTTTGCCAGAAGGTTTCTTTGATGATCCTGAAGTGGATGCAAAAGTAAGTGATCTGCTAGTTTTATGCTACTGGATTTATTTCTGCCAGTTGTAATGATTTTGTGAGTAGGAAGGATGCTTTTCCAGGTGATCAGTTATACTGGCATATAAGAAAATGACTGAGAACAGACTGTTTCAGTTGGAAGTGACCTATAATAATCTAGTCCAACTGCCTGAAAACTTCAGGGCTGAACAGAAGTGAAAGTTGTTATTAAGAACATTGTCCAAATGCCTTTTGAGCAGACAGGCTTGGGGCATCAGCCACCTCTCCAGGAAGCCTGTACCACTGCTTGCCTACCAGTGTCCTGCTGCCTAGTCTGAACCTCCCCTGGTGCAGCTTTAAACATTCATTCCATGTGAATTAGAAGATCCGCAAAGGGATGGAGGTGGGCAGGAAGAGCTTGTTAAAATCATCTTGTGGAAAATTTTTTTGCTTATGGTTCCTCTGTGTCTCTTAAAGAAATGTAATTTGTTGATTGTTCAAATCTCAGTTCAGTATTCCAATCTACCTTAATTTCTGTGCGTTGTCCCAGGAAAAGCACGTACAATTTGTACGTTCCATTTTGCTTTGGAATTCAGGATATAACAACACTCTAAGTCCTTTGTCCTGCTGAAAAGTGTTGAGTTACTGTGTGACTGATAGGGTGCATCCTGTTGGAATGAAAATAGCTACATTATGGCACACACTGTAATCTGTAGTACTGGTTACACCACAAGAGTGAACTTGGTCTTTAGCCTTCTTGTCTTTTACCACTTTGGGGTTTTATGATGCTCAGATAAGAAAAGAAATGTGGGCATTCACCTTTTTTCTCAAAAAAAACCCCACAACTAAAAAACTTGAAATTGTGATCAAAAACATTCATACTTCCTTCAGCTTGCACAGTACCAAATGAAGACCAAAATAAACACTGGTATTTGAAAAACAAACCTTTTTTTGTTCTGTTTTATGAAACTTGCCCACAGATTTGATGGCTTTCTTGCTTTCTTTATTGAAATATAGTGCTGTAGGCTTAAATAATTTTTTATTTTCTTTGAGTATACTTCCTTGTTCACACAGTGGACGGCTGCTGGTGTATTTAAATGGCATTGTGAGGCCAAGCCATAAGATCTAGTTTGGAGACCTTCTTCGTGTTCAGTTAGTCCCACTGGCTCAGCTAACAAGCTTAGGTGTTTTATTTGCTCTGGCAAGGCGCTTTTTGCACTACTCATGCCCATGTGTTGCCATTGTGAATAGTTTTGAACAATGATACATTGAAATAGGTAGCTGAAAAAGCCATGCTTTGGCAGTTTGGTGGAATTTTTTGGTTTTGGGGTTTTTTTGTGTCTAAATTTTTCAAATACTTAGTTTCATCTTAAGTTGGGAATGGAGGAATGCCTGGCAGGCAAAGGAGAATCTGCTTATATCTGTGAGGACACTGGTTAGTGACCTTTGTTCTAGTTACTGCCTCCACTGATAAATTTACAAGTCATTACTTGTTCCAGTAAGCTCCTCCTTGAATTGCTTGCAGAGGCTTAGTCCTTTCTGAGTGTAACTAATACTCAGAGGAAGGAAAATGTTGGTGACATCACTTATATTGAGGTGGCTGTGGTGGTTCTGTGTTGGAATCATACACAACATTACTTTAAGAATTAACTGGGAATTTGAAAGGGAGATTGTGGGTGTGAAAAATGCTTGTTTTTTGCATCAGGTATTTGTAAAGCATATAAATTCTAGATTAGATAAATATTTCAAGAAAAAAAAAATAACTTTAGCGTTTAAATTTATTGTAAGAAATACAAATAATTATGAATTACAAAAGACAACCACAATGCATAATAACACAGTACATACATACATGATAGAAATAATAACAGAACGGAAAAATGAAATGATGACTATTACTTCCCAGTATGGAGTTTACTTGGAAGTTTCTAATTTATTATATAAACTTAATTAATACTACTTGATTTTGTATCATCACTCAGGAACAAAATTTAATCACTCAGGAACAAAATGCACCAAACTGTTGTCTTTACTAAGGTGATGACCGACATGTCACCAAAAGAGCAGAATGAATAAAGGGAAAATAAAACTAATGCAAAAAGATGGTGTCATGACTTACTATGTTCAAACTGCTTAGTTCTCCTAGCTATATAATTTCTACCCAGTCCTGAGTCAGGCATAATCTGTCTTCTAAAATACATTATATGCCACATCTTCCAGTCTTGAATTGTGGAAGTTTCAATTACACAGGTAGACTATCTTATTTATTTATTTGCATTAAAAGCACAATCTGGCTTTGATTACCTTGGCTGGAGATCTTTAAACATTCTTACCACTACTACTTTTTCAGACTTGATGTCTTAGTACTAAATGCCATCTACCACAGAATAAAAAGCTTTGCATGTCATTAAAATTGGTTTGTAGCTAGCTGCACAGTTTTTTCTGTTAGCCAACAAAATTAGACTAGATTTGAAATACAGTCAGGCTACCTAACATCAGCAGACTAGTGACTGAAAAATTTGATACTTTACATTATGCCAAAGGCAAACAATTCACTGCTTTTTGGCTTGTGAAATGGCTACTGTATGCAATTGTACAGGCAGCTTACAGAAGAGTTTCATAGTTATCACCTGACACAGTGAAATGACAGACCATCAAACTCACTTTTATTACTCCAGACATTCCACACCAGTCACTTTTAGTCAATAATTATTCTAATGCTGCAGTCATGGATGTTGTTTTAATCCAGGAGTAGAGTCAGATTTTTCTTTTGAAACCTTTGTGCAGCTGCACTTTCTCTCATGTCCATTACTTAAATTGAAGTACATCAACCAGACTTTTCTGATAACACAGCATCGTTTTTCCTATTTCTCCTGTTTTTTTTTACAATGCCCCAAAGAGTCATTAGACTTAAATTGTTAATTTATAAATTTTCATGTTTCTTAGGTGAGAAAAGTTGATGCTCCAAAGGATCAGATGGACAAAGAATGGGATGAATTTCAAAAGGCAATGCGACAGGTCAACACAGTAAGTAATGGAATCTATATTTATTGATTCTAAATACTATACACAATAAGGAAAACAGTTTCATGCAGCTCTGCAGAATGGCTGACATCTGCATTTGTCAGCTGTTTGTTTCAATGTAGTGTGTGGTTAAATGCACTTTATAAATGAGCAAAGGGTTCCTTGTATTTTCCACTTAAAGGAAATTAAGTTGAAAACTTTAAATCAAGATCCAGTCATATGTATCTAGTTACATTTGTTACACTGTATTTTATTTAAATACTATTTAACTAGCATATAGCTCAGATCAGTGTCCTGTATCCAAACAGAACACAATCATGGGCTCTTCTTTAGATCTATGTTCATATTTTAACTTCTAAAAAAACTACCCATTTGTCTCTCTTTTTAAAAAAGTATCTATAAAGTGTAGGTAACCCGGATTTCACATTTAATTTAAATGTACTGGAAAGGAGCTCCAAAATCTGGGAAAGTGACAAAAGAGTTTGAGACACGTAAATTTGCCACAGTTTTTCTGTACTTCCATTTTTCACTCTTTACCGTTGCATGGAAAATCTTCCTGCAGCACATGTTTATCTGCCCTTGTGTACAATATAAAACTGTGCTACAGACTACCTGGTGTTTTCAGTCTTCCCCTAGAGTATTTGCTATCCTTTTAATTATTTTAATTGTAAATAGTTACTCATATGTCAACTGCTGAGAAAAGTGGTGCAGAAAAATGTATCATTGCTCATTTTAAAGCAGTCAGCACTATAAACAGAGCGAATGTTCATACAAAAGCGGTGGTGGATACATTTTGCTAGCATAAGCCATTCAGATAATTCTTCAGTTTAGGAGGAATCTTCTCAGTTATGCGTGGACCATTGATTGCATAGCATCTCCCAGACATTCAGATTTGAGAAAGTATATGCTGAAAAAAATAACAGGTTAGAAACACTTCGGGATCTAATGGGAATATTCAAACAGTATGTTCAATAAGTGGTGTGTATTTAAGTCCCAAGCACTGGGATAGACCTCCTGTTTGAGCCTTAGACTCTGGGTGTGTGTGTAGTTTATGCTCAGTTTCAAATCATAGTGTATTGGAAATTTCTGAAGATTAACCCAAAGCAGCCAAGCTACTTTTGATTTTAAGAAAACGCATTTCCATTTCAAATTAAACCAGACCATTTTTTTTTCTGTATTTGCCCTTGTGAAGATGGGAATATACACAGAGGAGATTGACTTGAGGTAGAGGGGAGCAGGGGAGGACACAGACATTGTAAAGGAGTGGAATTCAGGATGAAGGTGAATTTTCTAAGTGCTTTTCTGGTTTAGATTTCAGAAGCAATAGTGGCAGAAGATGATGAGGAGGGACGACTAGATCGCCAGATTGGAGAAATTGATGAGCAGATGTAAGTAGATCAATTTTTCCTCAAATTCTCTGCTCTCCAGCAGTAATGGATTGCTCTTTGATTAGAGTGGTAAAAATTTGTGATACTACCTTTCATTAATCATCTGAGGATTTGAAGGAGAGACTCCCTCAAATTGCAGAATGATACCTAATAAAGACATAGATTTTTGGTACAAAGTTATGTAACTTTCTTCAAAGAGAGAATGCACTGGAATCACTGAAAGTACATGAGGCAAATTCTTGGAACAAACTGTCCCTCTTCTCCTATCAAATGTCTTAATGTCTTAATTTGTATTTCCCTGGGAAATTGATTGATATAGAATTTGTGTAAACATTTTAAAGACACATTTCCTGTACTGAAAATGTCCTGTCTTGTGGCAAACCCTCTTTGGTTCTAGTAGAAGTTTACTTAAAGGTTTTTGTGGAGTGATGCACTTCATTATATTAAATGGTTTGTTTAGTTGCATTTTGCTGAAAGGGTGGCTGTGGTGGTTGGATGTACATTGGTTTAAACTCGAGTAACCTGGGATTCAGCTCAGTGGAACAGTTTGTTACCATTTTTGTGTAGCTGAACACACTGATATTAAGTGATAATGGCAATTGTAGTGACTGAAAAGAAAGAGATGCAACAAAAAGAAGATACTAGAAATTAAAGCAACACTTCAGCCATCTGGGCAGATTTACATGCTGCACATAATCAATGTATGGTAACAACAGCATTGAGTTCAAACTTAACTTTGTTATTACAGGAATGTCTTCTAACTATGTTAGTGTCATTCTGGGGAGGACTTGAGGTAAACCTGTCTCTCTTAGAGGATTTATTTTTCTCACTAACTAAGGCTGCTGTAGGTATGTAAAAGCAAATTTAAGAAATTTGTAGAGTATTTCAAGTTTGTTACTGTAATTATTTTTCCCCAAAATAAAAGTTCCAATTAGATTTTAAACACTTTTTGTAACTTTTGACTTCTGAGTGTATTAAAATACAGGCTATTTCAAGTTAAGTTGAAAATTAAATAAATTTCTTGGCCTTCCAATCTTCCGCTATGACTGACTGTAAGAATCATATTGGTGATATGCCAGGGGAAGCAGGATCGAGATAGTAACCCCTCCATGTTGACCCTTCGGAGCAAATAAGAATGAAAGGGGCAAAGGTGAACTTACATCAGGCTGGTACTACTGGCATTTTCAAAAAATACCCTGTTTAAAGTGGCTAGAATAGTTATAAAACACAATTCAAGGACAGAACTTTTTAAGTAAATGGAAACCTGAAGCTTTTGGATTGTGTTTACTTAAAATGTTCTGTTACATCACAGAGGAAGCAGATGAAGAATCTGGACATTTCGTGCTGCTTTTTTTTTATTTTCAGAGATGCTGCCAGTTATGAAAATTAGTAACTGATGTCACACCTTTCTCTCATGAAAACTATAAACGGAGCAAAGAAATGTGTTCCTTTTTGTGTGGAACTGGATATTGGTTCTGTGCTTTTTGAAGAACGGTTTGTGACCGTAATGCAGTTGTTAAGTATTTGGATTAGATCTCATTGCTGGAGAACTGACCACAACTCTCCTCTTCTTGGTCTATTTTCACTTGGTGAACACTAAGAAGGTGCACTAGCATCTTCAAAGCTTATTTCTTTTTCATTGATGGGAATCTGTAAAGCTTCTTTGTCCAAAGTTGTAGAAGCAAAATCCAGCACTGGAGCTGATCAAATTAATATGGAAAGGCTCCAGATGTTAAAGGTGTTTTACTTTCCAACAGTGAATGCTACCGCCGTGTCGAGCTTTTGCGGAACCGCCAGGACGAGATGAAGGAGAAGTTAAAGGAAGCCATGAGATTAAGAGCAGCACAAGAGAAAGAGGAGGAGGATGTTGGTAGTGAAGATGAAGAAGAGCTGCAGGATTTGCTGTCACAAGACTGGCGGGTGAAAGGGGCTTTGTTGTAGCATTTTGCAACATGCTTGATACTCTTTTTATCTGTGATCTTACTTCCATTGCTAGAAGGGAGATTCTTTTGTTAAATATTTATTTAAAGAGGATCGTGAGGTAAAGAGCCAAGTTTATTAAAAAAAATTGTAGATCTACAGTGGTGTATTACTTGTTGTAAAAACTGTATATTGCAAATGTTTTACAATACTCAGTGCACCTTTTCTATTAAAATGACTGGTTTCCTACCAGAAGTATTTTAATAGGATTAATAAATCTGTAAAGAATCTCTAGGCTTTTGGAAGCATTAGCTCAGTCTGGTAATTTTGAGACTTGGCTTATTGTCTACAGAAGTGCATAGTCTACAAAGTCTTCCCAGACTGGGAGTTTAGGGAAAGGAAAATATTAAGCATTCATCTTTTCTTAAAATTTGTAGGTGCCATTCTGTCCATTGTCCCAGCTCCCAATAAAATATGTACTTTTTTTTCAGGGTCTGTCACAGTTTCTCTGTGTATGTAAGGACTAAGCTCAGAAATGCTGAGCTACAGCTTTTCCACAGTGTATATCCTGTGATGTGTCACAGCACTGCTCAATATTTTTCTTTATAGTCTCCTGTTTTGCTTAGTGCAGCCATCATGTAGCATACCTCACATTTCATGAACCAGACGGATGAGAACACAGTGGTTACATATCTGCATCACTTAATGAAGGTACTGGACTGGAAAATGAGGAGGTAAAATAATAGCTGCAAATACTGGAGATTTTCTTAAAATACTATCTTACAGAAAACACCTAAAATTGATTCTGTTCTGATAAACACAGATTAAGTAAAACCAAGAACAAACAAACTTGACAAGACTGGGACATGGAAAGCAGAACTACCTTTGGTAAGTGTCTATTTAATTTTTTTTTACTTTGGCAGATCTTCAAATCTTTCAGATTTACTGAGGATTTTTTAAAAATAAGAGGGATGTGTGATGTGACTGATACCAAAAGGTAAAGTTGTTAAGAACAAGTTAACGTTTTTTTTAATATTCTAGATTTAAAATTAGCGAGATTGCAAAGGGGGAAGACAAGCTTTGGTCTTATGAAAGCACTCCAGTTACTTGTCTCAGAGATGTAACGCAGTAAAGATTAGAACAAAACTTCGATGTTTGATTTGCCTGTTTTGGGGGAAAACTTGATATGGCAGAAGCCCTTTCCCTATATATAGTGAGATGCTTTTTTATCACTCCCAGTTTCCATGATCCTTGGGTTTAGCTCTTCCTATTTATAAAGCTGTCAAAATTCAGGCATTGGCCCTTAGTGGTTTATATTTATTGCATCCATACATTCCTGCTCACATGTGCTGGCTTACAGCTGTTAGTAAGATAAAGTGTAAGTAGCTGTTGCTGCTAAAATGTTTGATGTGACACTGAAGTCCTACATGAATTAGGACTGTCACTGAGATAGCAACATTCAGAGAGTATTAAAATACAAAATAAGTCTTCAGAGAATATTGAAATAAATAAATAATGTTTGGACAAGTTGGAGAAAATGTAGTTGGACCACAACTGAAATAATATAGCATGAAGCATTCAAACATCAATGTCTAAGGTGCCTGTCATGCTGCAGTAAAGGATCTCTATGATCCATTTATCCTGGAAAGAGAACTTCCAGTTGAGAGGGTGGTGCAGTATGACAGGACAGTCTTTTTCAAAACAAACCAAAAAGCGCACTCCCCCAATTTCCCTCTGAGAATAGCTAAGCTAGCTTTCTAACTATCCTGTTTATCTTTGCATTTCACTAACCACACTCACCAAAGCACACGAGTTTGTTAACACTGAACTTCAGAACCACACTGCCTTTGGCTTAAAATCAGAGAAACAGAGGTAATGAATGTCAGGTTACACGGAGCATCATAGACATACTTGTTTGGACAGTATAAAAATGCTAATCTCTGAGTCTATTAATGACACTTTTTTGTACGTTTTTCTGTAATTTTACTTTCATCTTGCATATAAGTCTGCAAGTCATGGTTTCAACTGTGGATAAGTAGGAAATTAACTGAGCGTTAAAACAGTTCAGCTGTTTTAGTCCAATTGTCCTCATCTTTAGAGGTATCTTGTGTTAAGAATCTAAAGGCAGTGAGTTTAGTTACAGTGCAGGGATCTTGAACATTCAAATCTACACCAATGCAGCCTGTTGTTATTAGGAATAGATGGCAGGAAAAAACACCGGATCACTCATCATTCTACTCGTTCTCCTTGCATAACTAGCTGGAAGGGTAAAGATGGACCAGCCAGGGGGTGTGTGCATTGCTGGGGAAGTGACAGCATCCATCCCTCTTAGTTGTGTCTTCTTTAGGAGCTCTTTTCTCTTGTTTGGCTCTCTTTTCCTTGGAGGAATCTCAAAGATCTTTAAATAGTGTTGTATCCAAGTTTTTTACAGCTTACTTCATACAACTGTTACCTTTCTTCAACATTTGAAACAAAGCTTATAGAGAACTTTGGGAAGTTGATGGGAGTGACTGTCCCTTGTGACCACTGCCCTGCATGTGCTGTTGTGTCAAGAGGGCAAGAAATCATCCTGCTTTTTAGCAATGAAAGTAGCATGCCTATAAGGGAGAAGAGGGAAGTTTCCTAACCTCATTTAGTAGTCAAGCTAATTTATTAAGGGAAATAATCTCCTGTATCTTAGAAAAACATTAAGATTAGAAACTAATTATCTCTAATATGTCTTCGGTTTTAGAAAATATGCACTTCCTTAATTTCTTCTTTCACTTAACTTCCTTGAATTCTATCTTTCAACAGTAAATATCGAATTAATCCTAGTAATAGCTCTGTCAATAACCACTATTAAAAATGAAATTTTAATTTGAATTAGGACAACTATTTTAATTCTCAGATCTCCAGGACTTGTAGAAAACTGAAGTATCTGAGGTAGGGAGGAAGATATTTGTAATCTTTATTTACTGAAGTAATAATGGAAGGCATTGTCCAAACTTAAGAACTGTGGAATGTCATGCCACCAGAAAGTAGTTGAGATTCCTGAGCTTGATGGTTTTGGAGCTGGTAAGTGACTTCCGGGGGCAGAACGTGTGTGCCTGCATGTTTGAAATGGAGTTCCAGGGAGCAGCTCTGCAGGGAACAGCTCACCACAGCTACAGCTGCTGGCAGAGAGCTCTCCTCTGGCAAGGCAGGCAGTCACAAATGGTAATGGCTGTGCTAACTTCTCTCCTGCCCTTGAAGAAATAAGCTGCTGCTGTCACGCCTTATGTGTGGAACAAGGTCTTCATTTGCTAGAGAGGAGACCAAAAGTGACCGTGCAAAACAACAAACCCAAATAACAACAAACCAGTGTTCTCATTTGCTAACGTGACTGTTTTTCCTCTACTACAGCATCTAGTTCTAAAATCTGCTTCAAATTGCAAATACTGGTTGAAAAGAACATAAGCTTTGGCCAGGCCCCCTGCCAATAAATTCAGTTTGAGGAGAAATAGATTTTGCTTATTGCATTCCACTATAAATAAATTCTCTGCATTCTATCATCTTAAAAACAGTGAGCTAGAAATTATAAAAGCCATATTACTAAAATACTTTCAGCACTTAAGAATAGTTTTTTCTTATAATCCATAAAGATTGCCCTAGAAAATCAGACATTCAGCATGCATGAATCATGTTGTAGATGTCATTAGAAACCACCGTGTGAGTATGTAATGTTACAGAAATTCCCTTTTGTTAGGTACCATCAAATGACTGTGACTCTTTAATTTCAGTTACTGTTGTAAGACACATGCCATTCTGTAGGACACATGTATTGAGGCAGAAACTGATTTAATCAACATTACTGCATTCCTTCCTGGAACCAAGTAATTCAGTACACTTCAGTACCAAGAAGGGCAGTGTGTACTTATATCCCTAGAAACTGTTGCTTGGGCCAAGAGATAGAAATTTCAGGTGTGAAGCAGTTTTTCAGTATTTGCCTTCATTTGATCTTCTCTTCATCAGTTCAGTTAGAATTATCCTGGCCCAATAGCTGGGAAAACAAATGCAAGCAGTTCCTTTGTGTAGACATCTAAACCGGGTCTTTCTTCCAAAAATACAGTGGAGGCAGTAATGCCTTGCAGCACTGGTGGCTGCAGAAGTTACAGGGGATAGAAGAGATCTTCAAATCCCTCCTTTTGATGCTGTCCTTTGAACACACACTTTGTGTCACTCAGCTGAGGAGCCTGACAATGACAGTCTTCCCTGAAGAAGCTGTGCCACTGAACCACTTGATCAGTGAGCATTGTGACTTTTAGATAATTGTAACACTCTTTCCAGATGGGGAAGGTCCTGTCCCAAGAATACAAACAGTGCTGAGATACATTCAGGCTATGGAAGAAGTTGGATTTTCAGGCTGTCTTGTGAAACTCAACAAACAGCACCTAGCCTGTGCAGCCTTCTGAGGCTGAGGTGCTTCCCAGGTGCCTCTGTTCATGGCACCAGTGAGACTGTGCTGCTTCCTAGGAGCTTGACTGGCACAAATGTGAACCTTGGAGCTCACAGATGCCCTCTGGCCATGCCTGAGAACAGAAAGCGTTCTGTATATTAGCAGAGGACTATGTTTGTTTATTTTCCTTCTGGGTACAGCCAGCATTCATGCTGTCAGTATTTTTTCACTTGAGAAGCACAACAGAGCTGCTTGAATTCATTTGAGATGTTTCCAGAAACCTAATTCCAATTTGATGACGCAAAAGCTGCGGAGCTTGTGCTGTCTTTCATCTGGAAACTCATCACACTTGTGTGGGCAGTGACTTTTTCACAGCGAGTACATGCTTCCTCTTATCTACCTTTGGGCATGAGTGGTTTACTTTTCTGTCTCTGTAACTATTATTCTTTACCATTATTTTTTCTTTTGTTTCCTTTACCATCTTGTCTTTTATTTGTCTGTTTTGTATAGTAAAGCTATTAGGAGATTTTTCTTGCCATTCAGAAATATTTTCCAACTAAAATAATTAAATTAAAATAAGCTTATATTTTATCACATTCCTGCCTGTATTGTTTCAAAAACCCTCTCAGAAGACTTCCTTCTTTGTCCATGTGTTTTTTATTTTACCTCTCCTCATTCCTCACACAAATATACCCCTACACTAGTTTGTTTAAATCTTTCAATTCTGGAAGGCACATGTGAATTATTAATGTGAAAGATCCTATACACCCCAGAGCTGCTGCTGCCCTGTGCTTGGCAGCTTTACTGGGAGAGCAAAGCTTTGACCTACTTAATGTTGAGCTGCAATAATTTCTTTTTTTTTCATTTACAGTAGCTAGGCTAGCCATAGAAATAGCCTTTGCTGTTGAAGAAATGAAGACTTATGACGTAAGTCTCTACTGTGAAAGCACCTTCATCTCTCCATTCAAGAATGAGAGGTTAAATACATTTTAAGTAATAAAAATATATTTTAAGTAATAATAACACAGAATTTTATCAAATTAGTACGACACCTATAGTTTTTTCTAAGGGTTGGAATAGCTAATTGTCAATATTGGGTAAGGCCTCCTGGGTGCTGGGGTGCAGTGAGCTGTTCTGTGAAGTCCCTTGGCACCCTTCATCATCAGGGGTTGTTTTGTGGTTGTGTTTGTATTGAGAAAGCTGTTGATTTCTACAGGTCTCTAAGTCTGCATGCATGTCCTGATCATGAACTAGTTCCAGACTCAGACTGGAGAGCTTTCTGTATCCTGCAGACCACAGAAGATAATCATGGTATGCTCCAAAAGCTCAGTGGGGCCAGGGAGGGAAAGCAGAACCCCGAGCTAAATCCATGAAGGCATGTAGAGACCTAACAGAGTAGGGAGATGGAAGTTGTACAATCAATCTTGTATCATTAAGGATGCTACTCTTGCATTGCCAAAAAGCTGCTTTCTCATGAGGCCAGAGCAATACCTGTGACAGTACTGCCAGTGCCTCAACAGGAGAGGTGGCCAGAGCACAGCCAAGGGTGCTGTAATGCAGCAACAGCTCAGGGCCGGCCCCTTTCTTTTGCTTGTATGTGAAGAGAGAACTCAAGGCTGTGACTGCTGTGCTTCAGCAGATCCAAAGGAGGGTTTGAACAGCTGGAGTAGAGTGTCAGGGCAGGAGGAAGCAGCTCCTGGGCCTGCTGAGCTCTCCATTTCCCCCTCCTACTGCACATTGCTGTGCTTCTCCCCGCTGCTGGGCTGGCTCCTGGCAGGGTGGAAGGTGCTGACTGGAAGCCTTGCCAATGGGCAGTGCTGCTGGGAATGGGGAAGTATGAAGGGCCTTAGCAATACAGTACTCATCATCCAAGTTCATTCTTTTGTTCCTGTTTTTCTCTCCCCAGTATGTGATCTATAGATCAGTCTGAGAAAAGACCAGAGATACAAATCAGTGGCTGCTTGTAACATGAAGCTGAATTTGTCTTTTCTATGCAGTGTGAGAAGTTCTCAATGAACAGCTTTGTTAAAAACCAAATAAAATTTTGTAGAAATACTGCTTACTCTATCTATTAACTGCACCATCTGGCTCCGTCTAGTCCTGAACAGACTCATCATCTCTGACAATGGGCTAATATCCTTACTAAGGTTGCCAGTCTTGCACAGGTGTTACACTTTCCCAATGAGCACTGGGACCTTAAGTGTGATGATATGAAACCTTTAATCATTAATTGAAAACAAGCAATTTGTCTGTGATCTTAGTTTGACAATCCATAAAATAGTGCTTCTTCAATGACAAGTTAGCAACTCGGTTACAAAGAACAAAGTTTAAACAACACAACAGTTGTATGCACAAAGCTACCACGTCTTTTTTTGTTTTTTAATCAGGAAAAAAATTTATTTATAAAAACGTCTCATTTAACTTACTGTCGAGTCTCTAGCTGAATACAGTGGTTTAGAACACTAACGGCCCATGCTTTTATACAGATTAGCCAAAGCATGAACATCAATGAAAATTAACCCCCAAAAATAACTTGTCTTTGCCTTATGTTATGAGCCACAATAGTGTTAAAACTGGAACAGTAATGAAAGCAACACAAGAGTTAGGAAGCACAGTTGCTTAAAGAGTAAAGGAAGTGTTTTCTTTTGATGTCTCAGAATAATAAGAAAGTTAGAAATGGCAGAAACTCCTCTGTAGATTAGTCCATAGAAAGCATTGTCTCATGGGGCTTTGGAAAAGTCCTGTCTGGTGGCTAATGCACTAGGGCATGATGAGATACATTACAGAGCCCCCAGGCCAGTAACTTCTGAAGACAGCCTAAAATGTAGGAACAAAAACGAGGAAAAGAAAAAAAAAAGGCAAAAAAAAGAAAAAAAAAAAATCTTCTCACTATTAAAAAAATACCACTTGAGTACAACCAGCATAGAACAGCATTTCAGTGCAGGCAAGTTTTCTCACACAGAGATTGGTGGGGTTTTTTTCCCCACCATGTCAATTATTGAAACAGTTACAATAGTCCAGAACACTTTTACAGAAAATTTCTAGAGCTTTTAAATAGCTGTGGTACCTTGACATTATTCCCAGTTTTTCCTTCATTATATGCAACAAATTAAAAAAAAAAAAGGAAATAGAAAAGGGAAAGAAAAAGAAAAAAAGGAAGCCAGAAACAAACCAAAAAGCCATAAAACCAAAAAACCCCAACAAAACCAACCAAAAACCCCATTTGGATAAGTGCAAATTGTAACAATGGCAGTTCTGCAAATGGTTACAGTGACAAAACTTAGTGCAAAGGTGCTAAGGTGAAGAAAAGCCCACAGAATACAGAAATGACACAAAATACTGAGATAGTACTTAGCCCTATACAATAACACACTTTGAAATACCATGTTTTAAAAAGTATTGCATTTGCGTTGTGTTTTTAGTTTATATTAAAATGCACTGAATACAGTTCAATTGTTAAAGCTTTGTGTCCAAGGAGTGCAGAGTGGATGAACATGGCAGGGTAATGGGACTCTGGATTTGGAAGTGGTGAGGAAAACAACATTGCATTACTGAGTTATGCAACAGAAATTAAAAAGAAGGTGGATGGACAAACATAAAATGCAGTTAAGAACTAGTTCCAACAGCTGGCAACCAGCCATTCCATTCCCCAGCTCTCCTGGCTTTGGCTGACATTACCTGTCTCATTTTAGTTAATTTGAACATCCTGAAGTGCTTGGTAAAGGGATGGGATCTGTCCAGGCAGCAGCCTTTCAATGACCTCTAAAATGCTGCGTGTTACTCATGATTACCATACAACCTGACTGCATGATTAGTGGCGAGTTAAACAGAGATGTTTTCTGTACAGAAACCTAATGAAAAATGGTCATTTTGGCTGAATACACAAGAGGAAATATCAGATAGTGATGGCATCTGGTTTGCACTTGCTCTGAAGTACTTACAGAAATAAGAACTGTGTCTGTATGTGTAAAATATCTGAGTACAAAAGGAGGAGCCTGCACTCTCTCCGTCTCTCCCTCCCTCCCTTAAGCAGAGTTCTTAAAATTATGTTTTTCCAAAGCAGGGAAAAATGGTTGTGCCCTTTAAAAGAATCACATGGAAAGGCACAGGTGCCTGATATTTTCTCCTTACTGTTTTACAGTCATTTTAATTTAGCAGTTTTTCTCAGACCAGAAGGATTCACTGTATGCAGAAGCACCTGGAGTTGTACCTCCTAACCTTCATGTCCTGCTCATAGGCAGATTTTGGGACAGGGAGATGGGGGTCTCTAGGCCTTTTGGGAGCAGCAGAATGACTGAGGGGGCCAGCAGCCTTCACAGGGCATTACAGGGGCACTAGTGATCATCAGAAGTTCTGGATTTGCACATTCTAGCAATAGAAGAAATACATCAAAGATGCCAGTTTGCTGTGAGTAATTGTTCTGCAGTTAGAGGGAACCTTGCAAATGGATCTAAGTGTATTTTTATGCCGGACAGCGTTTCTGGAGCAGGACCCAGCTCTCACCATTTTGCCTCATTTACATTTTTTCCTTCTCTTCACTGTATCTCCCTTGCTGGGCTGGGGCCAGCCCTGACAGAGCCTGTGTCCAGGAGAAAGAGCCCGGGCTGGCACCTGCTGGCTGTTGGAACTAGTTGGTAGGTGGTGCCTGGTGTTAGGTATTATGGAGAGCGGAAGACGACTTGAGTCGGCAACAGTTAACACTAGCAATTGAACAGAAAATAAAAGATGCCGTATTGTTTCCTTGATAACTAGGATCTACCACAGACTCTTGGCAGAGCTGGCAAAGCTTGCATTGTGTCTCATCCTTTCAATATGGAGCAAACTTCTGGCGGTCAGATTTCTTAACCCCGCTCGTCGAAGGAATTTTGGCAGTGTAAGCGGACAAACTCCCCGTGGCCCCCGCGGCGGCCGCGGCATTTAGTGCCAGGAGTGGGACAGTTTTCATGCCAAGCAGACTGGAGACAGGAACGGCATAGTGGGTGGTTGGCAGAGTTGGTAGGGGAGGGGGGGTACTGACGGTAGCGGCGGAGGCGGCCGCCAGCACGGCCATGGAGGTGGGGGTGGAGGTAGGGGTGGCAGACTGAGAGAGGTTCATGTTGAGGTCAACAGGGGTCGTGACGGAAGCGGTCTGGGTGCTGACTTTAGCCATCTCTAAGCTGCAAACGAAGAGAGGAAGAGGAACAAACAGGTTGGGAGGGTTCAGCCAGGGCGGTGGGGCCAGGAGAAGGAGGAGGAGGAGGGAGGGAGGGAAGGAGGGAGGGAAGGACAGCAACCACGAAAGGGCAGGATCCAGGATTAGATCGGTGGACGAGGGGGACAGACAAGAGGGAAGGAGAAGAGGGAGAGAGAGAAAAAAAGGGAAAATGAGGGTCAAAGGAGGAACATGTTATGTGTTAAAGAAGAGAAATAACAAAAGGGTTTTCCATGATTTGATGGGGAAAACATTACTGAGGCTCTAAAGTTCTTTCAGAACAGAAAAAAAAAGAAAAAGGAAGAGGGTATGGGGATGTTGCTAGTTCATTTTACATATGAAAAAAAAAAGAAATCTAAGGAATGCAGGTAATGGCAAAAAGATGGAAAAAACGAAACGTAAAAGAAAACTTAAAATAACTATGATGTTTACTCCCCAGCACTGATATGGTGAATTTTGCTTTTCAAAATTAGGGTATTTCTGAAAGGGGGACGCGGGGGGTTTTGGTAATTTTTTTCAACTTGTCAGTTTTGTGACATAAAATAGTATCCTTTGTCATTTTGTTAGGATGAGAGGAGACTGAGCAACAATTTGCTGCTTCCATTTAAGGCATAAAGTTTTGGTTGTTTTGGTTTTTTTGTTTTTTAAGTGAGTTAGTTTTTCATTTCATTCACTGTGAGGTCAATGTGCATTTTTCATATAAAACAAACCAGATAACCCAGTGTATTCACTTTGGTTTGTACTTTCCCCAGACTTTTTTTTTTAATATCACAACAAAATATTTATGCAATCTAATTATAAGTAAATTAGTAAAAAGGAACACTGAAGAACACCCCGGCTTGCACAGCAGCGGTATCCTTCCTGAGCAGTGGTTACAGTGAACATGACAAAGCTTTCCAGCTGACAGACAAGGTACTACATGGATACAACAGACACATCCTCAGACAGACCCCGCCAGCACCAGGAACCTCCGCGCCCAGGGCAGCAATGGGCTCTTGGGAGGGTGTAAGAATCAAACCACCTTCACTTTAATCTAACTCCATCCACCAGCAGGCAAGATGAGTTTGGCCCACATACTCCTGCTTTTCTGTAAGTTTTCAGACATTAAAATACAGTAATTTGAAGGACACACTGTTTTCTTTGTATGCCATGAATGATTTTTGGGCATACAAAATCCTTCCTTTGCCCATTTGCTTGTTGCATCTTGTGCACTGGCTTTTGGGTTGGCAAATAACACAAATACTAATTTCAGGACTCTTTTTGCAGTGACCAGCTGGGAGCTGTGGCAGCCAAGCATAGAAATAGGACTATGGGTTAGAAAACCTTTGTTAGCTACAGTTATATGTGTATTCCTAAATAGTTTGGGGTTGACTTTTTGGCAATTACTAACTTGTCAGGCTTCTGGACTTTCTCCTGAGGCAAGCTGAGGAGCTGTAGCAGCTCCTTGCTTCCAGACTAAAGTGCCAGCAAACTGCTGGCTGGCCATGCAGAGACTTGGTGCTTTCTTACCACACCTCATCAGGCCCAGGAAGGCTTCCCAGCACAGGGTTTGTGCTGTCCCTGTTGGAGACCGGGTGAGCAGGCTTTGAGATCAGCTGTAGCTAGGCTTCAGGCTGGGAAGGAAACATGGTCACCCACACAGGGTTTGGAAAAGCCTCTCTTTTCCTTAGACACAGTTTTTTAGAGTAACAGCCCCAGAGAAAGGCACTGCCTGCCTCATGCAAGGATGCAAAGATCAGCACTATGTAGGGAATGGGGACACTGGACTAGAGCTTCCCTAAGCACTGCTGCTGACGGCAAGTCTGAAGGATGCCTGAAGTGGGTCTGAGCTGGGGAGAGGGGTGTGGAGGAGAGAGGGAAATGCTTGAGCACCGAGCTCCTCTCTTCTCCACCAAGGGAAGAGGAGCATAAACCCTCAGCAGCTTTTGCTGAGAAGCTGGAAGGAGCGCATCTTCTGTGAGGAGCTGGGAGGGAAGGAGGGTGAGTGCATGAAATTCAGACTCCTTTGAGGGAGGTGAAGTTTTGATTTTCCTACCCCAAAGTCTTTCTCTGTTCCCATGGATAAGCAACTCCCAGCTTTTCTAAGCAGAGAGAAGTGCACCCTTGCGCTGTTGGCTGTGCTACTTGCCATCTACTCACACAGAGGAGTTTATGTCAAGACCACTGAATCAGAGACTCCAACTCCACTGTACATCCTTGACTTGGGGGTGTAGAAGCTACATGTGATACCTTAGGATGTTTTGAAAAACTCAGTTTATACAGCTGGATTTTTTAGTATGACTCAGTATTATTCTGGGAAGGAGGCCCATAGAAAGGTAGTTTCAGTGTTTCAGTTCTCAGTGTTTCAGTGATTCCAAATTTGTCTACTGTGCATTTAACAAAAACCAAAGAAATCCTTACTGATATGGGGGGGAGGTGGTGGGTGTTTGAGCCTAAGCTTTTAACTGCATCAGCAGAGAGAACAGATCCCACAGGCCAAAATGCTGGTGTTGGTAGCAGCCATTCCAACTCTCTCTCTCTGGTTTACTCTCACAGATTTGACTGTAGAAGTAGTTTGCCCTGTTTCCCATTTTTTACTGATGGCAACACATTAGGTGGGAGTTCATGAAGTTAGCTATCAGCTGTCCCAGCAGTGGCAGTTTCCCAAACTAATTGTGGATGCAACCGCGTTGCATGTGAAAGCAGGTGAGGCAGCCTTCATACAAAATTTCACAGTAACAATTTTACACTGTCCCTTTGCAGCCTGCACCTTCTGAATACATACACTAAAGGCCACATCCTGCATTACTTGAAACTGGTGAAGAGAACAGAGCAGGTGGGGCTTTGACAGTCCTGCTGGGTCTGTGGATGAACCTCTCATAAAAAAATACCTTCAGGAAACTGCCCTTCAACAAGGAGCAAGTGCTGCTGGCTAAGTTCATTTATAATCCCAAGTCAGATATTGCACAGGAAAACTAAACTGCAGTTCAATCTTAATAAAAGCAAAAAGATGAAATTGGGTAATGAAAATCTAGTTACTACAGTGGAGACCAGTTAAAGAGGCAGAAGGCTTTACAGGAAAAAAGACATTTCTACTGCAAACAAGCTAAGACACGCTCTATTCATACAGAGGCCAGCGCTCAGGTAAATAATACAGAATCAAACCAATACTTTAGAAAGATTTAAATCTCTGTCTTGATATTATGTCAATATATTTATATATCTGTAATTTAGAATATACTATGTACATATCGGACACCAGATTGCAATAAAATTCTTAAAGCAGGCTAATAAATTATTCTATAGATAACAACTTTGGTTGGAGGATAGCTTAAAGATACACACAGTATGTTTTAGGATATATAATTTTGAATTTTTACATCTTATGTTACTGAAAGACATTAGTTTATGCAGAAATACTGGCCCTGGAAACCAATTCCCGGGAACAATAGGTCTTGTAGGGGAGAAGAAGATCTACCTTATGCTGAATGCTTATATGGCTGTCATTTCTTGTAATTATTATTTTCACATACCAGACCACAATCTAGGTGCTGTGTTTGTCTCTTCCCCAAAGCTGTTTTATGCAACTGTCTTTAAAAGAGACAGCATCACTTGTGGCAGGTTTAGGAGGTGGCTCCTAGCACACAGAGGCAGAAGCAGCAGCAGCAGCAGTAGTCTGGCTCTGCACCTCTGTCCTGCCCCAGCAGCTAAACCTCACTAGAGCAAACCTCCCATCTGCCTCAGAGCCTGTCAGTCTTCCTCCAGTGCGACTGAACTCTCACTGCTGCTGTGGTGGCACCTGGCTGGACAGCATTGTCTCATGTGAAAGGAGACATCTGGAACAGTGCCACTTTTTAAAATGAAAAAGCCACCTTAATTGCCTACATTACCTTACAGCTTAATTTATTACACATTACTTTAAGAGTCTTCATTTACAAATGAAGTCACTTCATCTAAATACAGTTCCAACACATGGTACATAATAATATATGATGGTTTATTGTAGATGATGGTAACAAATGACTTCTATCTAGAAATTTCACAGGAACCAAATACTTTGTTTCTGGTTTTACAGGGTGTATAGATAGAGATCCGTGGTATATGACTGCTGAGGAGTTTTCTTCTTTGCGAAAGTACGTTAAAAGAAGACCTCATATAGATCCCATTCCACCACAAGAATGATTAAACAGTAATCAACAGAAGTGTGAGAGTTCACAGACTTTTCTAAAGTGAGTCAAACAGTTTTGTTCACTAGAGTTTCTGTCTCTGGTGAGCAGCTCACTGCAACTCCATTAATAAGTGCATTATTTTATTTGCATGCTTTAGCTGTCTTCAAGATCCTAAATTGTTATCTTCCGAGATCCAGATGCATGCCATATGGTGTTTGTGCAACTAAAAATGAAGGGGTCTATTCTCGTCTCGATGTGTGGGGAATCCCTGAACACCAAGAGAAGAACATATCCTTAAGGGTTAAAGGAGGGAACACATTTTTATTTGATTACAGGGCTTACGGAAGTGACTTATATTTGCTACAAAGAATATAAATCAAAAGAGCTGTAGGTTGCTTTAAGATTCTGGAAATGGTTTATCTTAGTTTTCACAGTGCCACCCCTATATATATCTTTCCCTAGGAAGCTGCTTTCAGACTAAATTATAAAAAGCAGTATTTTTGTCTGCTACAACACAGAGCTGCACAAACATCCCATTCCTCCACTCCAACCATTGCAGAGGTGTTCTACAAAACTGGGATGGAGAGGAGGCTGGACCATAGGAAGCCATGTACCTGCTGTGACTGCAGCTCCCACATAAATCACGTACTTTGTACTACCTTAACAGCAAACATAGTAAAACACAAAGCTTGATTCATATCACAGTATTTTTGTGGGGGAAAAAAAAGAAAAGAAAAGTAAAAAAGCACCGTAAAATACATAGCTACTCCCCCACTCCCCCATCATATATTTGCCTCAGTCCAGAATTTACAAGTAGATCTGTGAGACAGCACTAGATCCATCGCACTTTCTTCTCCACATAATTGCAAATAAAAGTGGGATCAATTTTAGTATTTTTCTAAATAATCATATAAAAACTGTTAAGAGACCTAAGCCATCGCCATGGCTTAGTTAAACAGCCAATGCTTTCATTAAATCTGGGACCAGGAAGAGGAGAAGCAGATAGTCTCACCCTGTTTCATTAGGGAATGCTTCTTAAGATTTGTGGTGCTGTCTCTGAAGAAGTAAATCCTGTGCCTCTTCAGCAACCTAATGTCAGTTTATCAACTCTGAGTGCCAATTTCCACTTGGTAAATTAAATCTATTTTGCAATCTGTTTCACTATATTTGCCATTCAGGACAGTAAAATGGATCTGTGAAAAGTATTTTCCTCGAAACAATTTATGATTGTCATTTCATTTAATTTATCCACTGATATTTTAGGTGGATGCTAATATGAGTATTCATATTTTGCAGCTTTTGTCATTCAACATGTACCTGGGATCACACTGGATTAATCTCCTTTCCATATAAATCAACAGCAAACACAGGTTCTAATGATACAGGCTTTAGAAACCATTAGGAATTGAGTAATACTATGCAAAATGGACACTGCAAAGCAACTTTCTGGATCTATCCAGGACAGACATTTGCTGGAGAGCAGACAGAGCAATCTTGCAGAAGCATGATCACTTACAAAGCCAACTTACCTTGCATTAATGAGGTACTGTGCTAAGCTGATGTTTGCAGGGGATCCTGTGATTGTAACTTGTCGTTCTGCGGAGCCTTCTGTGGCATTAGCAATCTTGATCTGCGCTCCTGACATCTGCCTGATTTCATTTATCTTACTGCCTTGTCTGCCAATAATGCAGCCTATTAACTGGAGCGGGACAAAGACTGAGATTAGTGCCACAGACACAAGCAAAAACCACTTAACTGCAATCTGAAGTATTGCTAAAAACATGGTTATGAGCAGCTCAGTAGCAAAACAAAAAGATTTTTGTTCTGCTGTTTGGAAGGAATCACTAGTGCAGTCTATTGGCTCTATGGTCATATGCTTCTATCTATGGTCATATGCTTCTGGATCCAGTTTTGCTGCTATATGGTTAAGCCAGTATTTTATTTCTGGTATTTCAAGACCATTTCTCTGTCTCCCATGGCAGAAAATGACAGCGTGCTCTGTTGAAAAAACCAAACCACAGCCCTGCCTGACTTGCCAGTGGCAGCAGCAAGCCAACAGCAACAGCTGGAAGTCAGGCTGACCATCCACAGCCGCTGCCTGCAGCTCTGCACCTTTCCAGAGCACCGACAGCCCTACACCTCCCTGGGTACACATGGCTCTTGCTTGGCCAGGTACTGTGCATTAAAGTCAGTGGGATTTACAGCTCTTTGACTGCAGGCAGAGCAGGCATAGGAAGATTGAAGTTTGTCTGCCTTCCTTTACAGAAACTTAACAAAACTCTTATTTTGTGAACAGAACTGACCCTGAGCTGTATGGGTGTGAATGTGTGTCCCAGGATGTCTCTCCTCCAGCATGGGCAGCCCCCAGGAGCAAGTGGGCATGGAGCCAGCAGCTGAGGCTAAGAGGTTTTGGTTTCTGTAAGGGTGGTGAGGGGAGTTTTGTTCTGTGTTAAGGAAGCATGGGTGCTGAGAATCTCAGCCATGGCCAGAATGAATAGGAAATGGAAACTTTGCTCTGCAGGTCGGTTGAGGGGAATGTTGCCAGTTTTGCACTAGGATATGCCAAGATGTAGAGACTGCCTTTCCTCTCCCACTCTTCCTGCTGCTTCAGGCCCTGATGTGTTACCCTTTGTTGTACTGCAGTACTTGGAGTAACTGGCCAGAAACAGATTCACCTTGTCCAGACATTCTGTCAAAAGAAAAAAATCTCCAAACGCAATCCTTGCTTCACACTCAGGGACAAATAGAAAGCCAAAGTGGATACCCAGGTAGCTGAAACAAAGACCAAGTTGTGACGAGCACAAAAGGAGCAACCATGAGGAGGGTAAAATGGGTTGGCAGGAAACACACACAGGATTTCCCATCCTGTTACAACAGGAGGGCCTTGCTGAGCTCCCTGTCCTTATCCCAAGGATCCCTCAGTGTGTGACTACACATGCCAGTGCAGAGGGCTGGTGTGAGCTTCCCTAGGAAGCCTCTGGTTGTCTGTGTGCGCACCAATGTGCCTGCACTGGCTACCTGTGGGCAGCAGAGGGATCCTTAATTCCTCTGCTTCTGATGCCTCAGCCTCACTGCCTCCATGGTCTGCAGGGAGTGAAGCTGGAGCAATAGAGGAGAGCACCAGAGCACAGGCAGAGAAGGCACCTGCTGGGTCACTCATGTGCTGGGGGTCCTCCAGTGATGGCCAACTTGTCGCCCAGGTGGGTCAGTGCAAAGAATGTGCCATCTCCTAGCTGAGTTTGAGTTAGGTGATGAGGATTCAGCTAACATTGGATAAGGACACAGGTGATGCTGGTGTCTGGAAGAGAGGTTTGGC
>VRYO01001463.1:64068682-64073682 GCA_009812075.1 Sialia sialis
TCAGCAAGTTCCCTGAAGACACAAAACTGGGAATAGTGGGTGATACCCCAGAGGGCTGTGCCCTTCAGCAGGGTGGAGAGGGGGACAGAGAGGAATCTTCTGAAATTCAACAGATATGGGGCTGTCCTGCTGAAAAGCAGCTCTGTGGTGAAGGACCTGGAGGTCCTGGTGGACAACAAGCTGTCCATGAACCAGCAGTGTACCCTTGGAGCCAAGAAGGACAATGAGACCCTGGGGAGCATTAGGAATAAGTAACACTTCCCCCAGATCAAAGTGAAGTCATCCTTCTACTCAGCTCTGGTGAGGCCACATCTGGAATGCTGTGTCCAGTTCTGGGCTACTCAGGACAAGAGAGACACACAGCTCCTGGAGCAGGTCCAGTGCAGGGCCACAAAGATGAGTAAAGGACTGATGCACCTCTCTTATGAGGAAAGGCTGAGGGAACTGTCCAGCCTCGAGAAGAGACAACTGAGAGGGCACCTCATGAATGTCACGATCTGAATGGAAGGTGACAAGAGGGTGGATCCAGGCTCTGCTCAGTGGTGCTGAGCAACAGGATAAAAGGCAATTAATGGGCAAAAACTGATGTACAGGAAGCTCCACCTGGATGTGAGGAAGAACTTTTTCACTGTGTGGGTGACGAAGCACTGGGACAGGCTGTCCAGAGCGGTTGTGGAGTCTCCCTCACTTAAGATATTAATGAACCACACAATCCTGTGCCGTGTGCTCCGATGACCCTGCTGGAACATGGAGGTTGGACCAGACAATCCACTGTGGTCCCTGCAACCTGACCCACTCTGTAGTATTCTTCAAATACTTGTATTTTTAGTATCTATGATATACACATATGTACATACACACACACACACACACACACACACGTGTATATGCATATCTATTTTGACTCTCTCAAGACTTGGTGGAAAGAGCTCACATCAGATGTGCATCAAGCTCAGTAGTCTGTCTCTGACTGTGGCAGTAGCTCACCCTTAGGAATAAAAAAAAAAAGACAAAACCAGTGTGAGGTATAAAATAAAGTTTCCACTGGTGTTTCAAGTTCTGTCCTAAGGCTTACAGACCACCTGAGCAGTAGCTGCTATGTCTGCCTTTATGCTCCATAGTCCATCTGTCTGACAATTTATTTTTTAACCTGTTTCTCCTTTTGCTGTCCAAGGGCAATGGCAGTGACTTGCAGAGCTTGCTGATGTGTTGCGTGTAAGTATCACCATTTGTTTGTACATCCCAAATTTCAGCAGGTGTACCCTCCTGCTTGATCTGTGAGCACCAGGTAAAAATGGTTCCCTTTCCACTTTCTCTATACCACTTGTATCTGTCTTCCCCAACCTTAACGTACCTCATTTCTCCTTGTGCCAAAAAAAACCCACTCCAAACAAACCAACCCTAAAACACATGTTCTGCTTTTTTCTTTTTTTCTAGTTTTACTCTGTTCTTCAATAAAGTTCTTCTGGCACAAATGGAAATAGGAGTAAGTCAGGACTCTTAAAGGGTGGGATTTGAAGGTCTCCTATAATTCCTCCCACCTCCAAATTACTGATGCTGATAGTTTCTCCCAGTATGCTATGGCATTGCTGGTTCAGGTACCTCTCTTCCATTTTTTCAATCTTCCCCATAATGCTAAATGTAAATACTTTACATATATTTATTTATTTATTAATTTATTTATTTTCCTGCCGTGTGAAAGCATTGACATTGACTGCCACAGGAAGTGGCACGGAGATTTTAAATACTGTTAAAAAAGAATCCATTTCCTTTCTTATAATGTAGTGCTTGTAAAAAGGGTCAAGAATTAGCCTCTGCAGCTTGGTGTCTGCTGTCAGCAGCAGAGGGGTTGACCACACAGGTACTCATGGCTCTCCCTGGTTCCCTGCTGCCAACACACAGCAAGTTAATTTGCTTTGGTGCAGCCTCTGCATTAGTTGGGCAAGCAGGTGCTCATCATGAATGAGACTCTTCAATCTCTTTTCAGAAAGGTACAGGCTGGAACTCTTAGTTTCAGGTTTGGCTTTGTCTGTTTTGTGTTTTTTAAAAAGTATGGGGCAGAGTACTCTATAGGGGGAAATATTTCCTGAGGCAGATTATTGTTATTTACAAACTTGCAGCAGGGCCTGGAAAAAGATGCTTAAATACTCTGTATCTCTTAAGAACAAAACAATAATAATGTTAAGAAATTTCCTTGCCATAACAATGCAAAATCAGGACCACAGTACTTGCACAGACTTTGCAATAAGCCATATAGAAAACTGAGAAGACATGTGGAATGCATATTTTGCACGTGTGGGTCCCACTCCTTGGCAGGGAAATATTCAAGGTACGATAGGAAAATAAAGGCAGTTCTTCAAGTCTGCCATATCCATCTTGGATGGATGGACACTTCTGTTTCTATGGAGTAGTGATCAGATGTACAGCTGCCTTACAATGTTCTTGGTGCTTTCTGTGGGGTAAGTTGCTTTTCTGTTGCTTGTCCCTGACTGCCTCTCCCACACATATGCAAAATATGCCTATTTTTTATGAGACAGATTTTTAAATTATTGGTTTTTTCATTTACTCTCACTGGATGTTTTGGGGTATTGACTTAAGAAATCTTAAGACATTTGTTATCTACACATAAGGGTACCATCGCTTCTTTCTTTTAAGGCTCTTTTAAGGACCTGTTTATGCCACTTTATTCTGGGATTTTGGTGAAACACACTCATATTGTGTTACTTCAGCAGCAGTGGAAGGACAGACAAGATCCCAGAAAGGTAAAAAAGGCAACCAAATGCCCCTGTAAGAGGCTTTGAGGAGCAAAATGAGATACTAGATAAGGAACAAGGTGACTCCTGAGATGGACTGGGAGATGTATCCTTTTTGTTCTCTTTTTGGAGTTATACAGAAGTTATGAAAAAATCTAGAAAGGCAAGTCTTCTGAATTCATTGTTTGGAGAGGAAGCCTCAGCTTTTAGCAGGTGGAAAATAACTTTCTGTTAAACACATTTTTTTTTAAATTCTCCAGTATTGCTTTGTTATTGAGCAACACGTTAACTGCAATTGTCAGCATACTGTATGAAGAAAACAGCATGATGTTGTTACAGAAATTATTAATAACAGAAAAAAAAAACAAAAAAACTGCCTAAATTCCAGAGGGAATGAAGAAAATTTATTTTAATATGAAGCTATGTAATTTGTAAGAGGCTATTAATATCTATTTGCTGTAGACTAGGCTGAACTCTCATCTCCTCGTTGTCTTTATATCTGATTTTGCTCTATCATGTTCTTACTGAGGCATGCTTACCATTATCTTGGTCTTGAAAAGTATCTAAAAGTATGTAGCACATGTTGCTATACACTGATTTCTCTGGTAGCTGCAAAGCACATAGGTATTTGCAAATCTTGTGGTGTTCTCGTGTGGACCTCATGCAGCACAGGGGATCCCTGGAGCTGGAGCAGGGGACAAACCATGGGCAGGAGACAAACCCTGGGCAGCTTCAGGGCTGCACTGCAGTTTCATGCCAGGGCCTGTGGCTTCCTTCGCCTTCAGCCAGATAAACAGTCATTGTGCCACACTGACAGCCTGTCCATCAAAACCGGACTTACGAGATACTTATTGGGAAAGCAAAGTCAAATTTTGCTTTGCTGCACAGCTGCTGCTTCCTCTCCCACCCTGACCTCCCTCCACACACAGTATCTAATTGACAGTGCTGGTGCCTTCCCACCCTGCTCCCTCACTGCCTCATTTCTCTCTGTCTCCCTCATATCTTCATTTCTCTTTGAATCATTAAGGTTGTAAAGCCTCTAAGGTCATGGAGCCCAGTGATTAACCTGGCACCATCATTTCACCTCTAAACCAAGTCCTCAAGTCCATTTGAACATTTCCACATGTCTTTTTGAACTCTTCCAGGGATGGTGATTCCACCACTTCCCTGAGCAGCCTGTTCAATATCTGACCGCCTCTCTAGTGAAGACATTTCTCCTAATATCTGAACTAAACCTCCTCTGGTGCAACATCTGGAGACAATTTCCTCTTTTCTTATCAATCACTTGGGGAAGAGAACAACCTCTACCTGCCTACAGTCTCTTTTCAAGTAGTTACAAAGACCAAAGGGGTCTCCTGAGCCTTCTCTCTTAGCTGGGCTAAACAACCCCAGCTCCACGTGCAGCTCCTCATGGGACTTGTGCTCCAGACCCTTCACCAGCTTCACTGCCCTTCTCTGAACTCGCTCCAGCACCTCAATGCCTTTCCTGAATTGTGGAGCCCAAAACTGAACACAGCATTTGAGGTGTGGCTTCACCAGAGCCAAGCAGAGGAGGACATTCACTGCCCCAGTCCTGCTGGTCACACCACTGCTGATATAAAGAAATACATTTTTGGCACTGGCTGCCTGGAGAGCAGCCCTAGTGCAGCTGTGATGGGGACATGGGACACCAGTATGCATGGGCACACTGAAAGACCGCAGGGAAGGCAGCTGCAAAATTCCCATGCAGCTCCTGCTACCCCATAGGACAAGAGCCTGCTCTTCTCTCTGCTCTGCAACCCTGGGTGTGCACACACAGATAGTTGCACACAGATCAGGTGGGCAGCACCAACCTTTAGGTCCTTGACACCATGCAAACATCAGACTCCCTCTCACAACCTGTAGAGCTCCTGCAGGCTCTTCCTAAGCCTAGCCCCGTTTTGGCCTTGGCATTGCTCCTTCAGCAACAACAGCAAGACACACACTGCATAGCCAGAAAAACTTTCTATGAGAAGCATTGTGTGGATTTGTGCTTGCTTTTCATTGACAGTGCTGAGCTGGGGCATTTCATACCTCATGGATGAGAAATGGATGGTTTTAAAAAAATTTATATTGTACTACAGGACCCAGGGCCAACTCACTCCCTCTCCTTCTCTGCTATGAACACTGAAAGAAGTAAGTCAGAAGAGTGACCTTGGATTTACATCTCTAATGGCAAGAACAACATTTGCCTGAAAGTGAAATTGAGAAATTTGTGCTGTAAGGATA
>VRYO01001463.1:64078682-64287830 GCA_009812075.1 Sialia sialis
TCTTTTCCAGCTCAGCTGTGCTTCAAACCCAGATAAGAGAACATCTCTCACATGGCTGGTTTCCAAGAAGTGATCTGCAAACCAGCAAGAGCCCATCACCAGCAAACCTGATAGGAGTCACTCTTTTGCTCATCCTTCTGCTTCCTCATATTTTTATGTGTACATAGGAGGAAGCAAACAAATTGGAGAAGTAACAAAAACAATGATCACTCAGTGCTCAGACCAGGTTTACTTGGTTGCTTGGTAGTCCATGAAACCATCAAATCAGAATGGACAAGGGCCTTCAATTTTCTTCCCCAGTAAAAAAAAAAAAAAAATAAAAAAAATAAAAAAACAAAGAGAAAGGTTTCAATTTCTCAGGTTGCCAAAAGGTCATTTGATCGATTTAGCTTGAGAAAACAGTCTCTGTCAGCTTTACCCCTTGTCAGGGGAGCCATGTGTTTTTGGGGCTGAAGGCTGGGGCTTGCTAAGCTCAATCCTGGTTAGAGGCTACTGAGACATCTGTCCTGAAATGTTCCACCGAGCATATGGGCTATGGATCTGTTTCCATCAAAGTCAAGGACAACTTCCTTACTGATGTAAGTAACAGCAGGGATGACCTGGTCTGCACATCTTCCTCAATTTATACCACTTTACTGGTAAGAGACATAAAGCAAAGCTGCACCCTCTGAGTACCCATGTAAACACCAAGGTAGCATGCAGGGTAGAAATTTCCAATTTAACCACTTCACATGCTAAATAACAGTAGGGGCAGAGCAGGGCAGTGTTCAGTTTCATTTTAGTTTTGTTATGCAGTGCAGTATCAAAGAAGCACAAGAGAATTAAAAGCAGTACTGAAGACTGGAAGAACCTCAACCTCTTAAGGAAAACTAGAGATTATATTTTGCTATTGTTACTGATTGTACAAAGTGTTAAACAAACAAGATAGCCATGATGTAATTTAGACCAGAAAAATAACTTCTGATAGCTTAGCTGAAAGGTTGAATGGAACTAACAGTGCTAATAATTTTTTTTTTGGTATAATTTTCCACTTATAAAACCCGGTTAACCTTTCTTTCCATACTCGTGTGCAAATACACCTTAAGCATTTTCTTAAAAATTCTGCTTAGTCAGAGCACACAGAAGATGTCTGCCTCTTGCATTCTCTCTCACATCAAAAAGGTTGCATTAGAAAAGTGAGAACGCTTTTTTAACTGATAAAACTGAAGATGACAAGAGCTATTAGACCTGAAAATAGGATAGTTTAAATTATTTATACAAACTGCTCAGCACCCTCTAGCAAACAGTTTCAATGCTTCTGGGTAATCATATACCGTCTTTGAAGGCAGTGGCAATTACAACACTGGTAGAATAGGCTGCTGCATATATATACACACATTTCTTAAAGGAAAGTACTGCAGTGTAAACTTATACATATGGAGTAAATTACTCTGACTTTTCAGTCATAGACCAGTTTCTGGCATATTATTTTACATTTCAATTTTGGTTTGGTCACTAAGGAAGCAGATTTCTTATTCTGATGACAACAAGTAACAGTAGTAGTTTGAGCATGATGAAAGCTACTACATCCAGATTATGAAAATCTGGATATACATCAGAACAAATCATTGCAGTGCAGAAGGTAAAACTCTGAGACAAAAAAAAAAAATCAGAGACAGTTCATGACAAGGGCTGTCAGAAGCAATCTGGAATATGCTTGGGAGGTGCAGGAGCTTCCTTATACACCAGCAGACTGTGGCAGCATGGGTTGTCACACCAACAATGCCAGCAGACTGGGTTTAGGGGGTCGATTTCCCCTAGAGTTAGGCAGGGCTTGCAGCATCTCACTCCTCCACCACTGCTTGAAGCTTGGTGCCTGCACAGGTCCCCCTGTGATCCTACCATGGTGTTTTTAGTGTATTTATCAGCTCTGTTCATCACTGGCTCTTCAGAGAAAGCTGCATTCCCCCTGCAATGGATGATGGCAGAGCACTCCTGCTACGCCTCTGTCACATGCTGCAGACCCATTTCAGATATTACTAAAAAACACAGGAGAACCAATTGCATGTGGCTTTTTCAAGGCAAATGAGAACCCTGACTGATACAGCTTAAGGTGAAGGAGGAATCATCAAAACTTCCTTATATAGAAAGGAAACAGGAATGCTGTTCTTGTGTTATTTATTAATCAGGCTGTTCCACACCACGGTTGGGAAGGTCTACATTTGCATAAAAGTAGTTCCAGCCACCTTGGAATTCCAGTGCTACTTGGTCCAAGGGACTACAAGCAGTGGAAATTATGTATGTGCAAATCCTTACTGCAAAATGTACTATTTGGTCCCAAAAAGTATGCAAACTATGAGAGAAAAATTATACTTTCCATTAGCAGAAATGTTCCACTGTTTCATCATGTCTGAAAATTGACAAAACTGCTTTTACTGCTAGTGAAGTTGCAAGTTAATAAAAAAACCCCAATTGCTTCAATAAGCAGGGCTGCCCCACTCAATGAGCTCCTGATTTGGACACCTCTCAATTTGCAAAAGGGAAAACTATACTCAGTTACAGAAATTAATGTTAAATCTTGGTAGAATAAGAGATTGTCACAATTTTGTGTAAAGTTTGCAATGCAGTGTTCTCCTGTCCTGCAAACTGCAAGCACACACAGTAGACAAAGCACATCAATACTATACCAGGCAAGAAAGAGTAAAAGTTGAAAACTAACAGGCGCTGGCTGAGGCTGGGCCAGGACGGTGTGGTTTCCAGCTGAAGCCAAAATGGTGTCTGCTCTTACCTGGCCACCTGCAAAAATGATAGGTGCAGAGGCAGGTTTGGGACGGTAGGGGATGGTGGCACCTTTGGGTGGGGACTGCAGACAAAAACACAAAGCAATCAAAATGCAGAACAAAGCAGAGCTTATATTAAAATGATGTCTCTTTTTATAAATATTGGTCACTTCAGACAACAAGGCATGTAGAAAACCCAGCCTAACCCACCCTGCCCTCCACCCCATCAGACCAAAACCAAGCTAGAGGCTGGGTTACAAGGGAAGAGCTGAGCACCTGAGTGCATGGCCAAAACAGGCAATGGTGACACCTGTGGTTTCATTACTGTGACTGTCAGATGAAGCTGTGAAGCTTCATTAAGCATGTTAAGGCATTACAGGAAACATGGGCACAATTTTGAAAATGGCAAATGGTTTGGAAATTATTGGCATTTTTGGCAAGAGTTACAACGCTCAGATTTTTAAAATTTATTTTGTGTATAATTTAATCTAAGGGCTAAAAAACTTCCATCAAAATGAAACTTACTGGTCTTATGCAACGACCTGACCCTAAAGAAGCAAAAAGTTCTGGCTGGTCAAAATTATTTCTATTTTAAACAAGGCCTGGATGTTTTCAGCCTTATTCTACATCAGAATAAAACATGTTTCTTTCAGAATGACTGCAGTTCTGTGCTGGACCTGGTTGTTGTTCGACGACGTCATGACAGCCTTTGACCGCTAAGCCTTGTAAGAGGTTCTCAAACACCAGGAAAAGCAGAGTGTGACAGAGCCTCTGGAAATCCCTGGCATGGGAAGGGAAGGGCAGGCAGTGCGCCTGGGGAACCCACAGCAATTGCCAATTATTAATAATCTATTTGAGCATCTCCTGAGCTGGGTGCCTGCTTACCTCCAGCATCACCACGCAGATCTGCTTCACACACTGGATGATGGCGTCGGGGGTGCCAGATATGGTCACTGCGCGCTCCGTCGAGTTGGGCAGCATGTCCCCTGCCACCTGCACCTGGGCTCCTGTGGACTTCAGCACAGACAGAGCAAGGACACTGTCACTGCCATGCAGCAATGGCACCTCTCCAGTCATTCACTGATTCAACAGAGGGGGTGCAGCCCTAAACTTCTTGTCTTTTCTTTGCTGGATGTCGCAGAGCACGTATGGAAACTCCTAACCTGGATGTGGATTTGGCTGTTTGCCAACATTACCACCCTGGGGAGGTTGGTCCTCAGTAGCTTTTAGTGAATCAAACTGCAACCTGAACTACAGGAGACTCTCAAAGACAGTTGCAATGCTGACTAGAAAGTGAAAAGGGTGAAATGAAGTACTCTTCAATAAATTAAAAAAATAAAAAGAAAAAAACCCCAATAATTGAAGAAGCTTGGCTAATCAAACAAGTCACTCTTTAATCTACCGATGGCTGACTCGTGTCTCTTGTTGATATTCAGGGCTTCCTTATGCTATATGGTACAGAAGCACTTCTAAATCATAATTAGTGTTGATTAAATATATGCGTATCATCAACTTTTAGCTCATTAATGAATCCTAGAAAGTAAGGAGCCACTTTTGTGGATTTTTAAAATCTTTTTAATAATTTTGATCTTGTGTGTCTTAGTTAAAAAGAAAAACAACAGAACAAAGCAAAGGAAGAAGAAAATACAGGAGGCCCAAACAACCCTTGACATTATTACACAAACACAGAAGACCTTTTCAGTCAATAGAGAAAAACCCAGGCATTTGATGTTGACTAAGCTCTTTAACATATTACATAAAAGATCCAATCCTGACTGTTATTGCAACACAGTATTTGGCTTTAAAATACAAGTTTTTTCAGTAATCATTGACTTTGCATCAGTCAGCAAGGAGTTAATTTGTTTTCCTGCTAGTTATACACAACACATGTGTTATCCTTCTTTCCAAAGACTGATTAATCTACTCATTTCATCTTCTTAAGACCAGAGTATCAATTCCTGGCCCTATTATAAGCTTTGGAATTTCACCATAATTTGATCAATCCCTCATGCTTTTGTTTTCTTTCTTTTCCATAATCATATCTCAAAAATAGTACTGCAACTCTACATACTGTACCTGGATGCATGACTGAAAAAGGAGCAGTTGCTCAGTGTGTTGTGTGATGATGAAATTAGACCACATCTTGGGCTGGATGCTCTTTGATTTCCCCCTCTTTCCTGGTATTTGGTCTTTAATGTACATTTCCAGATATCTGTACATCCAGCACAAAAGAGTGACAAATACCAGAAAAATTTATGCATTCACTCCCAGTGCTAATCTTGTTTATTCTCTGACTTTGGTCATGTATCAGTAGCAAGAAACAAGTAATACTTTGTCCATTACCCTCATACTTAGGAAGATGTGCAGTGTGACTTCTCACTATATTAGCCTTATCAAAACACTTATTTGTTTTTTTTACCAGAGGCAATTGCTTCTGAAACTATGCTCACAAGGATAATCACTTCAATCAGTTCATTTAACCAACAGACCAATCTCTTCTTTAAAAACCTATGTCCTGAGCACGTTCCCACTGTGCTCTGAGTGAAGTTTCCAATTCTGAATATGAAATCTAAAGTACAGACATCTGTAAAACCTAGAGCTAAGCAATCACTAGCACACAGTTCACACTCATGCCTGCTCCTATTTTAACACAACTAAGAAATCAACTGAGCAACTCCATAAAACCTACTGTCTTGAATCCACAATTGAGATAAAAAAAAAAATGGAGCTTCAGCTTCATAGAGTCTGTCAAAATGAAGGCAAATTTTGTTTTGACACAGGCAAATAAAAAAAATGGGTCAACGTGTTATCTTAGTATTCAACACTTCATCCTATGTTGCAATGAATTCAAATTTGGAAGGAATATTGTCACTTTCTCCAGAATAAAAATCAATTTTTCTGAAATGTCCTATTCAGATTTTCTCTATATAACAGAGCATGTACCTAATTTTCTTGTATGAGTGATTAATAACACCAGATCCTTGGCTTGGCACGTGCTATTTTGTTACAGTCATGCATGGAAGGGTTAAAGCAGGCCCTATATGGTACTTTTTGCATTTTTTGGTTGGACAAAAAAGTGGCTTCTAGCACACTGAATGAATACCTTTAGCTGAAGTCTGGAGTAAAACTAAATTCTGCATGTGTTTGGAATGCATCAAATCAAGTCACCTGTGGCCCAGTGATATTACGGAGAAACACAGAAGGAACATGAAAATCACACTTTTCCAGAAAATAGATCTACTAGCCTGCAATCCCCAGTGCTGCTTGGGCTTTTCTCTGACTCTAAGGGTGGTAATTAATTTGGAAATGGCTGCAATGCTTTGACTTGGAGTCCCCTGGGCAGGGATCTGTGCTGGAAGACAAACTTGAAGAGCCATTTGTCACTATTGCTTTGCTTAACTGTGCATGAAAGACTTTATACATTTGTAAAGCTGTTTCTCTATTTCACACATGGTCTTCAGTGTCAAGGAAAGTACAAGCCCAGCTGTGCTGGACCCCCTGCTTCTCCCAGAGTAAGGCTTTTCCGGGTTTTTCAGTCGACACATGCTCATGGTGTGATCAGCAAAGTGCAGTGGGTGATGCTGGCAGGGCACACTGCAGTAGGATGCTGAGCCAGCCACCACCCCCTACACACACGCCAAGACTTACCTCCCTGATTTCTTTGATTTTGGAACCTCCTTTTCCTATAAGGGATCCACACTGGCTTGCTGGGACAACGAGACGCAGCGTTACAGGTGGCTTGCTTGTCACTGAGCTGTTTGTCATCGAAGCATTTATGTCCTGTAATCACAGTGTCAGTGAGCATTAGTGGGGGATTTGCCACTCCTGGTGAGCACTGAAGGGCTCAGAGCACAGGCTGTCTGTGGAGACTGGGGGATGTGCAAGCAGCTGAGGCTGGTTTTTATGGTAAGGAAAGCCCACCACAGCTCTGCTGGTGATACACTGTAAGTGGGAAGCTGCCTGTGCCAGAGAAACCCTTCAGATGTCTGGCACTGCAAGATCTGTGCTGTGGGACCAGAGGGCAGGACTAGGGAAGAGGAGGTGGTGTCTGCCATTAGACCAGCCAAAACAGGTCAAAAAGACAAAGAAGCTTTTGGATTCACAGGCTTCCAAAACCTGCTTCGGTCTGTTTTGGTCTCTTTTTCACCACCTCAGTTAGAAAATTTACACAGTGTGATACATCTCTACATTTCACATGTCACTTCCCAGATCTCTTTCAAAGGAAAATGGTTTAAAAAAGGAATGACAAAAAACATGTACAGTAATTTCACGAATATAAGCCATACCTTTTCCATTGAAGAATCCAGCCTACCCCAGTAGTGCGGCTAATCATCAGGTACGGCTTATCTATGGACAAATCCCAGTGAAATGCCAACCCGGAAGTGAGAGTTGGCCAAGTGGAGAGCTGCCACTGAGCAGCGGCCAGGCAGGTGGGGAGCGGGCTTTGCCGAGCAGGGCAGGTGTGCAAGCGGCAGAGCTGCCAAGGAGCCAGGCGGGCTGGCGGCGGGGTCGCCGGGGAGTGGGACGAGCTGGCCAGCAGCAGGGTCACCACCGCTGCCAGGCGGGATGAGCTGGGTGGGCTCGCGGCGGGGTCGCCGCTGCTGCCAGGAGGGGCGGGCCGGTGGGGGAGCAATGCCGGCCGGGGAGCACTGCCCCACCATGCCGCTGATCGGGGCCCCCGCGCCACGGCGGGGGCACAGCAAGCGGTGGCTGGCGGGACCGTGGCAAGCCACGGTGAGCAGAGCTGCGGGTGAGCAGCGGCGAGCGGGGCCACGGGTGAGCGGGGTGGGCAGGTGGCCGGGCCACCGCCGAGTGGGGCTACTTTTAAAGGCTCCTCGGGTCTGTGAAAACTGTTTGCAATTTGAGCAACTGACAGGAAACCCCGCAATCCCGTGATTCTGTTACTAACTCGTTACTCTGCTGCACATGGAACCTCGCTTAAAAAAAAAAAAAGTGCGGCTTACATTCAGGTGCGGCTTATAACCGTGAAATTACTGTAAATAATCTGAAGCAGAGAAACTCAGATGATTTTGGTAAATCTTCTGCCAGCCTATAGATTTAATTTCTCTTTTGTGGCAGGTCCATAAATATTTGTAGCACTACACAATTTCTAAAATTTTTTCTATCATGGTTAATGTAACCAGCAGAACAGTAATTGCCTGTGTCCATGTAATACATCCATGTATCCCACTATCCAATGAGACAACATTACACATAAGCACTTCAATACATTACCTGTTGCAAGGTTTAAGTTGTTTTAAATGTATTTTGTTTGTTCAAAATCTTGTAGGCAAGACAAAACAATCCCTCTAAAGACTTCATCACAGAGGAAAAGATAAAAAAAAATAAAAAGCTACAAGCTGCACTGCAGCTGCTCAACAGCTCATGAGAATCACAGCGTGTTTTGGTAACACTAGCTATGAGTTGAGAAGACTCATCCATGAGGTGGCATGGCACAGCTATTATATTCTCTACAGGAATGTTACCAAAAGATTAGGACAGGAATGAGAAAACATGCATTTCTTACTAAGTAATTTATGATGCAACAAGAACTCCAGCAGACAGAACTGATGTGATTTCCTATTCTTATAAAGACTATGACTTAAAAAAAACACAAACCACAAAAACAAACAAGTGACTATATTGTACAAACAGGACCCCAAGTTATTAAAAAAACAACCAACAACAAAACAATTCAGCCCTTCAAACAACTCTGCACATCTCACTGAACCAGTGTGGGAGCCTGGTGACACCAGCACCAATTCCTGCAGTACCTCCCAAGTTGTGATGGCAGCATTCGTCCATCCAAGAAAAGGCTTGGTATGACCTTAATTAGCTCAAAAGAAAAAAGAAAATCTAGAATGGAACAAGGCATTGCTGCATGTGACAAGACAGCTACCAAAAAATTCCTCTGCCAGACAGTAGTAACTCACACTCTGTTTAGTGGCTGTGTCAGTGAAAGATTGCAATCCAAAATAAAGCCAGAGGGATAACAGAACTTTGCAGTACCCATGTATCTGAGATAAAGTTACGCTGATTTTTCAGCTGGAAGATTCCACCTCACTGTATCATGTTTGCTTCAGGTGGAGGCACATGTAGGTGAATAATCCTCTTCAGCCACACAGCACAAAACTTAATAATGTCTCCTAGTTCCATGTCATATGCAGCCTGGCCTCAAAGCCTTCACTGAACTTTCTGCTTTCAAAAGCACTTTGGAGGAACTGGAAGCCACTGTCATCATCATTTAAGAAGAGCAAAATCTAAACATGGGGGCTCAGCAGCATGGAGTGCATACATGAATTGTTCCAGCTTACATCATTGACATAGGAGAAATAAGCAGAAAAAAATCCCCTTCAGAACTGCAGGCTTCTGAGAAGGGATGACTGGAGACTTTCCCACAGAACAGCCATGTTTCAAACTGGGAGATTCCTATTTATTTAATTTCTAATGTTTTGTGGCATTGCATCCATTTCTTCAGGGCTCTGGCAGACACTACAGCTGGACCTTGCGTGGCTTTCTCCCTGCTCGGCACCTCAGCCAAGACAGACTAACTGGGAGCCTGGAAGTGCTGAAGAGCCAGCAGCATCCCTAGCTCTTGGCATCCAAGGGTCATAGTTCATAAGGCTTCCCAAGACAAGTTTACCTGGCAGCTCAGAAATCTACCAAGCCTCCAAGGAAAACAACATACCAAAATTTTTCTTTTCTGGTTTCAAAGGAAGTATTAAACTCTCCAATTTTCACAGCAAAGAGGATTATGTGAGGTGGCTCCTCACTTGGAAATAACCACTGAAGGACTGACCACAGGTGTATTAGCAAGAATTAATGTTTGTCAGAAAGGCATCACCCTGATTGCTTTTATCACCTTCCTTTTCTCCTTTCCTTCTTCACAGAGCTGAGCAAGTCCTCCATAGATATTTACAGAGGAACAAGGATTCTAGAAACCTTTATCTGAGAAGGTCTGACTACCGAGCTGTGCCTGTTGGTTATTCCAGTGCTTAAGTATCACGTGCTTTCAGAGGATTATGCAGACTTAGACGCAAACCTAGAGCTGCCCCATTCACAAGTGAAGTTACAGCTGCATTTCTTGGTTCTCAGCCTCCAGTCCAGAAATTACTATGTTAAAATGTCCCCTCTTACAATTCCAGTGGTCCGTCTGGGTTAGTGTCATTTTCTAACAACTCCCTTTCTCCCCTGCAATGGACACTTTAGATATTTATGTAAATACCTTCTTAGCTTGTAAATTCATCATAAGACTACCAGAAAAGCAACTTCCATTGGGAAGATTGTCAAAGCAGACTTACTTAAGGCTACGGAGCAAGCACAAGACAACCTTTCTCACTTTTCTATCTATCTGACATACTTTGAAATTTTTACTAACATTAGAAAAGCATTCCAGGATTTCCTAGTCCTCCTTATCTCCAGGTATACAGCTGTAGGGTGGAAATTACGGGACCAAGGTCTTCATGTGGGCCTGCATAACAAATACCAAAAAGATCCCTCAAAGCAGCAGTCTCACACATGCATCTTTTTTGTTCTGTTTTAACATAGCTGCAATAACTAGGGCTGGACTGAATTTTTTAAATGGCTGAAGAAATCACCAGCAAAAAGATATGCATGAAAAATAGCACTTGGTAGCTAGCTAATTTGTAATTTTTGAAACAGCACTTAATTTTGCCTCATTTTATTGGCAGGAAGATTTATAGGAAACCTAACTGACATATATTATATATACAAAATGTATTATATATATATCTATATTTCTTTACTGCTGTTCTTTTAAATATACTATAAACCAATTACATTAAAACTAAATACAGATATTTAAGAGCAGTACTTGATCTATAGGGAGTGGCAATACTCCTTTGCTTGTGCTCATATGAAGAGCCCAGGCAACCCTCGAAAAACCTGCAAGTGCAAATAAGCACAAAATCCAGCCAGATGCCTGATTTTCATCTTTCTTAGCCTATTGCTACCCACAGCACTTTCAAAGACTATGTCACGTTGGGTGGTGGGCTGGGGATCTGATGCCATGCAGTGTTTGATGTTTGTATGAAAAATGCAGCATTATTTCCACTGGGTACTCATTTTGGTGGGGACTGGCAGGGATTATCTGTAATAATGATTCTCTCCGCATTTTACAGGATGAGGAACATGTTTTTCCTGTAGAGACCAGAGACACTGCTCTCTCCAGGATTCTCTGGACTGGAGGGTATGGCACTGTACGCCAAGCTACCTCTTAAACTAGAAGAAACAGGGATTGGTCCATGATTGGTAGGAGACGAAGAAGAGAAAGAGGTGACAATAGGAAGTTTTGAAATTGGGTTGGACAGAATTACTTGTGTGGTTCTGCAGATATAAACCTCAAAATCATTATTCTTTCATTAATAACTGGCAAAAAACCCTCCAAACATTCTTATAAAATGTGCCATGCCAGAAAACTAAGACATTTTATCAACATACTGAAAGTTTGGAATATCACACAGGAATATCTGAAAACCCATGAAAAATTGAAAAAATAGAGATGGGATTAATACTTGCAATATTAAAAAAAAATCATTTGTCTGGAGCCTGACATTAACATTTGCCAAGACTTAAGAGGTGAAAACACGTGAGCAGGAGCTGGAGACACCCACCAGGCAAAGCATGGGTGTGTGCCATGCATTACACTAGTAGGAGGTGAGGCATTTCCAGCAGTGGCAGGAATATGACACCGTGATAAGTAGGACAGGGGATTGTTAATGCCATTAAATAAGCCTTTGTGGAACTTCATTTGCAACCTGTCCACAATTAACATAGACACTTTACATAAAATGTAACTGTAAAAAGGTGGAAAGGGACTACTAGAGTCATGAGAGGGTGTGCAGGAAAAAAATCAGTTTCTAAATATATATCTAGACAGGGAATCCTCAGGCATGGAAAGGCAAGAATTATCTAACTAACAGCCAGTGCTGGCATAGAAACAAAGCTGCATGAACTGTTCATGAATAAATTCAGGAGAGGAGCAAAAAGAAGGTGTCTAATTACCAGAGACCTGAAGCTGTGGACCCAGTATCAAGAAACTGAAAAAAAAATCTAACTAGTTTTTGCTCATGCTTTGAAGATTTAAGTTCAATACATACAGTTGATTCTAGAAGACAACTGCATCTGGTGACTTATGAGCTCTCTTCTAGTTGTGTTCCTCTAAACTTGAACAACTGCCATGCGTAAATTAAGGCATGTTGACAATTCTCATCAATTTCACCATCTCCCTTTGCTATGAGTAGATGTGGAGACCTTCCTGACCTGGAGAAATAAGAACTCTTAAGAAAGGGATAAACATCCCTGTAGTTTAATCCATTCTGGAGAGACTCTGCCCTTTGCTTCTGCTGCAGGTGACTCAGTCTACCTGGCTGAAAGCTCCTCCATTATGAGAAGGTGAATTGCTTCCTGCAGGGGCATCTGCCTCTCCAGACAGGATAGGAGAGTTGCCTAGACTAGACGTATGATTTCCAAAAATAGAGGAAGTTAAACTGTCTCCAGAGTGACCAGGTTTCATGTTCTGTACTCTGCTGCCTTTTCTGTGACATTCTTCATTAAAATGTTGACCATATCTAATTGTAGTTGGTCTATGAAATGGAAGGAAATCGCAGAATTTTAGATACATATATGCACGGAACACTTAGTCTACAGTGAATTGAGCTCCTGCCTTACTTACTTCGAGTGCCTTTAATTGGTTTTAAAAGACAAGCCTTAAATGTGGTAATTGGTAATCATATAGCTTGTTTTTAAAATAAAAAAATCTAGTTCAATGAGTTATATATTCATTTTGACATATATAAAATTTACATCAATACCAACTGCATTCATACAAAAATAGAGTTAAAAGTTAGGCAATTATTCTTTTCAAATCAAACCCACAATGGGAATAGAATTTTTCCAAGACATTTTTCCTACCATTAGCGCACATTACTAGAAGCAATTGCTTTTCCCTGAAGCCTCCAAAATGCAAAAGAAATGATCAAACATCTTGTAAATTGACCCATTATTTTTCTTCAGCATTGCTGCCAAAAGCATTTATAAAAATATAATCACTTTCATTGCTATTAAATAGAACATTAAACAAATCCTATTTAACATTAAAGCAAGAGAAAATTCAGTGTTTGTATTTCGCCTTGAAGAGTGAGAAAAAGAAAATTTGCTTACCTCTTCAAATTTTAGTGCAATCATAGAAAAAGCTTTAAAAATTGCATCTGTTGGGCCTGTTATTGTCACAATTCTCTCTGGACAAGTGCCTTCTGAAATATTGATTCGAGCACCACTCTGTCAAAAGGAACAAATATTTTTCAAAGTTATACTTTCAAGGGAGCCAACTATGTAGGATTAGGGATATAGTTTAGGAAGGAATACCTTGAGGCATTTATTTCCCTCCCCTACAACTGCAGCCCCAACACAATATAATTTCAGCATAAACTGATCACATTCCAAAAATTCACGTAACTGCGGGAAGCTGGATTCTGTCTTGGTAAATACTTATGCAGCCTTCTTTGCAGTATGCAAATAGCACCTCTGTAACTCAAAGATCCAAATAATTGCACAATCAAGTCTTTTCCCCTCCTTCTTGCAGGATTAACCTTAAGTAGGACTGGAAACTGCAGAATTTAAGAGAGGATGGTTGTCTTTAGGGAGCACCAGCACTTCCCAGGAATGATGCACCTCTCTGGTTTGGAGCCCCCAAGGTGGGGCTTGGCCTCTATGCCTCTCTGGGGCCTTGCTTTGCACTGTAGAGAAGGCTCCTTGTAGATGTGCCTCATGTGAAGGCAGCCAGTCAATATGCACTGAGCATCTCTTCAAAGGAGCAGTAGTAGGACAGGAAACACCAACAGTACAGTGTCCATAGGGCAAGCAGCCTGTTGGATGGAGCTAGAAAACCAGAAGTCTCATAGAAAAGCCAGGTTGGCTCTCAAATATACTGAGTCATCTTTATGTCACTGAAAACATCTCAACCAGGGAGTTTTATATATTTAGAAATGTACATATTTTTAAAAATATATTTAAGAGGATCTTCAGTGCAGGTAATGGTCAAATCTGGTTCAGGTAAGAGCCACCCTATGTGTTCTCTGAGGTTTCAGAGTTGGAAATACGTTGGAAATGCAGACTAACAAGTCTCTGGAGCCCCAACTTGCCCACAGGCACTGACTTTATTGGGGATCAGGGCCTGAAGCAAATGTGAGACAAGCTGGGTAAGTTTGGCCCTTTGCCTGCAGGGTCACCACACAGCTGCTGATGTGCTGTGTCCCAGCGCTTATCCTCACCATGCTGCTGGTCTGCTGCAAGAGACTGTGCTTCCCCGTAAGACAGCACCACCACACAACATGAAAAAAAAAAAGGTTCAACACCACTGATAGAAAAATTTTCCTGCCACAGACTTCAGCACAGAACTGAGGGTTCTGTACTTTTCTTTATGCCTGAAGTCTCTGACATTTCCTCAATGACAGAATTCTTTCTGACATTTCTCCAAAGACAGAGCTACATTTTACACCATAAAGATGGCATGCACCCTGCCACATCTGCCAGGGAAGTAAAAATAAAAGTTGTATTTTGCTTTTAAAGAAGTACTGAAGAAGGCAATCATTTGGACCAAGTTATCATCATGTGGAGATATAGCCTCTTAGCCCTGTGCTGATATAAATATGCATAAAATTCCATTATTTAAAACAACAACAACAACAACAAAAAGTTTCTTCTGACCACATATACATGACAGCAGGGGTCCGGGATTGGAAGAAGAACATTTGATATTTATCTTGAAAGACAGACCAAGGATCATAGGTATTCTCTAAGATGTTTTACTCAGAAGTCAAGAGCACTTTCCAATTATGGCTTCCCTTCTGTGCATACAACTTATACATGAAGACATCTGCTCATGATCATAATTAATATTTAAACTAAAGTGTGTTTAATCGACTGTTAAGCTTACCTAGTACACTGGAAACATTCTTCTCACCATTTTTTTCTTTAAGTCTTAGCAAACGTGTGATAACATGGGTGAAAACATGTCATCAAAAAAGGAGCTCAGAACTTAGTCAGCCTGACAATGAAATCCCTATTGTGTATATTTAAAGATGGATGTCTGCAATTTTCTTTAGTAAAATACTTTGACATTTCCCTGCCACAGACCTTCTCTCAGAGTAGAAAACAACAAAAGAACTGACACAGTAATGTACTGCAGCTTTACTAGAGCCAAATTGACTTTTCTTGAAGCATCCTCTATACACTGCACTCCTAAAGTTTTAAACAGTAGGACTTGCCTTTTGACTTACACTTTTAGCAGTTGCTTCAAAGCAAAAAAATTACATGCATCTCCAGGCAGGATGTGCTGCCTTGCAGGACCAGTGTGGTTCTGCAGCCTCCACCTGAGCACACTCCTCTGAAGACAGCACAGCTTGCTCTGTGGCAGGGAAAGAAGCCTGCAGACACTGGGGAGGCTGAGGTTTATGCAGTGCCCTGTTTTACTCCTTTTGTGTCTTCAGCCTTTTCAAAGGATGTGAATGGCAGGTGTGCCTGTCTACCCTGCCCACATCCTACTTACAGCTGCAAAATGAGGAAAAGCTAAGGCTTTGCCAAGTCATGGCAGAGAGGTGCTCTGGCTTATACACAATTGGCTCCAGCTCTGCTGAAGCTTGTGTCTACCCTCAAACTTGACATGCATCAGTCCAATGCTTGGTTTCAGATTTCTGGAAACTCTACCAGGAGGCCAAGCCATGTGTAGGACTGATGCTGGTATGTTAATGAAAGATACAGTGGGTCTGATGCACAGAACCATGCTGTGAGCTGTTCCTGAGATAAGGCAGCAGCAGCGACATTGCTATGGGAATGAAAGACTCCAGACTGCTGCAGTGATAAGGTAGATTACATTAACAACAATGTTTAATTTAGGCCAGCATATTTATACCCCACTGCTTGCAAAGAACGGGAATGTAAAACGATCTGCCCACTTGATGGCAGCATCGGTCTGCACATGCTGAACTCACTGCTCTCTGAGCTGGGAAGGAAGGCAAGTGAAGACATCAAAGCTTGTCTTACCTCCTCCCTCATCTTCTTCACTGTCTCACCTTTCTGTTAAAGAAACATAAAAAAACCGTTAGCCTGGGCTAAGAAAAGAGAACTGATATAAAACAGTTTGACATGAATATAAATAAAGTTATTGTCTGACCTTTCCGATAATGCTTCCAACCTCCTGAAACAGAAAAAAAAAGAGACACCGTGAATGATACGATTTGTTACAGAAGAGCATTTGTGCTGTTCCTAAGTTATTTCACTCTCATTTATTTCAAAGCTTCAGTGTGAAGCATAGCTCCCTTACATTGTTGCTGTATACAAATATGCCATGTTAGACACAAAGGGAAGGACTAAAAATGCAGCTTTGCAGCCAACTTATCGTTCAAGAAAAACGCCTTTAACAGAAATCGATCTTGTGGTTACAGATCAATCCCACTACTACAAACACAGACAAATCCCTATCAGGAAATGCAAAGTTAAGAAATAACAGAACTGCACAATCTACTGGAGAAAATGAGGTGTAATACAAGCATCGAAATAATTGCTGGTTTCTCCAAGGGCAGGCATTTACCCTCCTTACGCCTTGTAATAGTGAGAACTGAATTTCCATGCTACCGAGTGTTATTGTGTAAACACCTGGTGGCCTGTCTTAATCTCCTTATTAAGCACTTAGAGAACAATAATTGCTAATCACTTTTTAGGGATTTGGGAATTGCTATTGGGCTCCCACAACCTTCCACCAAAGCAAAGAAAATACTGAGAGGCATGACTATGAACATACGGGAACAATGTGGCAGTTCTGGCAACATCCCAAGGGTTAAAAGCTTGGTGAACAAAATCAAGAGCTATCAAAATGAAACTATTAACACTAAAATTAATAGTCTGGACATGTTACACAAATCATGCAGCTGTGACATCAGACTGGAAATCATGTGATGGAGAGACCAGCTAAAAGAAAATATACTCCTCTCCTATACTAAGATTGTGAATTCTACTTCTACAGTTAAAGACTGCCTCAGATGCTTGAGCTGTCCATGAGATGTATGATTCACCATTTCCCCCCACCCACATTTCAGTGTGATCCATCCTGGAACACTGTTCAAAGTGCAGAATTTTTGAAATTTTTGTCCTCCAATGCTCTATCCAGTGATGGACTCATGATAAAGTGGTACTGACTTCACTCTGCAGGAAAGAACTACCTGCAGTGACCTTGAAGTTATTTTTGCCAGTTGTTTGTAAGCTCATAATATGAAGCTGTTTATGCTTGCAACTCCTCATCCTGCTCACAAGACAGGAAGACTTTTCAGTGAGAAGAAGTTACCTATTTCAATGAAGTCTGGCATATGTTCCTTTATGCTCTCTGCTAGTCTGCACACAACACCAGACTGAGGGGAATAGTAATACACTGCTGGACAGGCTGGAAAACTGGGCTGAGAGAAACCTCAGGGAGTGGAACGAAGTCAGAAGAAAAGCCCTGTGTCTGCAAATGGAAAAGCCACCGCAGTAGGACAGACCGGACAAAAACTTGCTACCTTAAAACTGACTTTGCAGAAAATGTCCCAAGGGTCCTAACTCAGAACTCCAACATAAATGAGTATATTAGCAGTGCACCCCTGATCAGTCCAAGGTTGGACTGTATTAGCAGGAGTGTAGCCAGCAGACTAGGGCAAACGACTCTTGTCTTCTGTTTGTGAGACCATGGCTGGAGGCTTGTGGCCTGTTTTGGGCTCCTAGTACAAGACAGACAAGGACACACTGAGGTGAATACAATGCAGGACCACCAAGCTGATCAGGGGACCAAAGCACAGGACACACGAGGAGAGGCTGAGAGAACTACATTTGTTCTTAAGAAGAAAAGACTTGATAGGGGAGTCTTATTGCAGTGTCACTAAGGAAAGTAAGCTACAATATTGAATTCCTACGCAATGTGAGGAAAACCAAAATACCGTGGCGATGGTTGGACATTGAAAGAGACAGCCAGAGAATCATCACCCTTAAAGGTGTCAGAACTCAGCCTGGGCAAGGCCCTGTCTAATCTGCTCCAATGCAAACTGCTTGATTCAGGAGATCACACTGGAGACCTTTGGGGGTCCCTGTCAACCTTCAGTCTGTGATTCTTCAGTCAAGGTTCTCAAATGAGATGCAGCTTTTTTGTTAGCGGTGACACAAATCTGGGACACCCATTCTCCCCAGTTTTTAGGATCTTACTGTTTTATATATTATCATCATAACTCTGCCAATCTGTCAGCAATTGCTGAATGGCAATACAGGAAGCAAGGCTCTCAGTGATGACAAGGCTTGGGAATTCCCCATGTCCAGTCCTTCCCATCTGACCACTTAGCACATCCAGCAGTTTTATCATAAAAACTCCCATTCTTCTCAGTTCTAGCTTTCAGAAATAATTATTTTCATAAAACAAATTCCTAGGAGGTAGAAGGATCTTTTGCTAGAGATGAGAGTATTCTGTTTCAGTTGCTATGGGCAAGCAACTGTATTTCAGTCCATGGTATAACTTCAGGTTTTGTATACCTGAAATTTCATTAGAACATGTAGGCCTGGTCTTGAACCTCCAAGGCTCTGTCAGCATAAACTTAATATGAAATCTGTCCAAATCCATTTGATCATCTTGGGTTTTAATGAGAGATACTGTTCTTTCAGAAATGAATGGTTGGTCATGGGTAATAAACGCAAAAATATCTTCCTAGGAAATAGGAGAACATACTCTGCTTTAGGAACAGAAAAGCAATGCACTGTTTGTAACATTGGTAAAAAAGATGGTCCATTTCCAACAAGGAAATTAGGAAAATTTAAACAAGCAAAGGAGAGCATAAAATAAAAATATTCTCAAGCTGCTTGTTTCACTGAATTCTCTCTGTGTTTTGCTTTGGATTTCAGTGAGAATTCTAAATGAGCAATCATCACCTTGTTATTTACTAACAAAGAGTATAAGCTATCAAAGAAATGAGTGAAATAACTAATTTGTGAATACCACTGAGAAAAAAATATTTCAGTAAGATTGGTTACCAGTTCCTTTGAACATGATAGAAAATGTCACTGTAATCATATGGAGTACTTCAAATCTCCCCCTCATCAAAGGGTGACTTTAGAGCTTATTCTGCAAGCCAGTTTCAAAACATCATTGCCCCCTCTTCCTCTACCCTGGGAAAGGGGATTCTGCTTGGCTATGTCAGGTAAGGTCACAGGGGCAAAGAAAAGCACTAACTTTACATGGACATCTCAGAGTTTTTTCTGAATTTTGCTTTATACAAATTACTGGAAAAAAAATAAAAATACATGATAGTTTTAAACGGGTAATTTCAGACTTTTCTGGCACTTTTTCTAGGAAAGCTCCTAGAAAGTACTGGTGACAACAGATCACGTCTTTAATTATGATGAGAAATGTCTTTCAGCACCAGATGAAATCAGAAGTCTCTTTTCATCTCATTCTTCAAATTACCAAATCTACGTCACCAAACCTTTAATGTTTCTTTATACAGTCCAATATTTGTTTCATACAGTTTCTTATATCAACATGAAATAAGTTCACTGTAAATGAGATACCTAACACCAATTTTATGACACTCAAGTTTTAGCATCATGTCTAACCAAGATTACTTTAATGGCTTTATTTTCTTCAGAAAATGTTTCTAAATCTGCCAGACACCAAATGTGCTGTAGTTAAGTGCATAAGATGTCACCTACATTGGTTCATTACAAGTTAGGAGTTCAATGTAAGTCAGGCAACCAACCCTCACTGCAGTCCAGAGAGAAATAATGAAGGATACTTTGTTCCTAAAAAAGGAGGGAAGAAGTGTACTCCCAAGGGTTTTTGGCTTTCCTCATCTGCAGTAGAAGCAGCCTAAACTGACACTACATATGGAAAATTTGGTGAGAGGAGTCCTACAGCTATGTCAAGTTCAGCCTCAGTGCAGGTCAGACAAGTGTTTGATTTGGCTGCATTAGCAAATAATTGCCTGTTACAATATAATAACAATTGAACTATTTGCTATTTTCCAGTGCTCATGAATATAAGCTAGCAGTAGATATTTATCATCAATTTCAGACATTGACTAACCATCCACACATAAATATAGTGGAAAAAGTTACATGATAACAATTACTGAGTTTCATATAATTCCATTTCAAAAGCAGATAAAAAGAAGTGCACAAAAAGAAGTCATAAAGAGGGGAACTAAAACTCAGTGGAAGAAGGACAAGTCCAAGTCAACCCATCTGGAAGACTAAAAGTACCACCCAGGCTCCTTGGCCTCAGCATGTGAACACTCAGTCCCCAGAAGGAGCTGTGCCATAGCACCCATGCTGGATGATTCCAAAATGCTGCATGTGTCTGTCTACACCCACTGATCCATATTCATACACACACAGAGGTGTATTTGTTTATTTGTGTTTAAAATCAATATACATGCAGGCACTAAACAGATGGGTATCAATTTTCCTTCAAGGAATGACAGCAATTTGGGGTGCCTATCCTGAAATTCATCAAAGGGGTCTGAGTTTCAGATGGTGCTGAGTACTCAGCCCAGGTGATGCCTTCCAAGGGCATTACCACCTGGTGATGACCTCATCTCAAGCAGGAGAATCTCACACTGTGCTCAAAGAGTAGTTTTGGAAAATCCAAGGAAAATCTGAAATCTACATGATGATTTCAAGATAGCCTAAAGATAATTCTCAAGCCTGGGGAAGCAAGTTGTCGTTATGATTTTCTTTAGTAGGAAATTTCTAATCAAGTAGATAAAACAAGAGCTGAACTTAACTAACAAACGCTGGGAGACTGCCCAGCATCAGTAAAGTATATTGCTAAACAACCAGCCAATTCATTGCAGAAAATTTGAGGAAAAGCAATGGTAAAAACGGGGTTTCTTTCATGCTGAAATGTAGTATATTGTATTATCTGCACACCTTATTCACAAGAATGTAATGAATTTTATTCTTAATGAACACTTGGAAAGTGGTGGACCCATTAAAGAGCAGAAAGCTATTTCCGCAGATTTTGCATCTTCTCTGGTGAAGGTGAGGCAGCAGCAGCAGAACAAAAGGTGGCAGCAAAAATGCACGTGAGTCAAGGCTTTTGCAGGGTTGTTGATGGTAAGAATGACGAAACAAAGACAGAAAACTGGCTGTACAAGAAACCTATTTCCCAGTCAATTATCTGATGTGTCCTTTGAATAACAAGAGAAAGAAATCAGTCATATTAAGAAAACAAGAGATGATAACAAATGATAAGAAACCATGGTTTAAAGATTAACCTTTGATCTGTAAACATAAAGTGAAATTCCATGACTTTTTCTAAGTGTAAGGTTGGTTTAATAATCACTGAATCCTGGAAAATGAAAACAAAAACAGGTAGCTACTGTGGGACCATGGAAATGCACAGGGCTTGCTCTGTTATCATGCAGCTATTATTATCAGTGCTATGGGGCAAATGGAACAAAAACTTCATAGCATCCCTAAGACAAAGCCACATCTAGAAGGAAAACACATTTGAGAAATAATATAGGAATATATGCTTTCACAGGCTCCATCCTAAAGCTTGAAATTCCTTCAGGCAATGCTCTGATTGCACATGCTAATTTGCTTTCTATAAAGCAAGGACAAGGTAGAACCAGTAGGGCTGGAGTCTACAAACAAACCAGCACTGAAAGGAAAGAAATACAGCCTTCCATGGTGGGGAAACACACCCATCAAGGGACATGGAGGGGTCTTGGCAACAGCACACGACAGCTGTGCTGATAAAGTTTTCTAGACCCAGACCAGTTGTCTTTCTCCCATCCATAAGGAGGCATAACATAACTCAATTCTCTCTCTCCTCACCTTCACCCGAGGACAGATTTGCCAACAGTCAACTAAACTCATGAATAGGCTTGCGTAGGAAATCCCAAGAATATGTTCCACAAAGACGTTCTGAACTACGCGTTTGCATGGAGCATGTGGGGCGTTAACATTTTTCAAAGACTGGAAGAAAAGTCAGATTTTGGAAACATGACATAATGTGTCAGCCTCAGAGAAAGAATGGCTGTTGGATAAACTGAGCATCTGATTTGTGTTCTGGGATTATGTGGGATTAGCCTCACTGACACAGGAGATCTCATGCTCCTAGGTGAAGCTTCAGTAGTCATTGTCTGATGCCCACAGCCCTAATTTAGAAAGGCATTGTGGTCCAAGGCCTTCCTTACTGAGGCAGATCTTATGCTAACAAATATGGTAGTGTATGAGGAAATCTACAAATTATGGCTTTTCCTATGGAGATTCCAGTATTATGCATCTTCTGCAAGTACATCTAACATGTTTTTGGTAGCTGTGTCAATGGGCATTTTTCCTTTGTTTTTTGATAGCAAATGTGTAGCCAGCTTACATTAAATTTCACACCTAAACTCTCAGCCTTCCCTGCCAAAATCAACCCAAAAATCAATTTTGTCTCTGTGCTTGCTTCTGCACCTGTGATGTTGAAGGAGCAGCACTGAGTAGGGCGTGTGCCTTCTGCAATCTCAGTTTATTGCAGTCATGGACTGATGAGGAGATTTTGTTTGGTAAAAGTTGGAAAGCTCAGCTATGGAGATTGTTCTCAGGAGCAGAGAGTGCTCAGGAGCTGGGGGCACTCTCTCTATTCCTTTCTGCTGATTTTTGAGGCTAGTGAGAGTATTTTGGCTGCTCTTACAAAAACACTGAGGTCCTTCTTGTGTTGTGCATCTTCATGCAGAGTTTTGTTCCATGACCAGGGCTCTCAGGTATCATAGTAATGCACGCAAACAAAACAGGAACCATAATAACAATAGGCAGGACACTCAATCCTCATAATACCCTGACAGTGTTTGTGGAAACTGGAAAGAACAGAACAAACATTGGCTTGATTGGCATTTTATGGCTTAGATTGTATTACTGACAAGGTGATTCTTAAAGTTACTTTGTTGCATTGTGTATTTCAATAAGTAAAAAATAAAAATGGAAAAGGAGAAGGTCATTACCTTTAAGATGGGGAAAATTAAGTTCTGAACTTGCTTTATGGTTTTTCAGGGAGGCTATTAAGCAGGCACCAAAAAAGTGGCCACTAAAAGAAATCTCTGATGCTAAAATGTTATTATCTGTACTAATGAAAACGACAGTGTTTCTTAATGATTTTATTCTGTATTTGAGCTGTTAAGTGTAAGCCATCACTTTATGAGTCTAAATTTTCTTTCTTTTTCTTGTAAAAATTCTCTATGCAGCACCACAAAGTAATCGCCAACAAGTCTGAACGTCACCACTGAAGCTGGATGCAAGTCACTGTAACCAGTACTTCCAGTGCCACAAGTCACCCACTGATCCTGCTGAAATAATTTTGAACACAGATACCCTGAGTTCTTGTAAGTACTGTAAGTACTGTAAGTTTAGCGCCTAAAGACTCAGGCACTTGTAGGGTTTTGTCCAAACCCAAACATTTGACTGCAGGTGCATCCTTCTAACTCACTGCTGCTGAATGAGAAATGTATCATTGAACAAATAGTATCAGGGAAAGAAAAGCTCCACTCAGTCATCTTATCTTTCCTCCATCAATGCAGATTATACAGTCTAATAGTCTATGTGCTATTCTCTACTGGGCATGTTTAAAATTTGCATAGCAGACTTACAGAACATAATGAAAATCTCAATATCAGATTTTTTTCTTGCGATTCCCTTATTAGATTTATTTTCAAAATAATATTTTATGCCATTATTTCCAGACATAAGCAATTGCAGAATTCAAAATAACTACACTTCATAACATTTGTATTTATTCTCGCAATGTATTTATGAGAATGTTTGAAGAAAGCAAGGCACAGCCTCCTCAGCCTCCTAAAACTTTTGTAATTTTCTGTGAATTCCTCCTCCATCAGTCTTTACCATCACTCACACATTTGGCACCTGCTGCTGAGCACAGAACTGCAGGTGTGATTCTGCCAGAACAGTAAGGTAATTACCTTATCTTTGCCCCATGATGCACCAATGCCAGACATCCAAAGTTGCACACACTTCTGAAATAGCTTTCCTCTCAACACCACATATCCCAGATGTACCACTCTCTAGACACTGCCACATCTGATGCTTTTTAACCTCCTATGCTTTCCAGATTTCCCTCTGTCACTGAACATGCATCTTCTAAATTACCTTTGGCAGTTAATTGCCTCAACTCTCCAATTTACACTTCTCAGTATTTGGCAAGAGTCCTACTTCCCTGCCAGTTTTCCCTTCACTCCTTCATCCTACCTGTAAATTATCTCCTTGTTCTTCCTAACCATCCAACTTCATTAATCCATTTTGGTTTTTATTGCTGATCTCCATTCTCTTTCTTTAAAAGATTCTTCATACTCCATATATTACTATATTCTACTTTGGTTTCTTGCAGACTTCACTGCACCCAATATGACTTCATCAATGCACACGTTCACACAGTGCCTTTGGAAACAATGCATTATTTCTCCTTCAGGTTTGTACTGGAGGGAGGAAGCAGAGATTCTTGCAGCACCACTATGAGACGGATGTGGATCTCACATTAGATTTGTGACCTGCTGCCCTTTCTGTGCTGACCCATTTGAACATTTTCCTCTGTTCCACCTCATGGACCTGGCTTTTAAATCTCCATTAAGCTGCTTTCCTGAGATTTATGACCTTTCTACTGGCACAGTCTCTTTACCATCCACATTTAAAATAAAACTTTAATGTTGAGTCTCCAGAGTCTTAATCAGCCTGTTAGCACTAGCTGTGTACAAAACCAAACTAGTTCAAAATCATGTAATCATAACCTAATATAGTCAAAATATGTGCTTTTTAAAGTTATTTCTTTCTGGGCATGAACTGGCTAAACCTAGTTCAAGACCACTGCAGATGTCAAGTGCTAAGGTATGTTGGCAGATAGGTGCGGGCAAGGCTCCAATTTTCCAGACTTTCAATCTCATTACCTGTGGCAGTAAGAAAGGAAAAAATAATCAGCCACAAGTCATGGGAATAGAAAAATCAGCAAAAGGTGAGCAAGGAATGGTAAGAAACATGGAGCTCTACAACTATACCCCATGACATGCAAAGAGCCAAAAGAATTTTTATCTTGACAAAAATTTAGAAAGGAAGACAAAGATCCAGTTCTTTTGAGGCCTGAGCTCTGCTTCTCCATGCAGAGGGCTCTGAGGGCTGGGGGCTGTTTGCCCATGCATGCACATACACTCCATTTGTCTTCCTTACACCCTTCAAAAACAGTGATCTGATCTGGGCAAATATTGCTATTCTTGTCTTTGCTGGAAGCAGAAATCTTGCAATCCCTGCAATACTCCACTCTTGCCCAGAGATTATACTTTTGAAATAGACAAAGATGATAGAATACCCATATTCATTCACGTCTCTTTTCTACACAGTGATTTTACTTACTTTACTTCAAGAAACAGCAAGAACCAGATGGAAAACACAGAAGTAGGGCACTGTAAACAGCCTCAACTCATATTCTCTGTTTTTCTCTACTGAAATGTATGAAACAGCTTCATTTCTTAATGTGGTGCATCTTTCTCATTAATAAAGGATGAAAATGCATATCTGCATTATTTAACATATTCTCTATATGCAACTGCATGTCCTTCAAAAGGCTTTTCTGTTTCTGACCTCTCTGGAGCAGCATTCAGGCGACTTGGTCAGAAAGGTGCTGAGCAGCAGAGGCTGCAGTGTAGCTTTACAGGATGAATTCAGTTGTGTCTGACTTGCCCTTAGAAATCTTCAGTGATAGATGGTGCAGCATGCCCAGGCAGCCTCCTCCCCTCCTCACACATCCTTGGAACAAGTTTTTCCTAATCTTGCTTTTGAGATTTCCTACAAACACTGACAGTTGCTTCTCAGCGGATGCAAGGAATGCCCAAAAACTGCCCTTGCAGCACCCTCCCCAATACCTGCCCTCTAATTCATCACAAGAAAATGTGACAAATGTTTTGTGCTGCTCATGATTTCTCTTCAGGGCAGTAACACCATCATAACTTTTTCACTGATGTAACATGGCACAAGATAAAAAATAAGCCTTTAATCTTAACAAAAGCCTTTCATCACAAAATCTCTGAAGTCCCAGCTCAGGAGGACACCTCCCATACCAGGCCCTGGAAACAATGAGGTTACCCCGAGGTTAAAGTTTTATACCTCACAGTGGTTGGCTTTTTGCAGAGTCTGCACAAATTCTTTTTCCACTTCCACTGATAAAAAAATTGCTCCCTTAACGCCACATTTTCTGCCATGAGAATATCACGGCTGTGCCTTGCCTTGTTGCCAGCTGGCTGCTCCCAAACCTTGCTGTGCTGTGGTTGAGAGGCTGTGCTCCCAGAGGCTATCCCAGCCTCTTCATCCAGAGGCTGCACAAAGCCCTGCAGGAGCTCAGCTGGACGCATGGACGCTCCTTTCCCCAAAGCAAGATAGACCAAAGGTGCTGATCAGTGGTGTCCTACCTGCACTGGAGAGAGACTGCTCCTGGTTCTCCCAGAGCTCAGGACTCTTCCTATTTCTTTCCCTTTCACTGCATGGTAATGTGTTTTGGTTTTGCCACATAATTGGTTTGTTGTAGTTGTTTTTTTATTCATTACCATCTTGCAGAGGTCTGTCCACTCATACAAATCCTAATTTTTCTGCAGGTATAGAATTTACCTTAATTGGCTCATTAAGATGGCCATTCTTGACCTAATTAACTGCCTCATTAAGATTTCCATTCTTGAATTAAAGCCTCTATACAAATCACATGAAAAGTACATGCTGAAAATTTCCTAAGTCTGCAGGACTTACAGTTAAGATAAGCAAACACAGTAGCACAAGTTATGGATTTCCAATCAAAATGCATGCAAACAACACAAAGCACATAAGCCTTCCCTATGCAAAGGTACACTTTAATAATGGCTTAGACATAGAGAGATAAGGTTAGCGGGAAGAGGTCCTTGCTTTACATGCAATGCATTAATAAATAACATTTAAATTATCTCAATGTAAAAGCAGCTTAATCCAGTTTGCTTCTCCTATTTTAAAACCCTTTTTATTTCCTCTCCTCTCCTAAGTTATGTCCAGTTATTTACAGACCAACTTCTGCTTCTAGACAAACTTTTTTTGCCTAGAAATATTAATTAGAGATCAGCTATTTCCACTGATGTCATTACCGCAACAAATCTCAAGGAAGATTCTAGAAATGTGTTTCTTCTTTTCCAGAGGCACATACAGCTTTCAGAATGCCTTCTCACACCGAGTTCATATTGATTCAGACATCATTCATTCCTCTGTATTATTTCTAAATCACAGAAATGACATCAAAGAAACAGAAAGCGTCTGACTTTTATCACCAAAATAAATTCTGATTTAATGTGCTTTTCCCAATACTTAAGCACAATAGATACATGATTAGAGCACAGTGGAGCTAACAGAACACCCATCGTGCCTTGTTAACTGAGGATGCATGGTATAGATCCAGGTAAATTTTGAACTTTGTAGCTTTTGTGAGTTTAATTTAGACTCTTGAGACCACATATGCATTGAAGGCTGGACACATAACATCCATTATTGTTAAAAGTGGTTGCACACACAATCAATGTCGTCTAACAGAGGAAATGAACTTTATCTTATTTAATTTCTGATTTTAAAAAAAATCCCAATAATCCTAGCCCACAGTTTCAATAAAATGTCTTGAAAATGACAGATACTTGATTTTTGCTTTAAAGGCATGATTCTGAAACAAGCAGACAATGTCTGAAAATGATTAAAAAAGCCCAAAACATCATACCCTAAACACATGGGAATTTGACTACAACCAGTGGTGTTTATACCCACTGGGATAAGTATGTGTTCATATGCTTTCATGGACTGGGACCAGAACCCAGCAGAATCAACCCTGAAAACCTAATTTTGAGCACAGACATGTACAGATTTTAGGTGGGTTTTGAAAGAGAGAGTGTTATTAAATTTTTTTGACAGATCCTTATTTAAGATGCAGATTTACACACCAGATGCCTGCCTGAAGCTGAATATTTCAGGGGGAAAAAAATCAAACAAAATGGTTAGATCATTTCTGAGAAAAAACATAAGTTGATCTGACATAACCTAATTTCTGAGGTTTTTAATTTGCAAACTTAAGCTGTACCCCCTCACAGTTCTCCATAAGTAAAATAGAATGGGAGATAGCTTAGTGTCCTATTTCTGCTATGGGTATATCATATGTGTTGTCATGCCACAGGTTGAAAACATCCAGAATTTTAAAATGCAAAAGTATTTTAGTTTTAAAAATAAACTCTAGAAGTAAAAATAGTTTTTAGATTTATATATATAAATTTGAGAATAATATGCATTATATATTCACTATTCCCTGTTAAGGAAGAGACTAAACAACCTCCTTTCTGTAACATTCATTCATTAAGTCCAAATATGCATGGAGTTGCCTGATGTAAACAATACAAACAAGCCTATGAAATGTGTATTTTAATTAAAAGCCCACTTTATGATCTGCCAATGTGAAATAAGCGGTGACCAGACTGTTAAGTCTGACAATACTGATTTAGCACTTCATCTACGGCACGGATTTCCCACTTATCTGCATGCTTTAAGTGCTCCACTGGACAGAAAGGAAATGAGAGTCAATCTTCCAATCCAAATTCGCAGGGACCTGGACAAATCCCCGGCATATCAGGGGGCTCACTCTGATGAGATGTTACACCAGGATAATGAAGAACTCTACCTCATTTGCATTCGACAGAAAGAGACAGTAACTCTGTGGCAATTATTGCACACAGGTCAATGCTCTGGTATCCTAAAAAACCCCTGCAAAACCCAGCGAATGCTGAGAAAGGCGAGCTGTATGCAGGTCAGCCTCCTGCATGGGTCTGCCCAATTTGGCTCACTATCAATGGAAGAACTTCTTTTTTTTCCCGCCGGATCCACTCAAAACGGGTTTGTTACAGGCAGGGATTCTTTCAATGAGCTTGGGCTGCATTGTGAACTTCAGCAGGATTCCCTGAAAGGCAGGGGGTGATTTTTTATTGGCTGTGGCAATGGGGCTTTTGACTCAAGGTGGAGGAGAAGCAGACCCTCTGTCAATTTTACTCCAGGCTCTGCTGGTAACTGCACACTCACTCAACACACAGGCAACAGGAAATACCTCACCTTGCCATGCATGAGAAGGCGTATGGTAAGAGTGACATTGAGACCTCCTTCGGACACTCTTCCGTCCTTCGTGTTCATCCTGGCCTTGTATCTTCAATACTTGAAAGTAGCTTCGTTTTTTTTTTTTCTTCTATTTACTTAATCAACCTACAGAGAAAAAAAAAAAAGAAAAAGAAAAAGTACCACTGAGGGCTGAAACTACTCTGAACTGAGAATATCATGTTGTACAAACCAATTAACATTCCTTCCTTTGATTTTCTGGACTACAGTTTAATGCTGAAAAGGCTTCTTTGATTACTATCCCTCCCCATGCAAGTCTTTAGCCCTTCACCAATTACAAGATAAACTCCCTTTTGAAACCTTTAAAATTTTCTTAACTTCCTGTATTTCAAAGTTGAAAGTACAGAGCACAGCACAGTGAAATACGTTTTCTTCTGAAGAGCACTTTTTTAATCTCTGCAGTGTGTATATACTATATACATATATTTATACATGATTTTTTTTACATGTGCCTTGTGCTGTTTTAATTTCTCTCCTTGTTATTACCTCTTTCTGCTCTTGCAGAAGAGATATTTTTGTTTTCTCTCTAGCTAGAGTGAAATTAATTCTGAGCCTAAACACTGATCCCTGCCAGCAACAGTGGATGACACATTATCAAAGACATCTGAATAACTAAGAGCCAGTTGCTGTTGTAAATCTGGGCACTGTCTGACTTTGTTTTTGTCTGTGAGGCCCAGAGGTGGATCAGTCCCTCAAAGGCCAAAGCTTAGCTTCAGCCCTAAGTGGAAGGAAGATTCTTCTTAATTCCTAATGACAAATTGCAGATTTTCAGTCATTTACAAAGCCATAACTATCCCAAAATGCTAATGAAAGCAGCAAGGGCTGGCTTTGAAGGGATAAACAAGATGCATTATGAGTTTATTAATGCAAGGACATTTATCAGCACAAACAAAAATGCGGGGAGCAAGGAATATTACCAAGGGCAGGCAAATTCTGTAGTAGAAAAGGCTTAGCAATTCCTTATTTAGTTTTGTCCTTTTCAGACTTATCTTATAGAGCATAAAACCCTTAGACATTATGCCTCTCAGTAACCATCCCTTTTTGTTAGCCATCCTCTGTAACTACCCCATTATCTTTGCATCTTTAGGCTTTCCAAAAATTTGCCTTGCATTATAAATAAATAGGGCACTGGCTCATGAGCACTCCTAGGGACACCCATTTTGTGTTTTGGAGTGTACAACTGTGTTTCACTGTTGTAGCAGGCTGCTCTCTGCTTGCCAAGATTGCTCAGGCATGGGACTAAACAATTGGAAAGGTCTGTGGGATCATTCTCCTAAAAATTCTGCAAGAAGTATCATGATGCTGTCTCACCAATTGATTAAGCTCTATCCTAAGAACCACTAAGCACTTTACTACATCAAAGTGAAGCCCACATTGGCTGAACATGTTATGTGTGAGCAATTCTTAAAGAAAGAGGACAAGAAACCTGTGGAGTGATTCCTGATGGACTTGATAAGCAAGTTCACAGCACCCTGGGAGGCTGCCTCCAGACCTGCATTTTCTACAACCATTGGTGGACAGCTCCATGAATTTGTCTAGTGCCTTCTTGAATCCATATATCTGGTCTCCAAAAGTGATGGTCTCACACATTTAGTATTAGTATGGAAACTGTTGTCCACTCTATTTGGCTTAAATTTGCTCACTGAAATTTCCCATTGCTACACATTTTGCCCTGTGTGTATTATCTGAAGACCATCACATCAAGTCACTCCTCTGAAGCTGAAACTTCTCATTTCAGCCATGACCTGTCAGTGGCCAAACCACTGCTGATGTTTTTGCCCCTGGGAAATACACTGGAAGAGTTTTCTCTCAAGCCTCTGCAGGAATGCTAGGGCCCAGAGAGTTCCTGTGCCTTCAGTGACTGTAAGAATAAGTGGCAGATATGCCTCAGGAGAGATGAAAAGATATGCCTCAGGAGAGATGAAAAGAAAGAGTGAGAAAGAGCATCTTAAATCTCTCTTTCCACCTTCCTGATTTCCCCTAACCCAGCATAGACTCAGGGTATTTAATGCCATGTGCTCCACAACCAAGACCACAGCCACTGATTTAAATCCATTTATTTCACATTTCTAGGTTTATCACTTACACTACATATTCCCTATCTCACTGGAGAAAGGAAGACAAGAAGCCAGGTGCCTGGATGAGAAAGCAAAAAACAGAAGTAGCCTGGCCATGTGTCTGATGCACCATGAGTACAAGAAGGTGACAGGAAAACACTCCAAGGCAGAGCTCAGGGAATGGCAGAGAAGGGTATCAGCTATATTCTACTTGTTTAAGATTAGACCAGGACTCAGGGGAAGAAACCTGCAACTGTATGACAATGACAGCCCCTTCTGACAAGTTCAGAGTGTGGAGCAGAGGAGATGACTGTGGCTGTTCCCAGACTGAGAAAGGGAATAGTCTCATGCTGCTCACCTGCTCCTTGCTGAGGCAAATGTCCTGGCTCTGACAGCCCAGCATTTTTTGATCTGCCAAAGATAACCCAACCAAAGCCAAAATGCCAAACAGGAGCCCTTTGGTACATAAACAGTAGCCTAGACCTCGGCATTCTGGGCTGTACGGGAGCAACACTGGCAATTTGTGACCTCTAGAAATTGATGGCAGCTTTAGGGCATGCTTGGATGATTTCAACAACAGCTATGTTTCATGCAGAAGCAAGGTATGTAAGACCTCTGTGGATCAAAATTCAGTGATGAAGGTACAGTTGTGTTTCTAATGAGATAAATTCCCATGTGGGAAAAATAATCCCAGACTAGAAACAGGTTTACAGTTGCCATGGCCTTTTTACTACTGGGATATAGCATCACTTTGGAAAAAAATGTGGAGGAAAATCTTTACCCCCACAACAAACCAATCTCCACCCAAGCCTGACCTTTCCCAGATAAAACATGAAAAAAATCAGTAGTAAAGGCTAACACCTTTTGGGTTCTTTTTAAAAACCCAGGAGTTAGAAATTAAATTCCACCACAAATATTGTTTAAAAACCCCACTGCTATCTGATTTTATGAAGGATTTTGTCACTGTCCCTCCTCCCAATAAGTTTAAACTCTGGCACCTGGCACTGAGAATCAGAACAGATGTCTGGGGGAGGGCTGGGAGTATGTGTGCCTGCAAGGAGTTAGGCAGCTGTGTGAGATACAAAAGGAATTAATTCAAAAAGGCAGTCTCACATGCTAAGGTAGAATAGTTAAAACCAACACATATACCATGAAGAGAGAAGACTTTTTACTATGTGAGGTTTAAAAACTGCACCAGGTCATTCACATCTGCCTCAGTTGTCCTGAGAGTGCAAGTAAGTATTCTGGGTAAAACGTTTACAGCTTTACAAAGTAAACCGACAGCACTGTTAATGACCTGGGTGTTTTGGTTTTAAAGACAGATTAAAATAAAATGCATTGTTGTACTTCATTACTTTTAACTAATAAAAGCAAATTTTTCTGCAGACAGCGTTGCAAAACATCCTGACCTCTATCTCTGTTTGCATGCAGACGTCAGATCGTGGCATGAGGAAGAGAATGGTTCCCTCTACAGAGCCTCCTACCAGACAGCAAGACATCCATGTATTTATAAACCTACTGCTGTCATATACAAGTGAATATTTAATCAGTAAAATAATTTCCCTCTCCTTTGCAAAGTCAGCATTTTGAACAATTTACTATGTTCCTGCCTTGTGAGTGCCTCTGAGAGTAAACAGGAGGCTGAACACAGAAGGCTTTCCTTTCTCAAGTTCTGTGCAGTGAGGTCCCATGGCTACCCCGGGGGCTGGGAGAGTTGAGTCTCAGACTGAAAAAAATAATCAGTGTTTCACGCTTCTCCTGATGCCACAGAAAAGTCAGAGGACTAAACAGATGAGCAAGAGAGTACTGTGCAGGGAGGCAGAGTCAGTGGCATGGCTAAATGTTAAGAGTGAGGGTATTCGCATTTTAGCCTGCATTCAGCAGAGAGCTGGCAGCAACAGGGGAGGACAGCTGGACAACATTCTCTTCCTGACCTTGGGACTCAGGACCAGAATGCACAAAACCCAAGATCTGGGGTTCTGCAGCTCCAGGTAACAAGAAAAAAATACGATGCCAACAGAACAAAGGGAAGTAGATCACATCAGATAGTTCCCAGCAAACTGCAGATCTTTGCTTCCTTTGGGGATTTTCCATTTCCTATGGACATTTCCACTGCTGCTTATCATGTAAAAAGTGAACATTTTTCTTCAGGTAGAAGAAGATATGCAAACGCATTTTGAAAACCACAACCCTTTTAAAACTTCAACAAAATGGATGCAGAGTCATATGCAAATGCCTTTTATCTCGAAGTATATGTTTCTACACATTTCTAATATTAGCTGGCAATAAACCCACATCCTATATGCTTAATATTTATTACATACAATTTTTTAACATGGCTTTTCTGTAATTGTGGGTAGATTAGGCAAATAAAACAACAAGCAGCTAAGCCACATGTTCATCAGACTACTACAAAACCCCAACAGAGTTCCTTAGGGACTTCAGTGAATTAATAAAAGCTACAAGATGAACTATACAGCTGAAGGGCAGTGTCACAACCCCCACATACACACATACACACAGAGGTTAGGAATCCTTGTGGCTGAGGGTATGATAGTGTGAGATGGCTGCCTGAAGCCTGAGACATGGAAAGTCAACCTCATGACCTCCTTTCTTCCTACCCCTAAAGCCTACTAATTCCCTACAAGAAAATAAGCAGGCCATTGCAGAGAATATGGCTGCACAGTGCTTTAAAAAGATATGCATGTTCAGGCAAGCAGGATAAGAAAGCAGCAGGCAGGGATGCCAAAGATGAGTAAAATCAACATAGTACCAAGGTAGACATCAGGCAATTGATCTCTGAGTTTAAACATCTGTGGATCTGCCAAGGGAACTCTCATCTCAAAGATCCAGAGGGATGCAAGGCAGAAGGGAGAGAAAGAGTGTGCACAGGGTGAGGTGGGGTGGAGCTGCAAAGTCACAGAGGTGTGCTGGAAAGCAAAGAGATGCAGAGAGAAGAGAAGGAGAAAGGCAGGGATAAAAAGAGAAATGAAGCTTCAGATAGCTGATACAGGGAACTGTGTGAGAAAAATCAATGTGGAAGCAAGAACCACCTGGAAATGTTAAAGGAGGAAGCCTGCTCTGCTATGTGAAATCTTGATTTTACAGTTGTTAAATCTGAGCTGCTGGGAAAGAGGAAACTGGCCAGAGCACCCAGTGTAGCATTCTCTGTGTTTGGTTGTTCAAAACCTCTTGAACCTAATTATGATGCTTCAACATCACCAACTGAAAAATGTAATTATGAAGAAAGCAAGGAAGAATCTACTGATGAAATTGAAAGAAACAAATTCCAGTTGTTCCACTGGAAGAAAAAAAAAGAAGAGAAAAGAATGGGGTGATTATAGTGACTGATACTCAGGAGAAGCCACTTCTAATTTGCATGAGGATGGTTAAACTCAATCATAGAGTTTCTATGTATCTGTACATTTAGAAAAAGATAACTTCTGTAAGGGTAACATGAGAACATCCAGTCTCTCACAGTGAATGTGTTATTTTCATAATATATGGAAATATCCCAAAGGTGGGGTAGCTAGACAGATTTCAAGCCATAAACTTAGAGGCATGAAAAGGAAGACGAAAGCAGAATAATGTGAAGATGGACAGACATGTATTGTGAGTCATGGAGAACTGGAAAGTGGACAGCAACACACTACTGTTATGAACAAATAGTTCAGAGTTTCATCTATTTAGCAAGAACTCCTAAAAGAGTATTTAAAAAAAAAAAAAAAGATAGCAAGAGTGAATGAAAAACAGCAGAGAAAAATGAAACACGGGAAGTCAGGAAAAGGCTGTACTAAGTCCTCTTGATCAGAAGACTCTAGATGGAGGGAGACCTCCCAGGAATTGCAAGAAACACGCTGCCAGGGATCACGATGAGAAGAAACAACCTGTGCATGGTTCTTTAGAGGAAGATTTACGCTACTGACACGATTTTAGTCTTTCATCTAAACTGGAGGGAATACAAGAAGGGATAAGGAACGTAAGAAAATTACCACAGGACAAGAACTGATGACATTATCAGTAGAGTTGACATATTTGGCCATACAGTAGGGCTCAAAATGAGAAATAAATTGTCTGCCACAGAATGGTTCATGCTATCAAACGAGGAGATAACTACTTTGCTTACAAGCTCTTTGATAAGCTAAGCAGCTATTATCTATGGATTTTCACTTGAAAATAACATCTCTGGATGTTGAAGGTCTAAACAGTGTAATCACCCAAGAAAACCACTGGCAAAAGTTACCCCCTCCCGGCCCAAAACCAACAACCACAACTCTAGGTGAAATCCAGAGCAAAACCAGCTGCAGTTGCATTAATTTGTTTCAGTGAACATTTTTTCAGAAATGACTAAAAGCGATAATGATCAGACAATATTTACAGTCTCAGCTGAAGCAAAAGAAGACAACTGGATATTTGCTAAACATACACTTCTTCAGTTTCTGTGTCAACTGAAGGATAAAGACATCCACTGTTACTAAACCATATTGTCATGAGGTTACTAAAAACAAAAAGCTCAAAGGAAGCCCACAATAACATAACAGTAACAATAATGACAACTCTTCAAAGGATTTCTCTCCCAATAATAACTATTTGCAAAAGGAGAAATCAGGCTTTGGAGCACTCCAGTTTTACACAGAAGCCTCACCAAGAGAACCTGATTAATGAACAATAGCTAAAGAAGCAGGTGCAGTATCAACCTTTCTACTTTATCACTTCCATCTCCCAAATTACTAGAGAGGACTCTACACAAAGGAATAAGATTATACATTTTATTCACATCCTTATAATTTATATCTCAAAAATAGATTTAATGCTAACCTCTAACTCTTTCATGAGCAGAACAAGATCTGCAGATCCTGGCTCCCTTAAATCGTTGTATCATGACCCATTTTAAGTAGGGGGATAGTTGGCGCGAATCCAAAAATCCAGAAATGAGCAAATTAATTCTTTGTGTTATCAGAACAAAGCTTGCATGTGTCAGATGGCACAATGGGTTTTTATTAAAAGGTAAAATAAGATAAAAGAACAGCTCAAGAATGAAATTTAAACACTAGAGAGAAGAAGGATTCAGGAAATTCATATATTAGATGCTCAAGGAGATACAAATAAAAACTAATAAAAGTAAGCTGCATATGGGCTACTAAGAGAGAAGTAATTGAGTACACAAACAGATATAGAAAGACATGCTTGTAGGTTTTTTTTTAAGTGGTAAAATATTAGCTCAAAAGTCAAAGGGGATTAAAGAGCAACACATTCTTCTACCAGTTAACAGCCACAAACAAAAAGCAGTTGAACAGCTACGCAAGCCCTGTGCTGCTTTTACTAATTATTATAAAATTCTCTTTGTCATATGCTAAGCTCTGTAGTTACTACAGATGGCTGGAAGTAGTAGTTTTGCTAAAGATGTGAAACAGATAAAGAACAGGATAAAAAAATAATGGAACAACTTTTATAGGCAATGGCAAGTATAAAAACTGGCAAGACTCCCAAGACTGCTGCCTTTTGAATGTAATTTTTCAAAGTATGTGAAGTGACACTAGTTTTTCCTTGATATGTTTAATGGTGTTTTGCCTGAGGAAGAATCTATCCTATCTATAGAAGAAGCTGCCTTGTGTTCTCCCTGCAGCTGCCTTTGTGTTCTCCCTAAAACGAGAAATGCCCTCACCCTGTACAACTGACATCTCATTTGGTGAAGATCACTGGATGTCAAATAATCTTTGAAGAGAACAGCAAAAGATTAGAGATGTATTTTTTCTGTTCTCAACTGATGAATGTTTAGCTATTGAACTTGATGCATATGAGTCCTGCTCTTAAAATGGACCACTTTTCCTCACACTAGTCAATAAGCATAAGCTTTAGGCAATTACACTGGTTGTTCCCTTTTTGATTTATTAAAGGAAGTAAACAGCAACATATTTATTGACTCTTCTACTAATAAAGCTTTTTGTAAAGCCTTTTCAATAAAAAATATGATTTTGTGAATTTTTTACAGGAGGAAAAATCACAGAAGCACAATAAAGACTATTGTCTTGTTCACAAATTTTCTACTATCAACATTTAATGACAAATTATTTATTAAACATAAATTAATGTCAAAATATTATTCTGTGTGTGACTAGACAGCTACACACTGCCAAAATATCAAAAGTTATCCCTTTAGAAAGCATCACGTGCCAAACAGGTAATAAATGCCATCAAATGTCTGGAAATGAAGTATCAGGAAATCTAGAAAAGCTACATAATGGTATTCAGCAAATGCCAAACTGGGGCAAATGCCAGATCTGGGGTCTGATGGAAGTAAATAATTTCCAGGCTACGGAAAACACAGTGATTTTTTTGCCAAAGGTATCTTCCATCTGTCTAATTTTTTCCCTTCTTTCTGCAATTATTCCAGAAAGAATTACCCTGGCAGGAATGCAGAGAGCATCCTTATAATTCCCCATGAACTAAGAGACAAGCAATGGAGCAAGCATGCCAATATTCTGTACAAACCCGGTAACCAACTAGCACTCCTGCATGTGTGCAAAAGCCAGGCAGATAAAAGCTCTTGCAGATAGAAGCTGTGTTGGACCAATGCAACATATATGCTTCCACAAGAAAGTTGTGGCAGCCCACTACAAATTACTCTGTACAAATATTCCTTAAGAGGATTCAAGGATAAGCAGGAGGACAGAGCAGAAGGTGCTTTCTTTCCTTTCCGAATGGCAGCAATGAAACGAACTGTAAGCTTCATCACGAACTTGCCAGTTTGCAACATCAGGGAAGACAATTTATGCATATGGTAGACCAGTTATTTACTGAAGACTCAAAAGCTCTAGTCATAGCTTTAAGCATAAAATCAGCTTTAACTGCCACTTTATCCTGTGGCTGCAAACCTTCAAGTAAAGCATCACGTTTCTCAGACCTCTGGGATTTTTCACGTTGCTTGTTTCAAACAGAAATTTTGCCTTACTTGCTGATGTGTGACTAAGAAACAGTCACTCCAACTAACTTGGATTAATCATTCCATATGGTGTGAGATAATAAATCTAATAAAGAAATGTACATATAAGTCACAGGGAAGGCGACAAAAAATTTAACAGATTGCCATTGCAATAGCATAGTGGTCTGTCCAGCACAGACCTGCTTACAAGAACGGCCTACCATATAAGAAGAGATTTTTGGTCCACACCTATTCTTGGAAAAATGCTATTTTCTAATGACCTAAACATTGTGAATGTGCAGTATATTTGTTAAATAATTCCTGCCCCCTAAAGCCAAATGCCTCAATAAATAACTTCATTCTGGAATAGTGTTTAAATTGTAAATTTACCTTAATATAATTTAAAACAAATAAAGAAACAGCTTTACTTGTTGATTTAAAAATAAATGTACTTGTAATAAAAGTAAGAGAGTCAAGCCTAAGTCTCTTTCCCATTTTTCAAAATGTGTAAGACAACAGAGAAATTGCTCACACGATCTTTTTCCAATATATTTAAAGAAAGATTTATGTGCATACATTAAAAAAAAGATACATCCAAACATAGTGCATATATGGACCCTATGCTGAGAAGCAAGTAAGGTATATTTTTTTACATGATGGATGTGTACAAATTTTAAAACATTATGCACCACATATTGCTGAGATGTAATCCAATAAGAAAATATTAAGAATAGAATGATTTTTTAAATGAGATTTTTATCTTCACTAAAACAGTCTCACAGACATAGAGATCTATAATTTTCTTTGCCAGTACATAAAGGAGTACAAACATCTTCTTATTGATCAAAGGAAAAAAAAATCCCCAAACCAGAAGAATATAGTCAAGGAAATACAGAAGCTTCTTTAATAGGAAACACTAACCCATCGAATATGTTCCTACTGGGCACAGAACAAACAGATATTTAAATATATTTGAGAGTTTATATTTCCATCGGTGTTGAAATTATATCTGTCCTAGAATATATCTTTGTTCAACCTATGGTAAATTAAATGTTTTCTGGTTTGATAAACATGAGTTAGTCATTTCACTCAAACCACAAACATGGTTATTGGTCAGTGAAATGAGGCTAATGATGATAAATTTCACTTCATTAAACATAGAAATATTATATATTGATATAACTGAACCTCAGACACAAACAAGCAAAAATATCACTTTTTTTGTCATCTTAATTATGCTATTTACAAGGCTGTGATTTGAAAATCCATTCAGCCTCCCAGATGAATGAAATACTTATTTAAAGAAAGGGAAATTTACACAGCCTCTCAGAAAGGGAAGAGGATGAGTTGCAATCCCTCAGTTGCAAGGGGATGGGTACCAGCCTCTGGAGTGTGAGTCACGGGCTCCCTCTTGGGATGCCACACTTGTGCTTGCTTGAGGCAAAGATGGAATTGTCTCAGAAACCAGTCCAACAGCACACAGCTGTAATGGCTGCAAATATGGCTGAGCACGGCAAAGACTTCCATCGTTCATAGGGCTAAAAGGGGAACACAAAAAGCAATGCTGCAATATCCTGTCACAGTGTTGGAATTGTTGCCTTTGAAATCCACAACCTGAATATTTAAGTTGTCAGCCACTGATGGTTAGTGAAAACCTAAACAGCATCATACAGATTTCACTGTGAAATTAATGACTGTGGAGTAGGTAGGAAAATCCAGTAAGTTCCAGAGAGTCATTTGAAAAAAAGATTTAACAGAAAAAACCTCAGCCAATCAAAAAAACCAAAACTCAGCCCACAATAAACAGCTCTTTTATGGGCAGTCAATACTCAGAGTAAAGAGCCAAACACATCCCAAGATTTAAGCCACTTAAATCAATATTTTTGTCACTGATTTAAACCAGGAGAATCTTTAAAACTCAAAAGCCAGCCTAATTAATGAAGCATTCAAAACCAAAGAAAAACATCAAATAGTTTATTAGTGACTTCAAAGTACCAGTTTTAAAGTGAGCCACTATATCTTGCTCTAGCATCACATTTGGCTCTAGCCATCCATTTCTTGTTTCTGTGGAACCCTTAGAAAGGAAAGAGCCTGGTTTTGAATAAACAAGTAATTTGTTTCACCAAGTTGCTCAGCTGAAACAGTGCTTCATGAAGTGTCTTTCTGTCTAACCTTCAGTCTCTTTCCATAAAAACACATGCATACACACGTACCTGTATATATGTCCATGAATGTATACAAGCTTCCCAAACACTTTCAACATTTTTAAGAGATACAGGGATGTCAAAGTGTCAAGTTCACACAAGTTTCATGGAAACACAGACTAAGCAGGTGCAAGGTCATGGTTCTACTGCAGGGGCCACTTTGAGCCTCTTCTCCCAGTGATAACCTTGAGTGAGCAAAGTGGAAGGAGGGGACTCTGAAAGTGAACTAATACAATCACTTTAAAAGCTCCCAGATTCAGAGAAATTCCCAACAAGAGGTGCTTTAAGCAGACACAGGACACACATTCTTTTTTTTTTTGTTTTTTTTTCACAGCTGCTCCAGTAGCTTCGTGGCTCATACACAATCCTGCTACCTTTAACAGATTTTCATGGATATAACCAGATGTGTAATTTGGTGCTACATTCTTTATGAAAACAAGACACTGCCTTGGCTAATGAGAATGATTTGATGGTGCCCTTAACCTTCCCACCTTTGGCTTGGGACAACAGAGTGATCTGTTAGCTCATTCAAAAGAAAAAAGTAAAGATCAAGAGAAGATAATTGCTGACTTACTGCAGAAAAGCCAGAGATATACTGTGGATATACACCCAGGAATGGGTTACTACTAAAGAAATAAATAAACAACCCCCTCTAAAATAATAAAAAAACAAAACATTACCGAAGTTTTGGTAGTGTCTACATCAATAACTAGAAGGCATAAGCATCACATTAATGACTGTCACTTGGATGAACTGCAGAAACTGAAAATAGAAGAGCTCAAAAAGGAAAGAAAATAACTAAAAAAGTAACGCAGTGAAAAAAAATGTGACAATAAATCTGCAATACAAGCAGTAAATTTACAATACAAATACAACAACTGAGAAATCCAGTTCTTAAAAATAAGTCACATTTGGAAAGCCTCGATGACACAAAAGGCTTGGGGATGACCTAGGGTAAAAATTAAAGGTTTAAAACCTGTACTTTGAAGCAGGAGAATAGGAAGGAACTATGTTCTCACAACCAACTCCTATTTTATATTTGCACCTGACAATCCGTAACCACAGCAACACAAAAAAATCCAATCCAATCCAATCCAAAAGCCCAAACAAACAAAAAAAATGAAAATGGAAAAAGAAAATAGAGTTCATTGAGAGGAGAACAGAAAAAACCTACTTACTAAAACTGACAGAAAGATGGAAGTGGATCTTAGCCACTGTCTACTCTAATGAACAGAATACAGAGGTGAATGAACTTAAGAAGTCTTATGAATCTCCAGTCTCCAAGACTTTGTACATTTTCTGTCTCTTTGTCATTTATACTACAGCACTGGAATTATTTTTGTTGAAATTGAGGAGGGATATTTTTGAAGTTTGTTACATTATTTAGTAAATAAGTAAGTTAACTTGGTAAGAGGAAAAGGAGGTCATATAGTATTCAAAGAGATACAATACTTGTTTTCTTTTTTCCCCTCCAGTGCTCTGCATTGAAATCTGAAAAGCCCGTTTCAGATTCTGCACGTTGCTATTGCACATGTAATAATAGGACACACTGGCCTTTGATACAATTCTTTCCAGGGAACAAAAGCTTCCTTTGGTACAACTACAGCCACTGCTTGTTGTAGGTTACACATGTCTTTCCAGTCAAGCATGATTAATAACTGTTAAAAAAAATGCTCATGACCCATGGCAAGTATTCTTTCAACTATAATACCAGCATTATGGGTTCTGAATCTCAGTAATTTTAAAATGTGCTTCTACAATGGAACTATAATTTAATTACTTTTTCTGCAGCCTGTTCCATTTTGTTTCATCACTTTGATTGCACCATGCACTTGGCAGCTTATGGAAGACTGCATCTGCCTCCAGGATTATTTCACTGGGCTCTTTCGACATCTGTTTCTGAAAATGACTTTATTTGCAGTGGCATAAAGAATAATCAGAGACTTGTTTAATCCAGATAAATTGGAAAAGAGAGAGACACAGAGACAGAGTTGGAGACACGGAAGAGACCAGGGAAAAAGAGAAAGCAGATCTACGCTGCACGCTGAAGACATCAAAATAACCTCTCCTCTTCCTGTGCTTCTGCAAATGTTGTTATCTGATGGATGATATGATACATGAAAAGATGCGTCACTAAGTCAGCTCCTTTTAATGTTTAGTGGGAGCTCACAGATGCAATACAGTCTAGCTACAGCTTCATGCTGTGCTTGATCAGTTTAATAAAATTTTCAGGAATTACATTTGCAACCTCATCCACTGGGAATCACAATGCAGTCTGAAATGATCCATAGCAGTTGACAAAAGCCCTTATAACAAATGAGCTAAATCCAGACTCCAGCCTGACCTGACATCCTTCCAAAGGCAGCTACAGCCAGCACCTGTTGCTGAGTGCCACTGCACAGCTATGGACCGAGCACACAGTTCAGCATAACTTCCCACATATCAGCCCTCGTGAACGGGGTCACCTGTGTATCAGATGATCAAGTGCAAGGCATCTAAAACATGCCCATGCCTGCCTGAGCTTTGATTCAACACAATGGAAACCATCACTGTTGATTCCTGTTTACTTTTGTGTTATAGATTTGTTAACTCACAAACCATTTTAAGCAGTTAAAGACATGCCCTCTAAAAGATCACAAGTGTTGGCAAGGTTTTATTTCGTTCTTTAGTTTTCTTTGCCTGTTTTTTTTGTGGAGGGTGAACATACATTTCTCAAGACACATCCACTGCCTCTCTAAGAAAGTACTGCAGGAAGGCAGCTCTGGCAACCGAAGCAGACAGCAAAGCTTTAGGGACAAAAACCACTAAAATTCTAGGTGCTAGAAAGCTAGACCATAAGGATAATAAGCAGAACAATTCGTAACATTCTCTTATTTTTGAGAGTTCAAAATCTTGCCATCTTGTGCTTATTTTTGGAGATTTTTTTCTGTTATTTGCTGGTCTTTTAGCCTATATTGTTGCAGCAAGCACATCAGAAATTAACTGGTTTGGACACATGTATTTCCTAGGAATTATTTAAAGACAACTTCAGGGGAGGCCCTGCAGTTCTCAAGAAAACAATGAAGAAAAAACACTGTCCCCAGAACTAAAAGGTATTATGCAAACACACAATAACTGGACACGTTCTTAAGTGATGATACCCATGCACTTTGCGGTTGTCCCCATGAGAAGGTCACGAAAGGGAAAGACAAAAAATTCCTCCTCTTCTGCATTGCACTGCCTCACCTTTCTCCAGCAAAACACAGCAGGTGAGCTGAGGACATGAAAAAAATCTAAGCTTCCACATCGTTGATCTACTTACAGGCAATATGGAAAGCAAAACTCCTCTGGCAACCTGTGTGCTAGTAACTTGGCAAGCTTGACAGTCTGCTTTTGGAAGCCTGGTTATTTTCATAAAAGACATAATCCCCAAAGTAAACAACTCAAACTTTTGGAAGGAAACAGACCAAACCAAAACGTCACAGTTAGCAAAAAGGAAAAGAATCATAAGTGTATTTTGCAAATGAATTACTTGAAACCCAGTAGGAGAAGGTACTCTCCCCTCCTTCCTAGCCAAGTTCACCAATACCTCTCTGAGGTCTGAAGGTGAGGTGAAGATTTGATAGAAGATATCACTATTTACAGAAGGTTTGTTGTTGGCTAATTAGGGAGGGAAGCTGCCCCGAAGAGAGATGCGTTCCAGTGACAGAGCATGCTGTGAAATTCTTATTAAGACTATTAAAAATTATTTTGTTTCTTTTGATTTAGACAAATTTACTTCCTCCCCTCATTTTCCATCTCACAACCTTTGGCTGTAACACAGGAGCTTGCAGGGCCAGTGGCCATGCAAAGAAATTACCCATTGCTTTTCTAGAGCTGCAATGAAAAATGTACACAGCATAAGAAACAGAGAGTCTGAGAAGGATTTGTCATTTTGCCAGTATTTCCAAAGAACAAAAAACATCATGCATAATTAGCAATTCTCCCTAAAGAATTTGCAAGGATGTACTGTTTAGCAGCCAAGGTGAAAATTGGTTTTCCTCTGAAGCACCAGCTAGTGACCACTGTTGGACAATGAGTAGAGATGCCTGCAACTCTTCCAAGTTCTTAAGGACAAGATGTTTGAACACAGATGTTTACCTTAGCTTAGGCATATGAACTTGGAATGAAGCTTTCAAACCACTGGTAGCAACCAAAGAGAAAGAAGCCAAGGCACTCCCTTAAGCACTGATAATAAAAGCAGTTTGTAAGGTTAGGCGCAAGTCAGGACAGGGCAGCATGGGACAAGTGGCTCTTTACTCAGGTTACTTAAGAGAACAATAGAAGTGTCAGCTTGTTGCCTGTGGTGATGCCAGTCTGCCCTCTTAAAACCAGTTTTTTAACAGGTAAAACTTTAGTTTTGAGCAAATTTGAATATCCAGCTTGGAAAGAGTGGAAATTCAGTGGGAATTGTTTGGGTCTTGTCACATGATCAGAAACACTCATTCTCCTCCTCCTGTAACCACAGGTTCCTGGCCAGAGCACTTGAAACTCATCTCAGGAAGAACACCTCATGCTCTGTCCAAGACATTTCCACTGAGCTCCAGCAACAAGAAAAATTCAGTTTATGCAGAAGCACACCCTGCCTTTTACCCACCAATCCTGTCTGAGGCAGAGCACAGAAGCGGTTTTTTGAAGACACTATAAAGGCTAAACTGTACCATGAAAGAGCTTCTCCAAAAATGAAATCTTTGTGTGTCAGCAGAAACAGCAGAGATGCCTCCTGAGTGTCTTGGTACAGGCAGGTCTTTAGCTACTTAGCTGACTATAAAACGGAGTGCTTTAGGCTCCTAATTTCAAGCACATAAAGGATCCTGGAGCCTGCCCAGTGTGTGCACAGACACCAAATCTTGCTATCATGATATAAAATGTTGTCTGCAGTCATTCTATCTTAAAGATCCTATGTGTAGGACAGTTGTCTCCCAGCAGCTGCCCACAGACACTGTCCAAGATTTTCTGGAATCAACTAGGTCCACCCAACAAAGCATCAGAAGAGATGACCTGCTCCATATTATTGCTCTTAGGTCAGCACTATCAAAACACATTTTTCTTGCAGCATTTAAGAAAATCTACTTAAAACTGCTTTCTGATGCAACTGATTTTCATCTACAATGATGTATCTTACTTACACATCCTTGAAGTGAAATCAGCTAAAAGTGGCTGAAATGAAAATGGACTGTTTGTCATGGGCAGACCTAGTTTCTGCCTGTGGCTATCCTTGAGCTCAGTAGGAGAACTTATAAGATACAAAAGGAAAATGATCTGTGTGGGAGGCTTCACTCTGCTCTGCTTAATTAGCTGCTGTTCAATATGTGAAACACAGCAGTGCGCACCTTCATGTCCACACACATGCTTTTAGAAGCAATGTGCACTGGTAACAGGGTTGATGTATCTTCTATAAATTGGAATATGACACCAAAACATCACCAAGAGGAAATAGTCTGCATTACTTTATAAAACAAATCACGATTTTCCCAGACTGCAACAGCCCAAGTAGATCATCTAAGTTTTCAATTGCTTCCATAAAGTGGAAGCTCTGTCTTTGCAAGAGCATTCAGTCACGCTATCTAGAGTCTTCCCAGACTGTACTGTAATGTAAAATCAAGATAATTGAGAGATCAGCCATGCAGTACACACATAGATATATATCTGTTCATTCTAACGGCGTCCTACATGCATAAAACTGCTTGTATCAGCCCAAACCCTCCTCCAGTGCTCAGAGATATTATTCCGATCACATAAAATGCAGCAGCAACCACTATTTCCTCACACAGTCGTTCTATATACAAATGTCAGATTATGTATTGTTCTCGCCAATGCAAATGTCATTTTGGATCGGCCATAGGCTGCAGACGTGCCCCAGATTATTCTGGGTCCCCTATGGAGCTGAGGCACAAATTCTCAGCACCTCACAGGATGAAAAGCCTTTGCCAGTGACAGGCAAGGGTACACTTGTCTTGCCTTTCTGGCATGGAAGAGGCACAAATAAAGTATTAGGTCCATGCACTTCTGACCTGTAAACTGCAGCACCAAACAAAAGCAGGGCAGCCTTGCTGTAGAAGCACAGTTTCTGTGGATACATAAAATTAATTATCCAGCTTCCTTGATCTGTGAGCACAAGTGAGTACAGACTGAGAGGTCACAGGGAGGGTTTTGCTAGGCACAAACTGGACCTTTAAGGAGCATATCAGGCATGTAGAAACCATGTAAAGGAGAATAGCACAACACTTAGTGGGTGCCACTTCGACAGAGATACACTCCTTTACAGTTTCTACAGCAACCTGTTGATTATGAAAGGCTGATGGGAGATTCCTGTGAAATAAGAGGGAGAAAACCAAGGCCATATAGGAAAAGGATATATCATACATACCTGACATGCTAATTGTTTCCTTCTGTTTCCCTTGATTTCCCTGTGCTCTAAATAGGAAAGGTGGTGAACCAGTCTGAAGGATTAACTGGCTTTACTGATAGCCTCCAGAAGACTCTATTTCACAATTTCTCATTGTGACAGATTTGGTTAATGGAAAAATTGAAGGAAAAAGATGTAGACAGTCTGGAAATGTTGAACCTAATAATTTTAATAATTATGTGTGTTTCTTGGTTTCGACTTTTTGGTTTTTTTGCTGAAGTCTGAGAGGCATAAATTCTGTTGAAACATTAGGGCCTTGAAAAGAATTACATAGGTAGTTTGCTATTATGTCTAGGTAAACAAAAACCCCTAAAATCTCCAAAATCACACCACTGCCTCCCAGAGTGTTTCTTCAAAGATGTCATTTTAAAGCCTCGGGCACCATGTTTCATATGAGGTGTGTGTGTTAACAGAGGGATATCTGGGATGATATCCCCAAGTCCTAGGCAAACTCTCTTCACTCTGAACCATGCTGCCTGTCTTCTTCCCTGCTATAGGTCTCTGCCAGCTAGTTCAAGACACTCAAGCCAAACATTTTGAATTTCTGCAAGATGCTTTGTTAAGAATTCCTAAAGGAAAAACTAGTCTAAAATTTCTATTTCTGTTACCTAAAAATATGTCAAATATCAGTTGCAGCTGAAAAACAGTGGAAGCCAGCTCTCCAAAGAATACAGACAACCAAGATAACTACAATACTGAAATGTTACTGTACTCTTAATAGTAACAGAAAAAATAATAGCAAAACAACAGAGAAATGCAAAGCTGACTAAATACTTAAGAAGCAGTACTTTTCAGGTCATGCAAATACATAATCAAAGTCTTTTTATTCCCTGAAACACAGAAGCCGATGAAGAAGTTACAGCTCCCATGTTCTTTTCCTTCCCCTACACACCCATTCACACCACTGCCCTGTTGCTGACATCCTGGCACTTCTGAAAATTACTCAATGGATCTTACCTCCTCCTTACCAATGGACTATTAACACAATCTAGCTAGCTTGACTTTAAGTGCAGACTGAATATACTAACAGCTTCATTCTTTCAGAAAATGAGATATGTGGTTATTAATTTTGTCACCAGAGTCCTCAGTTTCTTACTTGTGTCTATAAAATTCCTTTCAGATGACATACTTTAAAAAAAATTAAGAATCCATGTAGTGGAGGATAAAATGACTCATATATTCTAGGAAAATATAAGCTTGTAACTGAGACATGTAGGTTTGGCTGAAAGCAAATTTGTGCATAGCCTATTACAAAAGACATCTTGTTGGTCTCTCCCTTAAATGCATAAATAACTGAGACGGGCTGCTTGCAAAATTTTCATGAAAACAGCTCTTTCATTGAAAACTGAGTTATTCTGTTGCTGTTTCCTTTGTAATTTTAAACAGAGTCTTATTTTTTGCATGAAGGACATTCCAAATCCCACTTTCCAGTTTTAATCACAAAACCGTCTTGCAGCATGTATTAGAATAACAATGGTTCTTCCCAGGGAGAGGACTTTGCTGGATGAAGTGGCAGTTAGCAAATATCACATAACTGGTAGAATAACAAGCAGGAACCCACGCTCTCTCCCTTTCCTCCTTTCCGATCTTGCCCAGAGCAGTTTCAATCTGAGTTTTGAGGGAAAAGTCTCTTTCCTTGCGGAAAGTACCTTTCCTGTTCTCTCCTTGCTTGAACATAAATGCACTTCTCTGGACTGTGAGAGGAAGGAGTTGTGCCTCCATGTGGAAGAGGGACACAGTCCACTGTCCTTTCATCCCACAGCTAGCAATGACTAAGGGCAGGCACAAAGCCCTGCACTGACAGCACATACACTACAGAAAATGACAGAGTTACTCTGAAGCCCAGGTTCAGATGGGCAAAAGCTCATGCCCAGTGCTTCCTCTGCAGGGTGCAGCCAGAATATACAGAAACCAGTCCAAGGATTCAGGTGCAGCTGAAGTCATCAACCAGCTCCACCATCTCCTGCACTGTGGCTGTCCCCCAGATTCTGCAGGAATTCTGGCCAAGCCCAGGCCTGCTAGTTAGACCTATATATCCTATCATTGCCACCTCAACACTCAAAAACTTACAACCTTGTGCTGCAAATTCTGCAGCCAATGAAGACAGCAAATAACCTCCCATGGACTATCTGGGGACTTACTGAGCTCATAGCAAGGGCACCAAGGGCTCCACAGCTACACAGGACCAAAGCAAGTGGAAACTACATCAAGTTCTATATGTAGGCTTAGCTGTGAGAGCATTTGTCTGCTTTCTAGCAAGGGTTAACCCAATCAATACTGCAGGTTTCTGCCAACATGGGCTATCAAGGGACAGGAACATGCAGCTCTTGGGTGCTAAAGCTGTGCCAATGCAACCTTCCAGGTCAGTATGTGGCCAGAACCACATACCAACCAGAAGCACTTTACTGTGCTTACTGGGTACAAGCTATAATGTGCTCACTTGATATTCAAAGCTGTAAACACAGGAGGTGCCCTTAATTTCACTGACTGAAAGGATACAGAACTGGGTCTTATCCTTGTAATATTACCTTGAACTCTGCAAGGTGAGCAACCATTTACATCTTTAGTAGATTAAAAGTGCTGGCTTCATTTGAGTTTGCTTTTCAAATAAATTTAATTTTGAGGATTCTGTGTCCTTTTTGTTCCTGGTATGTAAAAAGCTAATCCACTTATTTTCAAACACATCCCTGCTTTAAGGTGCTTTATGACAACAATTTTTTTTTTTTTTACAGAGTTACAATTTATCATATACTGCCACCAAAGATGATTAAATCCACAATATTGCAATACTGGAGAAGTTAAGTGATCACTGTGAACAACGGATCTAGATCAACCACTGCTGGTCACCAGTTTGACAAATACTATGTTTTTATCCTGTTGGTAAATTGTCTGTAAAGAAAATGAAGTTCTAAGTGTGTTTGCCATTCTCTGGCATACTGGATTTGATTTATCTAGCTCCAGGTTTATCTTGAACTGTTTACCCTAAATAGCAAACTGACTGGACAACATACAGCATCTGGCATTCAAAGATGGCTGTGTGAGCATCCAACTTGGTTTATCCCATCACAGGGCAATATGGCTTAAATTAACATAAAATAGTATTAATGAATTTATTACAACGTGGTTTATAAGTATCTGAGGCACTGAGAGATCCAAACAGAAAGTTTCTCATTTAATATTTTGTTTAGAAGTTGTTGGTTTCAAACTACAGTTTCATGCCTAATGTAACCACCCCTTCTAAACACTGATAAGTCTTTAAATGTAGCCATGAAGCTGAATTAAAATTTCCATGGCCACAGAAAAATAAATAAATTCAAATTAATCAAACGCTCCTCCTCTATGTATGTATGTATGTATGTATGTATGTATTTATATATATAAAACTGTAAGTGACCCTGAACCACGTACAACTCAGACTCCCAATCTCCTGGTGCCACAGCAGGCAAGCCCACGTGCACATTGCACATCCTTATCTCCCATACACATACTATTACTTTCACATCCTCAGCAGCCCCCTTCCATAACCTGACAGACAATGCAGAATATTTAATAAGAAGATGCTGAAACTGCTTTTTTTCCATAAACTATTTGGGAAGTGGCAGATAATGTTCTTTTTTCTGACTATTTTCCTTTCTCTTTCATTAGAAAACTCCTAAGAAGGTGCTGTCACATCAGAACAGTGGCACCACACATCTTCACCCTGCAAAAATGAAAGCAGAGATACAGAAACTTGTCATGTGATGAGAAATGCAGTTTTAAGAATTCCTCATAGTTTTTACTATTTCTTTGTTTCTTTCGTGCAGTCCTCCATCTCCTCAGTAATGCTCATGCAACCATACACTGAACAAAACTGGAAATTATTTGATTTGAAAACCAAACCAAACACAAAAATAAACTCAAAGTCTAGGTCTGGTTTGTAGCACAACCCTACAAATAAATATCTGATACAATGTGGAAGTGGGTGAAAAACAGTGCAGGAATGGTGCCTTATTAAAATCGCTTTGCTGGCTGAGAAAACACTTGTGTAACCACACCTGTCTACACAGAATGGATGGTAGTGAAGAATCAGATGTTACAATTTTCCATAGTCATCTACCCCATTTCTAGTTGGCCAGGGTTAAAATTTTCTGCTGTTTTCATGTGACCACATGAAAGCTTGCTATCTGTTTGTAATCCCTTGCTGCTTCTCAATCATGCTGACCCCTTCTATGAATGGAGGAGGAGATTTGTGGAGCTGAATGTCTCAGCAATGTGCCATGAATTGCCTTTCTTCTGGCAAAAGAGGAGTGGTCATTTCTTACTACCACCACTTTCATCAGTCTTAGAGCTGCAGTGTTCACCGGTAACCAAACTGGAAAGATTGTCAAATTGCGAGGCTAAATTAACCTGCAAATTTTCTTCAGCAATTCACACATCAAAACATAGTTGTGATAGCTAAATGCTCAATATGGACTGAGAAGTCAAGAGAAGAAAAACATATTTACTGTGCCTTCTTATATATTAATTATAACTTTCTAAGAAAATAAAAGCTTTATTGCAAACACATTTTGATTACAGAATGAAAATGTTCTTTCACATTTCAAAAATGTTTCAAGATCCCAGAAAGAAGACAAAGTGTAAGGCTGTTAAAATTATCACCTGCTCATCGAGAAATGGTACACAAAATGCTTATGGTGAATTTTAATGCAGTAGAAATGCCGACGCTATTTCTTCAAGACGTCTTTCCCCTATTTTAGAAAAGCACTTGGGCCCAGATGTTACCAGGTGAAATTCAGCAGCAGATGTCCTGTCAAAGGCATGCCAAGCAACTTGAATTTATTTTAGTGATCTGCTGGCATTCCAGAGTAAATGGCTCAGTGTTATTAACTGAATTCTCCTGGCTCACCTGGAATGGATTTCAACCCATTTTTGTCTTGCAGGAAGAACCACACAAAAGTAATCTGATTAGTTTAGATGCTCCTGGAATGAATAAAGATGATGCTTTTATTGAAGTGTATGGCAAGGAACAACTACTACCAGCAGCATATTTCCTGCTTTTCCCAAAGACCCAAAAGCAAACTTTACTGTCCTGTTATTATGCCAGTATCACAGCATGTCTTTCCACAACCATCTTAATCTGACAATTTTGCTAATGTGATTTTTGGAGATGAGTTGAAATCAAGACCTGAGCTGGGAATGCTGAACTCTGAAGTGTCGCTTCTTCCTAACTTTGCTGACAATTAGAAGTATTTCCACCAAAGCCCAACGGAAAGATTTAAGCTTCAAAAGCTTAACTTTATTTCTGTTTTTGTCCTCCATCAAACAAGATAATTGCCTATATTTTAATAATTTGCAGTGCCTTTCCCAATGCAAGTAAGGCTCTGCAGTTCCTTACCAAGTGTCTCTAGACCAGGAAAGGACTGTTGCTCTGGCCAGTTGGAGAGCGTATGCCAGTGACCACAAAACCACAAAGATCTAAGCAACCAAGGATTGCATACTCCTAGCATCTCCCAGTGGTCCTGCTGTCCTCAGCAGCCCTCTGATCCAACCTCATGACCCACATCCTGCCCAGTCAAACAAAATCTACATTGACACTTGTTCCTGGCTCTCGGCTCCAAACTTTTCTGTGCTGCCTTCTGCAGTCGTGGTAGCCTGGTGGCCTCCTGCCAACACTACCTTTGAACCAATGTGAATTTTTCCACATCTTCAAAGCTAGACAGACACCGCCTCTCCCTACATAACAAACCAGAGAATGATCATTATCTACCACTGGCTTGTACCCTCCAGACTTGGGACAACAAAACATCCAAAGCTCAGCCTGTCCCACAGCTATCCCCCTCCCTGCTTGTTGCCATCACAGCTGTGCACACTGCATTGGGAACCTTGGGGACCAGACCAGTCTGCCTTGCTCATGGCCAGCAGCCAAGAGGGACAGATGAGCCTGGCTGCACTTCCCCCTTCCCAGACTACTCAGAGTCAGTTCCCAGTTCTTATCCTTCTCCCTGCCACCCCGGGGCAGGGCCAGCAGCAAAGTCTCCTGTCTCCAGTTCATCTGATTTACACACAAGACTGTAATTTCCTTTCCTGAAGCCATCCTTGCTCTTCATCACACCATTTTCAATTCCTAGATTAACTTCTCTGACAACATCCTCATTCATTACACCAAACTGATTCATGTCCTGAACACTGCATATCTCATGCTCAAAGGGAATGCTGGTCCTCTGGAAAAACGGCTGCAATGATGTAATTCGGGACTGCAACACAACATGGGTGAATAATAAGGCCAAGTCAGAGGCACAGAAGAAACCACACATCTGGCTTCTCCTGACTTCTAAGAGCTCGTTTCTGCCACTTAAAAGTTCTTTTCATGTTGGTTTTCAGTGCAATGCTGCATGCTCGTTGTTAAGCACTGACAGTGGGGTTAGTGCCACAGTGGAAACAGATAAAAAGAGAGCCTCTGTCTTGATATATATCCTTTCAAGCAAAAAAGATGCATAAAGAAAAGAGACTGAACCCCTGTGGCCTCACAGAACTCCATGATCACCTCCCACCACCAGCCAAGTAACATCTACAGGCATCACAACCCTGAACCACTACTAGGGGACACACAGGAATTCCTTCATCTGCAAAAAAAGCTAAAACTCAGCTTAAGTCTATATTGTTATCAATCAATTGTGGCAGCTCTTACAGCATAGACATTAAATCCCCAGTGTTCAACCAGCCTTCATTCATAAACACAGTCTGGATTGGTTTGGTTTTCTTTCTGAGCAAAAATTTGCACTGCAAGCCTCCTCAGTATGGAGGCTATGCCCTAGCCTTTACTTCATTAAGCTTCATTGTTCTAATCAATAGCACATCCACTTTTGTTCTGCTTTACAATTAACATCACATAACATCCCACACCAAGACTTTTTAAAATGAGAGTCAGAGCTGCATGCAAAAGACCAATGCCAAAAAAAGCAGCCCTACCTTTGATTCTGCCCTCTTCTCCCGTGCAAGCCTTGCAACTGCTATGCTCACTGTTTCAATTTTTAATAAGTGCAATTTTAATATGTTGAGAATTTTAGGCACTCAAAAAATTCACAGACATGTTTGAGCCTCTCAGTATAAAGGGTCACTCTATGCTAAATTAAAAAGGAGTGAATAATCACTTATTTTGAACAAAGACTCTTTTTGTTTTCTGAAGTTGTTGCTATGCACATTCATGTGAGAATATAACTTGATCACAGGAAACAAGAAAGCTTTGTAGTTTGCATTTTTGGGGCTTACAACCACAGTCCTGTTCAGAGTGGTCACAAAGACATCACTTGACTTTTCACCAATATTAGTAATGAAGCAATCTTTTCTTGCTAATGTTTAGTGCTGCAAAATTAATAAAAGTGACATGTCTTTGTGGATCTGGAAGCCTGTTTTCTGTAGTGTTTCTTGGTGTTTCAGATGCCAAGTGGTACCAGCCATGGGCAGTGGGTGACGGTTCAGGCTTCGTGGAGCTGTGCCCCTTCCAGACAGTTCACACAGTGCAAGCCACATCCCAGACCTGCCCGTGCTGTCCCCACCAGCCTTTTACTTTGCATTTTGGACATAGCATGATGTCCCCTATAGCGTAAGGCAAGGCTGCCTCAGTGAAATCATGCTCTCAGGGAAGATTTGTGTCATGAGTGATACAGGTGGGGGCATAAAAGACCTACTCAAACCCTGGACTGCTGCTGTGCTGTAGAGTCGTGAGCATGCACCAAAAGAGCTCAAAACAGCTCTCTGGCCCCAGACCAGACCTGGGACAGCCCTGGGCATTTCAACAGCACAGGGTGTCTTCACCTGCAATCATGTAGGTTTAAGTACTCACTCAAAGTACACACAGGCCTTAAGCTAAGGAAAATTAGTTTACAAAGTGTATTTTGCTTAAGAATAAATAGAACAGAGATATGAATATGTGAAGTCACTCTAGAAGATGAGGCAAAAAAGCCCATTCTTGCTGTTGAGGGGGTTTTAGTAAGACACTCAAAACCTGGGAACAGTATTATCTGTTCTTTGACCACAATGAATCACCACCTTAATGTCAGCATCAAAGAAAAACAGCTATCGCTGCCCTTATCCAGTTACTGCTGGGCAAACACGGGAACTTGAGGCTGCAGAGGCAGGAAGAATTCCTCAATCCCCTTCCCACAGAAGGTGTGCTAAGGGTTTGCTTTAAGATTGCTTTAAGTATTGTCTTGTTCTCTATTGGAACATGGGCATGTATGACGTGAGGCATTGAACCGGCTCAGTAGCTCAGGAACAGCAAGCAATGCAAATCATTTCATAAAGCAGCACATACAGAGAGAGTCTCTTTGCCATGGCATGATATCACAGACACTTTTCATCTGTCACTGATCTGTAATTCACTTCGTTTTTGTCACCTTGCATTATCATAGAGTTTAACATTGAAAGAAAACTTTATCCATCAGTTACGTACTCTCATCTGAAAACAGTTTGTGGTAATATTGCTTCTCACATGTAAGAAAATACAGTATAAATTAAAATATTGGAATGGACTGCCTATCTGAAGGAATTTTCTAATAAAATTAGCTGTGTTTTTCTGGCGTTATTAATACTAATTTTCACTGACTATGTATTTAGTGATGTTGTCTATCAGACGTCAGAATGCATCTAATTTGTTCACAGTAATTCGGTAAAATCTTGAGAACCTGCAGACCACAACAACCTTCAATGGGTCAGTGGCAAAGCAGTGTCCACTCACTTTAACCTGAAGCACAATTCCAAGCATTGTGCTTGAGATTGTCACAGAGATGGTGTCAGGTAAGCATTCACACATGAGTTTGCTTAGACAGTGGGATTAGTGCAGTACAAGGGAGACCTTAACATGATGCCTTTACCCTATGGAGACTCTCCTTCTTATTTCTTCTTCTCAGACTAAAACATGGATACAATTTCCACAACATAAAACTGCTTTGTTCACTTCCAAGCTTTGCAACAACTAGAAATAATATCAGAAAAATAGAGGTACCTATTCCGTAACATTTGGAAACTTGAATTAAAATCAGCACCAGTAATTTTCTGCTCCCCAAGTCCCCTGGCCAACAGGGAACTAGAATAATATATAAAGTCAAATTCTCAGGATGTAAAAAACAACAACAAGGCTCTTGCTTGCCTGATTTTTTTGGCTGTTCAGTTTGGTTCTGCTCTGTTAAGCTAGGATGAAATCACAGCAAACACTACACTAACTCTTCTGTTAATTAACAACCTGCTTTGAAACTGCACTTTTCATTCCCACAAGAAGTGCTGCATTTCCACAAAGTATCACTTGTAGTAAGGCATTCAAACATGCTAATCGCAGCTTTGCCTCCCAGGGAGATGTATGAGCTTACTCTGTATCAGTTAAAGGCTTTTGAGTTGATTTCCTTTTATTACTGTTATTATAACTTTGAAAAAGTAGGTTTTTTTTACTTTTGCCAACTTGCACAAATCCAGAACGGTGATGACACTCCGATGTGCTTTACCAAGTTACACATAACCCAGGTAGGTTGACAACAGCTCCACAAAAATGCAGAGGGGAGGGGGCTGGGAAGAAAATTTCTTCAGACATCTCTGGTTTTTTTCCGCGTAGGCTTGTGTGCATTGACTATGATGGGAATGGGATAGAGAAGTGACCGTGGACTGTACAAAGCAGGTGTGACTGCAAATTGCAACAGATGCAAATCCTCCAGTATAGCTTCCTTTAAACCCCATTTTTAAATGATCCCCACTTATATTTTTATTGAGCATTTCAGGCTTTATTCCTCTGCTTTGCTTTTGTTCTCTGCTGGGTAGTTCTTCAAAGATTGAAAAGTTCAGTCACAAGACAACAGGATTCAGCACTTGGTTATTGCAAATTCCTGTTTACTGCAAACACTGACGTAAGTGAATAAAGAATCTGGGTCAAAAAAGCACAACAGAGGATGCTACCTGTCTTTATACTGAATAGCAGACAGCTGGGAAATTGGCAAGCTCTAGCATAAAACCAATGTGAAACTGCTTCAATGACATGATTTTTTTTTTTATGAAGGCATTTTAAATATTCAGCCAAAGTAAGGAAAGTTGGTGTTTCCTATTGAATTAAAGCTTCACTTTCCAATAGATTTAGGCATCTGTGGCTTGTATTTTTGTATCCACACAGCAGTGAAATTCATCTTGCTATGAACAGCAGCACTGATTGTGTTGCTAAACAAATTAGCAGGGGACTGGACCTGTAGATCTGGGAAGAAGATCTCTTCAGAACAGTTGTCCACTGCTAGACAGAGAAAGAAAAGATGCCGTGGAGAACACATTATTAGGATACTGCCTGGGAAGAGAAGCCCCAGGGACATTGCTGTTACACTGATAACATATGATAATCTCCTTAGAAGATTCTAGGATAATGTTATAACAGGAATAAAATTGATGATGCAATTTTTGACCATGTGTAAGTGGTGGGAGATTATACAATATTAAGAAAAAGACAAAAAACAGGCCACTGCATGAAGAGAATCTCTGGAGTGCATGAGAAGTAAGTTAACAAGGCATGGAGAAAAGAACACAAAGGAAGCAGAGAGCCCCAAACCAATTTACAATGAGTCACAGTTCTCCAAAATAACACATCAAACTAAAAATATATCCAGTTGTCATCCAAACAATATGGCACTTTCGGAACCGGATCTTGAAAAGAATAAATTGTCTCCTGAAACTGAGCATTTGGATTTTTTTAATGCAATATGTGATTAATACCTTTAAAAACAATTTAAACACATGAACACACACAATGATATGATGTTGCCTGTTGAAGGTGTTGCCCTCTTTGAAAATGTCACACATACAGAGTTGAGGGCTCTTCAAAAGTTCACACACACAAGAGCATACTCTACCAGCTGTATTTGTATATGAATTTGGTAAAAGCCAGCTGAATTGTTGTTACATTTTTTTCCTGAAAATACATAGCCAAATTACATACACAAAGCCTTTACTACCTCCATCTCACTAGATATTGTTTTCACTGGGACTAATAAAAGTCTAGAGTAAATTAATTTATCTTATTGGTATTACTGCATAGGGATGAGAAAGGCAGATTAGGCTCCAATTTACAGTACTAAAAATAGTCAAATACACTTGCTGTAGGCATTTTAAAAATAGAATTTTATTTTAAAAGTGAAGAAATATTTTTAAAAGTTCCTCTAAATCCCCACTAGATTTCTACAACATGAATAAACCCCCCAAGACTCCTCTAGTGGGAAACATCGGGAACTCTGCTATAAGAATAAATGGTAGCCACATCAATGGTAATGAAAATTGTAGGTAAATTAATTGCCTACAAGCGTGCCTTTATTGTACAAAAAAGAAGTCAGGATAAGATCAATTTGTTACAATGTAGGTGTTACATGTTACAGAGTCAATTAGTGAAATAAAAAGTTGGAGTAAATCCATCACTGTCAATTAAGATGCATTAAATATAAGATTGTTTCTGGTGTTCTTACACATGTAAAGACATTTACCTTTAGGCTACTGTTAGTCAGCCCCTGTGTGTGATCATCAGCCTGCCATCACAGTGCTCGAATTTTAACATTTTAACTCTCTGTTTTCCTCATTTAAAGATGATCTGCTAAGCAAAAAGCTATGTCCCTAGTGCTGCTTTAGGATGTATTAAAGAACTCAGCAGCAGGACCGAGCATTTTTGCTTATACATTGTGTGTAATGTCTTTTGTCCTGCTTTCTTTTCTGGTCCCTTTCCCAGCAAGCAGCTCTGAACTCTGAATCATCTTGATTTGTAAAAGTTTTATTGTTTACTCCTTTTGAAAGACATTTGCTGCTTCATCTTGCTGTAGATCTGGGTGTTTCTGCCACCTCGAAGAAAGAGGGCAATAGGTTTTGGGGACTCGCAGAAAGCCTGGATGCCTGTCAGCTGCCACTCCCACACCTGGAGGAGGGGATGTGTGAGCCCAGGCTGCTGCACTGGAAGGAGGTGCTCTCCCTGCCAATTCGGATGGAGTGTGCCGACAACCCAGTGTGAAGAAGGACCCTGACCTGCTGTGGGATTTGATACACTTCTGAAATTCCCTAAAACTTCTCTGGATGGCTTTGTGCAGCTTACTGTCCTCAAGAATCCCAGTCCTATTGCTCAACCAACAGTGACAGACAAGACTGTTCCCACTGCATGATTACACATATACAGGAACAGAAGGTAAAGAACAAGAACCCACATTTTTCTGCAGGAAACAAGGTCAGCTATCAGTACTAGCACTGCTATTATAGACATCACCAAGCTTACTCAGAGAAGACAACCAACACTGGAGAAAAAGACATATTTCTCTAAATGCCACCCTGCTGTCCCCTCCCATCCCTGCCCACCAGCTTTGAAGAGGGCAAGATATAGCTCTTTGTGAATTCACCAGGCACAGTTTCAGCCATCTCAATGAATGAATGTGATGGCAGAAACAAAAGAATGGTAACATTTTGTTCTACACACTGAACCTCAAAGGTCTTGATCTCAAAATGTCACTGGTCAGAGATGTCCAAATAAATATGCTTCAGAAGAATAGTAACCTTTACTAAAAAGGGACAAGTACTTTCTAAGGATATATGATTTCAGCACAAATACAATGTATATAAATAAAAACAAATCCAGCACCACAGCTGGTCTTTAATGACACTTAATTTACATTACAAAAGCAGAACTGGATGTTTTTGGACCTGGCAAAGGATTGAAAAAGACTGCTTTATCTTCAAACTGCGACTAAAAAAAGCCTCCATTTCCATAGATGTGTCCCAATGCACTACCTTTTTAGTAATGAGTGCTAGATCTAATCAGGTGTATTTCAGGCTAAAACACAAATCCACATCCAGTGGCTCCTTCAGACAGCAAAATTCACCTCAGTAATTTCCCTTTTTGCAGAGAACAAGCCAGCTTTAAGTCCCTGTTGAACTTTCAAACTAGAGTTTAAATGAGACTTGGGAGAGGTATAGTTGTTATGTTGACCACCTGCCTGAATGCTTAACTTAGGTATGAAGTAGATCATACAGCACACGAGTCAACAAGCCTTGTGATCAGCGGTGTCAAAGGCTGACAATACATCTAATAATAACCAACACGGGCACCTCCATATTCAGCATTCATTGCCAGAAGTCAATTATCCCCCATCTATTCAAGGGCCTTTTGAAGTCCTTCTTGTGTTACTTGAAAATGAAATTACACCAGGTCAGGTCAGTTGAAATGGCTGGATTTCTTGTTGGCTGAAATCCACATCTCTCTTTTTTTTTGTCTGTATGTCAATGCTAGCTGCAAACTTCTAGTAAAGCTGCAATATTGTATTTAATTAATTATTTATTGGTTAAAAATAAGCTTTTTAATCCAAGCTAGCATTCACAGATCTCAGAACTCCTTGGGAGCAGTCAGTTTTATTTAGCTTTGGCACCAGTGACTCTACCCAAAGTTTCTCTAAGCTCAAGCTTTTAATGGCAACTGCTCCTCGAGTGCCCTGTTACAGCCCCTTTTTCAGATTGCTGAGGTCTGCCATAAACCTCAGTGAGATGTGAAGTCCAGAACCCTAACATCTGAGCTCCAGACAGGGAGCACTGAGTAAGCTGCGTCAGAAATGCTTTCACCTGGCTGTCATCCAGCTTTCTTCTAATATTTTCGGTTTCAGCATCCTCATTCTGATATAAACGCCACATTATTCCTCTGCTTTTCTCTTCTTACCTATTAAGATTACAAAACTGGCTTTTCCAGCTGCCTATAAGCTGATCTGACATCACTGTCAAAAATTCTCACGCCACATAGAAAATCATCACAATTATAAGCTTTAATATTTCTTTGAGGAAGAGATCAATCCTGAGAGATGAACAATTTTGTTAGGACATCTACCTGGAGATAGCTTTATGCAAGTAATCATTCCATTAGTAGTTAAGAAGGATGTCAATTAAATAAAGAAACTATGCAGATGAGTATTGATATTCTATCAATGAACATGGAAGTACGTGCCCAATCCACACATGAAGAAAACATGATGTCAGAAAAGTGAGGACAGCCAGCTGAAGGAAATCTGGTGCAATTTTACTCTGTCACTCACCTAGGTGATCTAAGGTGACCACTGCTCAATGTTCCCTCCTGTAGACACGGGTAACAGACGCAGTGCCTTCTTATTCAAGGGACTGAGAAGTCTCTTGGGGAGACACACTAAGAGGTAAGTTAGGGTAAAGACAGAGAGGTCATCGTAAAGGTCCAGAAAGAGAAATCAGAGCCTCTGAGTCTCTCCATGATATCAAACGATGTCTCGCTCTGCCTCATGGTGAATATTTTGCTCACATTTTGCTGTAACTAGCTGAGAGCAGTTATATCAACACCTTTGAAATTAAGTTATAAATTTTTGGGTTGATCATATCTTTTCCATTCCTACCAGGTAGGAAGATCAAGAATATTGATGATAAAAATTGAAGGTATTTTACGTCCTGTTCCCTTGTCCCCCAACAAAGTTTAGGACTGAGTCTTATGTGGGTGGATGTTGGTTCAGTCAAGAATACATTTGTATTGAAAAACAAAGCACAACCTACATTCACAGTTAGAAAAGTTACTCCACAAAGCTTGGAGAAAGTACAACAACAAGACCTCATTGGAGAGCTCATTTTAGAGAAAGCACAGCAGGATGTGAAGCCACAGTAAAATAATATTCAAAAAATCTGACCTAGATAACAGTATTTCTTAGTGACTAGAATTCATTAAAAACAACAGATTAAAAATATACTGCACAGGATTCTTTGAAGCCTGAGTGTCACATTCAGATTAAACAAACAAACTTACGTAAAAATGAAAGCAACTTTTTTTTTTTTTCCCTTAACAGAAAAATAACAACGAAGAAAGCTGTGAGTTCTGCTATTAAGAAGAAGTTAATAATAAGTCAGAATATGAAAAAAGCTCTGACTTTGTAGGGTTTTATATGAGTGAACACTGTCTTCGGCTATGAGTGAAGCTGATGAAACTCACAGACCTAAGTGCTGTGGGATACCAAATACAAAAGCAGAACTCAAAGTTCCCATACTATAAACCTAAAGCACTTTCAAATCATTTACTGAAAAAATGTGATGATTAAATTATTCTGTCTCATGGTACCAGTGTATTAGAATATGTTAGGAAACATCCTTTCCTACTTTCCTACTTCTCCCTGAGTGCATGTGCTCAAGCACTATACTAATGCCAAACTGCCTTTCCACATCAAGCCTATATTAACCTTGCAAGTAGAGATGGTTTACTTTAAAAGCTTTACTTTTGTTTAAGCATGAATAAAGGGATGAGATTCATGGAATTACAGATCATTTTTTTTGTTGTTTCTTTTTTCTGTAAAAATAACATGGTGCATCACATTACACCTTTTAGTGTAAATTCAGAACTTTAGATCCCTGCAGAAGGTCCTCTGGAAATTTGAAAGATACTCTCCCAAACCAGCAAAAACAATAATCAAATCTCTAGTTTAAAATTTGCCAAGAAAGGAGAAGAATTACAGAATAAAAATGTACCTTTATGCTTATCACATTTGTGGTAAGCTTGATAGTTTCTTAAAAATTACTCCAAAAGCATCTTTGAATTGTACAACTCCTTTACAGCTGCTGACTGCATGGCTAGTCATTTGTCACATGAGAATACTTACTTTTGCCCTGAATCAGTTACAAGAGCGAAACTTCAGATAATGTTTCTTAGAAGACACTAAAACAATGTAGGTAGATGAGCATGCTCCCTATTTGTTGTTATTCACCTACTACTTGTATTTAGTATTAATTTTCTAATTAACCATCAAGATTTTCTAAACAAACTCATTTAAGGAGCTCAATAAGAAAATGACTACATTTACTAGTTAATGAGCTTCATTCCCTGAAGATAGCAAAGCACTGGTCAACCATGCTGCAGGAAAAGAATGGTTCACTGCAACTTCTCCAGTCAGGACTGTAAGCAACCACTCTGCAAAGCAATTCCTACTGGATTTAATAGTGGCGACTGAAGAATTTGCTGTTCCTCCCATTCTATACCCATATTGCTCCACCGCCACAGTTAAATCTGATGAGTTAGTGTCTCCAAGTTCCCTGCCGCTTCAGCTCATGGCCGCTTTAATACCAAATAAAACCTGAAGGTGAAACACACTGCCCTCAAGCTGGGAGCTGCAGTGGCTGGGGAGCAGGCACACTACATTTTGCTATTTTTACCTCAAGGATAAGAAATTCCAACAGAGGCAGGGCAAAGTAGATGGCAGTAACTTCTTAAGCTGCCTCAATGAAGCTCTTCAATCACAGTCTACAAAGCAAACCCCAGCCTAGTTCCCCATCTGCTCCATGTAAGTCACCCACAATAGGATTTGCTAAAGTATATTGGAATTTTCTTTCTTTGGTTGGCCAAATCACTGACAAATCTCTGGAATTAAACGTTTTATAACTCAATTTCACCAAACAGATGAAACTTCTTGGACAGACAGTTCTGCTCAGTAAAGCAGCTACATGGATGGCTTTGCATCTTGGGCAAAATTGCAGAACTATCAGAATGAAATCTGACTGAACTTTGTGTGTATTTTGTAACTGTACTCTTGCATTTTAGAGCTACTATTTTTAGGCATCACAGACTGTCATCTTCTTGCAGGGCCAGTAATCTAGGGAAAATGTAGGTATTTTGCAATGAGTGCTCTTCCAACTGGAATTTATGCAGATTGTCTCAAAAGTCCTAACAAAACTGGCACCTGGTCAAATGTCTCTAGCGACAGCTACTTCCTGGCAGTCATCCGCAAAATCTCCCTAACATTTCCTTTCTTACCATCCAGAACACCACATTATTTCACTGTATTCAGACTTTAAGCCTACAAGTTAGGTAAAAGGTCCTCCTGCTGCTTCAAAAATCTCTGGCAAGCAGCCTTTTGCTGGATGCTGATTGACTGTGTTTGGTATTTGGCATTTCTGCATAGTTTCTATCATCTGGAAGTTCAAAACATGGCTAACAGTCTGGATGGTTAACACAGGTCAGGCTGCTCTCCTAATGTCAGAGTGCACGCTGCCTTCATCCCTCTGCCCAAAAGTGGAAAGGTAATGATGCTCCCAGTTTTTGCCTCATTTCCTTCTACTCCAGAAGCTTTGAAAAAACTGTTCCAAATTATTTTCCTTTTTTACTGTTCATTCAGAATCATGATGCTTTTTCCCCAATGGATGTTTCTTCTGGATTTAACTGGATGGATATTTCTCCCATTTCCACTGTACAGGACAGAAAAAATAATTTCTCCCTACCCAATGTTCCAAATAACTGATTTGGGCTCTACATTAACTACATAACATTTGCAGCTAAGACTGCCTAAACTATTTAATGCTTAATAAGGATGCATTATTATACATTTTTTCATGCATGAATCTTAGGTTTCCACTTTTAGACTCTTGAGCTGCAGAAAAGAGCACAGCTCCTTGCTGTTCCTTTATAATTATTTACTTCATTTTGCTTGAGGCACTTTTGTGAGGAACACTTCAGCATGAGTTCGGATCTTCAAAGCTAATTTACAGGTGAAGCTGAAAAAAACACTAAAAGATGGAGAACTGCAATATGCCATGACATTCCAAGTAAATGGAATTATATTAGGTAAGGATAATGCCACTTCAGCTCTGAAACAGGAGCTTGTTCTTTGGGAAAGTGTATCTGAACTCTAATACACTAGGGGCAAATCAGGAGCAACATCAGGATATTAAATGGATTTACATCAGTGACAGAAGAGGACTGGTTTCATATAATGTACTTAAAAATTTGAAGGAGGCTCTAGGTCTCCTCTCCCCAACCCTGAGCCCATACAAATCCCCAGGATGTAATTCAGAGGAAAAACAAACAAACCAAAACTACAACTTTCACCTGCACCTTTTTGTTTTTCCAAAGATTTTGTTCTGGTCCTAACACACAGTTTATTTTCAAACTAAGGTCAGCAAACAGATACCCAAGCATCTTCTGTATTTCCTTGAATTCTCCTTTGTTTTTTCCATAGGGAAATACAGGAAAGTCTGTCCTTACAAAGACTGCCCATAATCTCTACTTAAGCTATGACTAAGCATTACTTTGGATCATGCAAGCTCCAAATTCAGTACAGCAAATTTATTAAATTTATATTTTGGTTTTTACTTCTGAGCTAAAAACTCAGCTATAAATATGGGTCTCAGTGAAACTGGAAGGATTTAAACACATATTTACTCCTACACAAGAGAGACATTTAAGCATTATGTTCAACAGCTCTTTGGATATGGGACTTAAGTAAGTCAAGGCAAGTAACATACTCAATTAGCTCTCTGCTTCTGTGATAACACAGTAGTTAAGATGTGGCTGCAGAAGTGACAAATCATACTCTGTACGCCACAAAAAAGATAAGTTAACTATAAAATATAAGTAATTGAGGTGTACTTCAGACATATTGTTGGTTGTACCATGCTCCTGACCCTGTCTTTCAGAATTGTTTTGTCTGATTTACTTCACTAGGAACAAGTGAGCCCCAATATTCGCATGAAGAGTTGCTCCCGTAATTGGGAGAGAACAGATTTTCAAGTTCAGATAAGGCAAAATTAATGTGCCAAAATGCAGTAACTCACCTGAGGATGAGCCTCCTCAGACTACTGTCATAAATCATCATTACTTCAGTCCCTACTCCAGACACTGGAAGAGGCTGTCATTTAAGCCATTGTCTGAAACACAATTTTGGTGACTGTAAAATCTCGTCTGATCCCCAAGTATAAATCCAAATTATCCACAGTGACTGATAGCTGTATTGTTCTCCAAAGCCTTTATATGTCTCAGAAAAGTTGATGTATGTAGAATTTACCATCAGAAATAACATCTTAAAAAAAATTAAAATCTCATTGCAGATGGATACAAGCAAATGACTTTCAAATGATTTTAGAAAAGCTTTTTGCACTTACTAAAGCAAAGAGTTTTAATACCCACATCTCAGGCTTGAAAGCCCAGACATAGCTCTTTAGCAAGGTAGAGTAGCAAGTAGAGATCAAGTAATAGACACATTTATAACCTAATTCTGTGATGATCATCACATGATGATCTCCATATGCATGTATATACATACATAGATTTTTAACTTTATAGTGTATATAGTTTATGAAGACATTAAAAACAGATATTAATTATTCATAAAAGTATTAAAATTGAACCATCTAATTAATGGAGTTTCCAATTATATAAATCCTAGTACTTCTTTCCAAAAAAGTAGCAAAAAGGAAATACCTTTTCCTTTTCATCTTATGATTTAAATTAAAAATAGACTTTAATATACCTTAATCAAAACAAAAAATGCAGCAGTTTAACTGGCAAAATAGAAAATACTTTATTTCATAAAAATACTAGTCTCTGCTTTGCTTGTGCTAGTGCTCCTCAGACTTATTACTGCAATTCTCTTGCAGTTCGGTTAAATGTCAATGCTCCAATTACTTTAATAGTCAAACTGTGTGCTATTTTCACCACAGAGTCATTCAGGCTTGTCATGTTTGACAAATCCAGTAATTGAGATGAACTCTTGGAGAATACTGACATGTAACCAGTCATTTCCTACTGCAGAACATTGACCTCTGCAGCATAAATCACAAAGGATTATTCAGCAGCTTGAAAAAACAAACAGGCTTGTTAAGTTTAAGATTATCATTTCATACATCTCCATTCATTTCATTGTTTATTCACTTTCTGTTCCACCAGGGTGGGAATTAAAACATTAGGGGCACTTTTCAATAAGCAAAAAAAAGGACTACACCAAATATTCTGAAAAACTATTGTGAATTAAAAATGGTCTATAGATTATAAGAGCTGAGCGTGCTGTCAAACAGCCTCAAATCTGCCATCAGTGCTCCCTGCCCCCAAGCAGCTGCACCCCACCCCAGCTTCAGCTCATTAACAGAAGAAAGTATTATACTAATTACATAAAGTATTTTCAACAGTGATCATTTCAGTGGCTCCACTACATTAACCCTTGCTGGGACCTTTTAATTTTTACTGTACCTCCCCCATGAGGTCCTGCAGCCAGTGTATAACAATGCACTGGAACCTCAAGACTCTCCTGATTCACCTTGGATTCACTGAACGAAGCACAACCAGGGCAAAACCCACCAAGTGTACTTGCTGAGCTGGCAGGTCCTTGGGCCATGCCTCTGAGACAACCACCAGTGTTTGAACAGCTACAAGCCCACCACATTTGTAATTTCACGACTATAAGACACACACTTTTGACTAAAATTTTGATTGAAACCCAGAAGTGCACCTTATAATCTGGTGCATCTTATATATGGACAAAGTTCGGAAATTTTCCAACCCAGAAGTGCGAGCCGTGAGAGCCAGCAGCCGCAGCAGCCATGAGCCAAGCCGTGCACCAAGCCAAGCCGCGCCAGCTGGCACCAGGGACGGGCGGGAGTGCCAGGGCCCACGGCACGGGGAGGGCAGCTGGGGCGGCATTTAAAGGCTACGCTGATCCATGAAAAAAATGTTTGCAAATTGAGCACCTGCCAGTAAACCCTGCAATTGCGCGATTCCGTTACTAATCATTATTTTATTGTGCGCGGATCCTCGCTGGAAAAAAAAAGTGCGCCTTATAGTCCGGTGTGCCTTATAGTTGCGAAATTACTTTACTTTACAATGACAGCTTGTTGCAAAGGTAAAATGCAACAAAGGTCTGAGATGAGGATGCAACCTCGTTCAAATGCAATTCTGAAGCTTCCCTGTGATCTACATCAACTGGTGACCTGATGCTACTTTGTTATGAAAGACACTACAGACCAGAGTACCAGAATTCAGCCTTCCTTTGGATGAAGCACTACCATTTCATATAATGAAATTAACCCCCCGCCAAAGCAATATAACCCCCCAAAAAAGAATTATGATCCAAAGCATATGATGGATACAAATATAAGAAGAAATAATCAACACAGATAATATCAGCTTCCAAGAAATGACCTTTGCAGCTGCCAAAATTAAACATCCCTTTGAATGCTTCTGCCTGCCTTCATCAGACACAGTGGCTGGTCTAGGATGCACATTGCCAAACCAGGCTTATAAGAAACCTTGCTTCATGTCTCCTCTCCCAAAGACTTTTTGCCTGATCTTTGTCAAGCAAATTCATTTATCTATTTTACAAGCTGATGGATTGTTCCTCTCTGGAGTCTTCGAAAGAAATGTATTAACTATCACAGGTCACTTAGCTTCTGCAGGGGATAAAGACCTCTCACATACTAAAGACAGCATGTCCATATAATTTTTTAATACATTCTAATTCACAAGCAAGTGTATGGCAACCACCAAGACTAAAGAACATCAGAAAACATCTGAGAAGGCAGAACTAAGAGCAAAAACCCCAACCTTAGTAGGAAAAGAAAAACAAGAAATTACTAGCGTAGAATTCTACTTTCAGGGAAAATAAAGTGTTCAAAATCCCAATTAAAGGGGAAAGTGAATAACTAAGCAGTTCTACTCTGATTAAATTACTATGTATTTACTTCCATACTGTTTCTTTTCAGTATAGCTTCTTCCTTTAGGTGTGCAGTGCCCACCTGAGACACAGATACCAGGAACCTAATATTAGGCTGCTTGGAGCTGGGGTGCGACAACAATGCTCCCTCTCAATGCTGAGATGATGTAACCCACATTAGAGGAAGGCAGTTAACTGTCCCTTCAGCTGGACACTGCATACTCCATTCTTTTCCACGGGAATGCACAAGATCTTCACAGAAGATGGTGGTTAGTTACTCACACATCATGCATTTCAACAAAAATCAGCCTCTGGTACAGGGCACAGCTGACTGAAGCAATTCTGTGCATTTGCCTCAAGGAGTCTGACTCAAAGAGCAATACGAGGACAGGCTCTCAATACCAGTCCTTTCCAGGCTTGCAATCCTCAGAACCGGTCACGCACACTGTGTCCATTTTTACCCAGGAGTGCATTTGCTGAGATCACGAATTAACTTTCGGTCTCTTTGCGCTGACACAAATCCAGTTGAGCCTTGTAACAATGAATGATCGGCACCAAGAAGGTCACAGGGAAGACCAAGTGCTCTCCCAAGGTACTGCAAGCTGGATGGCACCATTCCCTGAAAGCACCACAGTCTCTTGCACCATCTGCATGAGACTGCCATTGCTGTAGGGGTTTCCCTAAGTGTTAAAGCACTACAGAGTCCTGATCCACAGAGCACCTGTAGGCACTACCACAGTGCAGAGAGGATGACTCCTTCAGTTTAGCTACAATCACTTATGGATAATGTGCATTAGGAGGCAGGAGGGTTGCTACCTCTTCAAGGACAAAGCCTGAAGAAGCACATATGCAACACAGTGGTGAGTGCCCTGTCATCCTCTCCACCAAAGAAAAGCTCCCACCCACCTTACCAATCGAGGGAAAACAGGTGATGCCCCATCTGCCAATGCGTGCTGGGCATTTATGTACTTTTAGATTTATTTACTTCCTCCTTCCCTATCCACCTACCAGTACATGACGTATTACCTTACCATTCCAGACAACCTCATACCCCGTGCACCTGAGCAGATGAAGCTTTTCCTTCCAGAGACAGCAGCCTAGCTACTCATGCTCCATGGCTTCACCACTTCCAGTGACAGTGGGGCTCTGGCAGAAATCATCTGCCTTTCTGTCAGGGTGGAGAAAAGCAACACACCAACTAAGCACACCAAAGATTGGAAGTCTGCATTAGGCTGCAGGCAGAGCTTGAGATATTGGTTAGTGTACATGAACTTATAACCAGGCACCAGACAATTGCTCAGCCCAGCTTTGGGAAATGGGGAAAAAGATACTCTCCTGTCAGAAGATGCACTAAATCCAAATCTCATTCCCTTTCTCCAGTAACTTTGAGCCTGGTCCAATGCAATCAGGTGATAGTCCCTGTTCCTGTACCTTTTTGCCACAGCTACAGAGCAGATTCTCACTGTTGCATGAAAAAAACAGGATTGCAACTCCCACACTTTTCATGAGGGCAACAAACTGTAGACCACAACAGGAAGCAAATTTTTCAAACTGGAACATGATGACCTTCAGGGTATGATTTAGGAATGCTGATCCATCTGACAGTGGGGCTGCACTGAATGCCCTTTCGAGGTGCCCTGCAGCACTCTTTCCTATGACTGTGCTTGCAAAGCCCTACTTATTGGACAGCATTTGTGGCAAAGACAGAGCTTGCTTTCCTAGGTATTACACTCAGTATTACTGGCTGTTAATTTGTTATTTACATAAGGTTATCTATCTCATCTGGTCATTAACACACAATTCAGATTATTTTCCAAGACTATTTCGAATTTTGTTCACAGGTAAACAGGGCCAAAAAGCAGCACTTATTAGCTGGTGACTGATAAATGAGGGAGTATCTGAGACATGCTTTCCAACATTTCATTTACGTGTTCATAAAAAGCAACCTACTGTACAGGAGATGGTTGCTAATGATTATATAAAAAGCATGCTATGGAAATCTCCAGACTTACATGATTTTTTTTCTGCATAAACATCTGTTGCCTCATGGAATTTATCTTTTCTTTTAATAATCACTATTTCTCCAGGAACATTTTAATGCCTCAGAGATGGTCAAAGCCCGTTTTGCTGACTGACTCAAAATCAGCCTATCTCTACTGACAGTCTGAAAACAGATTGTAACATCCTGTTTGGGTTTTTTTGAGGCCACATCCTTCTCTGCAATTAAAGTCCCAGTGAATCAGATGTTTGAACACCTAGTCTGAAAAAAAGACTTTGCTCTTGCAAAAAGAGGCAGCAATGAGGGAGGAATAAAAGGGCGGAAAGAAAGCATTATTTAGGATTTAAAATTGAGAAGGCAGGCAACCCAGAGGAGCAAAAATGCATAGAAATGAACTAGGAGGATTGTGGCTTATGCCTTTCAAAGGTGCTGATTTGCAGAGTGGCCTGCATGACAAGCACGTAGGTTTCTTGAATTTCAGGAAACTCCAGGATGGAAGGAGAAGAAAATATTACTTGCAATATATGTTTAGGGATATATTTTTAATGCTGTAACTCTTTGGGACAGACATCTTGCTGTTTGGTGGAAGAAAAGAGACTCTATTAGGAGTATTTGTCCAAAGCTGTTACAATTTAGGGAAGTACCAACAGCCTTACATCAATAATTAAATCAACACAGGACAGGGAAAGGCAAGTTTATTTACAGACAAGAAAACAAATGCATTTTGTATGCTGTGGATCATATTCAAATGTTTAATTACACTGTATTTAAAGTGTTATTTTTTCTCAGTTACAAAATTAACAAATGCTTCTTTCCATAAAAAACCAAAACAACAAAAAAGTGGATTTTAAAGAATATTTTAGGTAAATTCACAGGTTTTTCTTTTATTTTTTATTCAGAGATAGTTGACTTTATGCTGGCTCATAACATTTTTTTTACAAATAACCTAACATATTCTAAGTGGAATGGTTACATCTACAAAGAATGTAATGAATTGGTGTTAACAGTACCTAATAAAGGACTTATTAACACATCTGGAATGGAGATCCATATGGCCTAATGTCCCATGAACAATAATATATTCCTTTAAAATAACAGTAACCATTTCAGTCTGAGAAACAATTAATTTTGATTATGTTCTGAATACATTTGCTCCTGTTAGCACAAGTGATCTTTAATATTCCCTTCATATTTACATTGCCAACAACCATACTAAGTTCTTTACAGAACAGATTAAATCCTTGCCTTGGCAGGCTGGGGGTCTTCAGAGAGAAGAGTGAGAGTGGAAAGACTGGAACACTGCACTGCACACACCCTACTGAACACCTCTGTGTGCAATGCAGCTACCAGAGTGTGATTTTCTGAAGTGCCGCTTGCAGCCTGACATGGAGGAAGCTCTGCTCACGCCAGGCTGCAGCCCACAAGTTACAGGTAGAAGGGAAGGTTCTTTAGGGCTGGTCCTAACAGGATACAAAGGGATCCATGAATGATTATCTTCTCCCATAAGCATGGAAAACTGAGATTAAACACTCTCATTTACCCATAACACTGCTCTCACACACTTAGGGAATGTAGAGGATAATCAAAGAACATAAAGTAGTCTGGCCTTTTGGTGATACTAAATGAGATCTTTTAATCATATTTGCTTTATGTGGTTCTGGTAGCTATGATGTTTTTGGCAAAATCTTGTTTGAGTTGTTAAAGCATAATACATAATATCAAAGCCCAGACTGAGATTTTTCATTTATTCTGAAAATTTATACTATTTGGGCCGTTCTAGTACAATACATTTTATGGTACTTCTTATTTTTAGCCATAAAATTTGAGATTATTATACATAATTTATATATCTATTTTAATATATTTATTTATTTATTTTATACATTTTATTTATTTTATACATTTTTATTTATTTATTTTATACATAAAATTTTTAACATATAAACATACATAGATAATTGTAATATGCAGTCTATTTTTTTATAAGTATAGTTTATATAGCATGTAATATATTTAATGTACATTTATACAATATGCTGCACTGTGCCCTTTTTCCTTAGCACATTGCAAAACTCTTTGTACTGGCTAAACAACAAGAACCAATAGAAGATATAATTTATTTATTATGTATGCATCTTGGGCTTGCTATGTAACTACATTTTCCCCCTTTTACATGTATTTAATTAAAGTGAGAGTGTCACACAATTCTAAAAGTGAAAGATTGATCCATGAACTGTACAAATAGGTGTACTGTACCATGACATTCTAACATCTAACGTCAATATCATAAAAGCATCTTAAAGATTTGATTGGCATATTTATCTGTTTCCCATTCAATCTGGTAAAGTGGAGTAGCGGTTGAAAATATGCTGTTAACTGTTCTCAAACATCTGTTGAATAAAAACTCTTGAGAAAACATGAAATCAAAAGGGTACCTTTAATGGATGGTTTCTTCTTTATGTCTCTTTCATACACATTTCTAAGTGTATATTACATACATCACCCCCTAAAAACTAATAGGAAATATCAAATTACTTTGAGTAGAAACTGAATTTTATTCCTAAAGGAATAAACTTGCAGATACTGCCTACACTGAAAATGAAGTTAACGTAAAAAGTTTCCAAATGAGAAGGAAAAAATGAAACAATTCTTCACACAATAAAGACAAATAATAAGGTACAAAAACATATATATACACATATACAGACAGAAGAAGCCTGTCTATAGTAAGAAATTATTTAGACTTATGCTCCTGGTTGGTTTTCATCCCACCAGCACCCTATTAACAAAATTATAACCATGTATTACAGACTGCCTACTTACTGTTAACACACACTTAATCCTGCCAAGGCCAGTTCTACAGCAAACATTATCAGTGTGCAAACCACAAATGAACAAAATTACCATCTGCACACTGAAGAACAGAATTGCAAACATAATTATATCTCTTACATGTAGTAAGTACACAGTTGTTTAAAATTTGGACTTACAACCTGTTTTTCAAATAATGGCTTCAGTCTGCTTCCAAGTCACCAAGCTAATGGCTGTAATAAGCAGCTATACCTCTTAATCAGAGAATGTCACAATAAGCATAGTGCATCTATCTATCGAATCTTTTCTGGCTATGTTATTATGCTTTATGAGCAGTTTTACCACCCATATGTTATGCTGTCATGTTCTTCTAAAAGCTGGTTATTAGGATTAAATGGAGAAAGTGAAATATGAATGCCTGTATAAATTGCAGAGATGAATGACGCTAAAAGCAAGGTGTCCTAGGTCAGAGAAAGACATGTCATATGTTGCAGGGCATGCCACTTATTTCAGCAGGAAACCCACACAATTTGCTTGGACTCTGTCAAGCTTTCTGACTCATTGCCACAGTTTAGCTTCATATGGAAAACAACAGCTGATCCTCATTTGTTTCTACCCTAACATGTACCATGGCTCAAAACACTAGAATCAATCCTTCTTCTCACCAATTTTAAAGCCAGATGCTGTAATGACTGTGTTATTTATCCCATTAAGACCACTGTACCTCATGAAAAATCACTGATCTCCCTTTCTGACCTTAACAATATACCAAAATTCAGAGGACTACTTTCATTAGAACAAAAAGTTCACAATTAAATCATTCTTAGATGCAGACCTTCATGTTTGGTACAAAATATAAGAGATACAAAATGAGGTATAACTAGAACACAAAAGAAAACCCCCAAACCCACAAAGAACCTTGGATGTGCAACTGACAGTGAATTACGACTTGCATAAGAACCAAAACTGTAAGGCTGTTTGAGATGAGGGAGGGATAATTCTCATTCTGTGATATTTTAGCAGAAGAAAACAGGAAGCAATTACTGTGCTTTGCTCAGCACTGAGGAGGCCACATTTGATATTTTGGTGCATTGCACTTGCAGCAAGTATAAAGAAACTGAAGAAAATGTATAAGAGAGCAACATATTTAAGAGAGTTCCTGAAGGTCTGATCAGGAAGGAGAGATTGAAAGGTGGGGTTTCCTTGTCTTAGTAAAAGATGAGAGCTTTCCGAGAGAAAAGGTTTTTATAAATGAGGATAGTGCTGGTTTTCTCCATATCTGGACCAAAAAAATCCCTGATTTAACTTGCAATTACAAAAAAAACCCAAAAAACAAGAAAAAAGAAAAAAAAAGTAATCATGTTGTAATTCTAATTAATAAGAGAGCAGAGAAATAGACTACTGCATGCAATCAGCTTCACTGCAGATTTTTAAGGAAGAAATTCTGTAACAGATAAGGTAGCCATAAATAATTCATCCTAGCACAATTAGATGATCTTTAGAGATCACTTCTAGGAGAAGCAGTGTAAGAACCATGGTGATCCACAAGACAGATAGGAAGAGATGAGCCCCTCTTCTACTGTAGCGTGGCTTTCCATCGTAGCTGAAGAGGAAGGGCTGGTAGGGCTCGGTGCTCCCATCAAAGGGCCTGGAGGAGTCACTCTCACAACTCCTCTACCCTCCAGTCTCGTATTTCGGAGACTGACAAGATAGGGCTGCATAACAGAGCTAAATGACAGAATTTCCCTTTTCCTCCATAGCAGGAGTCAAACAATGTAATTTCTTCAGAAGTCCCTCTGTCAGCACATCATCCACATCTGCTGTTTCCTACAGCTGTCCTCCTGTAGCCCCACGATCCTCCCTGCTGCCTTTGCTGTGACTCTGCCATGGCCTCCCAAGCCTTCTCAAATCTTTATATGGACAATAGCTCCTTTTGGACTGTGGGAGCAGTCTCCAGCTCTTGTAGGAACTAGGCTACATAGAGGAGCTAAATGACCTATTGATACCTATCCTGACGGCAAGACTGAGATCTACCCATGGTACACTATGGTCTATTTATCAGTAAAACACAAGCTAATGCACTTCTGTGACATCTTTTGCTGCATCACTAGAATGGCAATGTCCTAATTGGACAAACTTCTCCAGGGTGAACTCTGTTCCTGTGTTTTACTATCCTTCCTTTAAGATATACACATCTTTAAATGTCTGTTCTGCTACTGTAGGAGGAAGAATTCCTTCAAAACAACATCAAAGCTATTAATTGAGAAGAGACTTTATTTTTTTCCTTTTTTTTTTGTAGCTGCCTCTCAGATTCTGGAAAAGGCCTTTGGCCAAAACTGGCCACATCCAGTTCCAGGGAGTTTTAATTCTACACATGATGGGCAGTCCTGTACCAGAGGCAATGTATAGACAAACAGCATCCATACCAGACTTTTAGTAACCTTATGTGCTGAATGAGCCCACAGCTGGCTGCTCAAGTCAATAGGACGCCAGCTGATGATGCACAGCACCGATGCTGTGTGCTTACAGTGCTGCACCTACTAATGAGCTAGGCTGCTGTGCTCTGCGGTAGCTGAAGCTTCTATGGAGCTTTTATCTTCAGTGAGTTACAATAATCCAACCTGGTTGTGCAGAACATATCCATCTCTACCGCTAGATCTGTGCCAAAGAAAAGGAGGCATAGTTTCTTGAACAGCCAGAAGTAGAATAATTAATTTCTGACTATTTCTGGCATCTTGGTATTAAAGTACCAGCTAGAATAGAGTGCTGCACAGAACTCATAATGCTTTGAAAAAAGAAGGTCAAGTGCTTTCCCAGAGAAAAGGGGTCAGTGCCTCTTCTGCTTCCATCAAATCACTCACACTAGATGCATTGCTATGCTGTGGCTTGGATACACTGCAAGCCAGTCACTCTTGCTGAGCAATTTAACAGGATATTGTGATCTAAACGTCAAAACCAGTAGGAAGATCAAGTATGGATGTTAATATGATTTAAAAGGTACTTTGCAGTAGCAGCAGCTAGAGACACAATTAGGTCCCTGTCTCTGCTAGTCAAGGAAATATAATGGAAGATTAGTATAAGTAATTACATTACACTGGTCAAAATAAAAGAGCTAAGCACTGCATTTTCTTTCGTGTCTGTACTCATTTGCCTGCTTGAAGTGGCAGTTCCTTAATGCCTTAGCTGTGATAATACACTGTGGAAGCTTTATTGCCAGTGTGCCTTTACCATTCTGTTCACCTCTTATGAAACAAAACTAAATAATGGCAGCACAAAATGGTACTTTACAACATATGCTGGAATAAACACTTCTCTAAACACTTCTCACTTCTCACACAACAGCCAAACATTACGATGGAGATGTAGGGATGGGCAATCTTCAGCACCCTACTGATAGCTAAATACCACCTTGTAGTGATGTGACAGCCTAAATTGTTCAATGTAAACCATTTTGGCTGCGGGGAAAAAAATCCCATCCCAGAAAGTCAATCCTTAAAGTGGTAAACCCCCCCACATTTTTCCAACTTCTAGTATTTCTCTGAAACAGCCTGCCTTGTTAGTGTGTACTAAAGCAAAGAGAGGTTTAGCATCGGCCAGAGCTAGCTGCTAGCTCTTCATCCCAACTGGAGGGGAGAGAGGGAAGCTTTTCCCAATGACAGACTCTAGAATATGGGCTGCAGAGGGGCATATGCTCGCAGTATTAACAACAGAACAGGATTGCCAGGATGTTTTCCCCTCTGACATAAGGCAATGAAAAAGGGTTGCACATAAAGCAGGACAAACATCTGACCATCCATGGAGACGCCAAGACCTGCAGTATTTTCTGCAACAAATAAAATCCTGTACTGCAACAACCTCGAGTCAGTGTATGTGACTGATGTGCACATGGTACTCATACAGCCAGACATGGTCAGAGCATGAGAACTTTTATCCTGAGCAACGTGCCAAAGGGGGCCTCTCTGCTTACTCATTCAGGCCTTTCTGGGATAAAACTGCCTCATAATGCAATTTTGCATGCAGAGAGGATACAGGACCTTTTGATTTCTCCCCCTACTATGTGGCCTCCTGCGTTCTATTGCTAGCCATAATTGCAGTGCTGGTATGAAGCCACAAGCAGGCTGGCAGAGATGCACAAGATGGCAGGACAAAGGTGAGCCAATACAGCATCCATACCATTCCCGTGCAGCAGCAATTGTGACTTGCAGCCATCTGCAGGCACAGCCATCAGCATAGAAGTCCCCAAGGAACAAATTCACATTTTAGAGATCCCAGGCATGTCAGGAGAACACATACTTTTTTCTACACCCCTTGGGGCTACAACACACAGTAGTGAGATGCCAACCTCATTCCTAGGAATATCCTTCTCCCCATTAAGTCTTATAAATGGGTTCAGCATAATCCAGTTATACTGGTGATGGTCCACTGGGCATCACTTTTTAAAATGTTGCTGAAGATTAGGAGTTCAGGTTGCTTCCTCAGCCCATGAATTTCATGTAGTATTACCAAGTGGTACTCAGTAAATCTTCAACTGCTGCCATAAAAGGAAATAAAATGACCAATAAGCACTATTTTTAATCACGAAACATCTTACTCATTATGCAAGATATGCTTCTGTCATTCTCTGAGGGAAAAATGCCTAATTACTTCCATTATATCTCACTGGAAATACAACAAATAAAACAAGAAAGGCTATTGAAGGATGAAAATAATGGCAACATTTGGTACAGGGGCTGACCTTAGGAGAGAGAGGTATTTATCCTGAAGATATGCAAATTATAACAGGAGTTTTGAGAGAAGCACTGCTAATTAAGAAAGCTGTCTGTCTCACATCAAGGAAGACATATTTACCTAAATAATATTTGCTTAAGCTTAACCCATACTGTTCTGTTTGTGTGTACAGGCTTGAGAACAGTGGCACAGAAGATGGATGAAATCCTGACTTCTCCCCCCAATGTACTTTCTGCTGCTCTTTGGGACTGTAGCTCAGTGCAATTCAGAAAGGTATTTTTCTCAAAACTTTTAGTGGCTGTCACCATATGTCTGAACATATGGTCAGTTTGACAAAATCTTTAGCAAAATCTTTATGGGTTAACACCTGCATACATATATATGCTGGTTTTACCTTAACAGGCAATGGTATAAACCCCTGCCTTTTTTCCTTTCTTGCACACATTTACATAAAGAGGTACATACTGAGAAAAAATAATAAGCAGTGACACTAAATTTCTTCAAACACAATAGACAGCCCTTTCTGAGGAAATCTCTATGTCCTCCTCCACACAAAACCTGTGAACATCCAGAGCAGCAGCTACTTACTAGTAGTCTATAAAGCTGCACACCCACAAATGTGCTGGATATGCTTGGTTATCTATCAGATATGCATAAAGGTAGTGGTGTGGCACACATTAGAATTAATTATTGTATTTTTTGTGGAGCTGTTTCTTTTTTTTTACTCCAGAGGTATATTCAGGCCAAATCAATGGCCTCCAGAAAGAGTAGATGATGCTATGCACAGCTTGAAAATCCATTTACGAGGGAGAGTGACATGAAAGATGTATTAGATAGCTGTACTTTGTGGGGCCACAGTTGTCATTTTTGTGGAGAGGCACCTGTTACTTGAAAAGTATTTAACAGATTAGACAAAATGGGGTGTAAGTGGGCATGAAGCCTTAAAAATCTATACTTAAAACTGAAAGAGCAAATGTTTAAAGGGCACCATGGCCATCATTCCTACACAAGCAGTACAGCACTGTGAAGAACACTGATGCACTAAGACTAGTGTGAAAGGTTCCTAGCAATGACTACCTGCTAAATACAATGTAATTAGAGAACACTTCCCTATGAATTAAATGCAAATACTTTGATATGTGACTGAGCGCATTACATTAGTATTAGCATATTACTTAGTATTAGCATATTATGTATAATTTAAGCCCTGTTCTCAAGTGTGTGAATTTTTACCTAAAATGGCAGTCAGGCAGAATACAGTATTTCCACACTAGGGGCAGGAGGGGGACTGGAAAGCTCGGTGAGGCATGAAAAATTGAATTTCAGCAAGGCAATGGAAAGGACATTGTTGGGCAATTACAGTGCTCCAGTGTTCGCCATCCACAAAGGCTGCAATCATCTGCAGCGACAGCGTGGCGCACGGCTCCCCCAAGGCACGGCACTCCAGTTAAATCAATTTGTCAGGAGCAGGGCTGCTGCCTCCCTACTGCAGAGGAGGCCCACCGGAGCGGGGGACAGCTGGGGCGCACAGCTGTCTCTCTGCAGCAGATCAATTAGAACATCAAAATTCATCTGCTAATTAGCAAGCATGTACAGAGGGGAAAGAAACCTCCCTTAAATGAATCATTTCCATGTATTAATGAATTCAGTGACATCCCACATTTAGAACCCAGCCCAACAAGAAGAGACACAGCCAGAAGAAGTACCAGCTAGCACAACGAGACAGTTTCATTATCGCAAAAGGTGATGCTACTGCTGAGGTGAAAACAAAACTCCCTACAACTAAAAATTTTCTCTTCCAATATCAGTGAAAGAAGACCCACATCTACAAGAGTTACTAATGTCTGACTGCATTGTAAACACTGATCACTGTAAGACTGCACTGAGGGCAAATACAAGTGGGACCAGGAAAAATACAGATCACCGTCAGTCTGACATGCTGCTTTTTTTGGAACATGCTGAAAGTCCCTTGACTTCTGTGATTGAGAAATGAGCCTCAGGTCAGCAGTTTTTATCCTTGTTTTTATTTATTTTTATATTCAACCTTTGCGTTGTTATTAGAACAACACTTGCTGTTTATTCACATGTTGCAATGTTGCTGAGGGTGTTTTTACAAGAGAACTTGGCCAAAGTCATCTGCTGCTCCAATGCCATTTCAAGGCTTAGCAGTCAAGGTCACTTATTAATTTTTTTTTCTGATAATTTTAGCTTGTTTGGCACAGACAAGAAAACACAAACTAGCAATAACATACTACATTTTCCATCAGAGCTAAGAGCGCAGCTGCTAATTCTTGCACACAGAGCTCCCAAATCTAGGAGAAGCCAGGTATATTGAGTGGTAATACACAGAAAATTAATTTCTTCAGTTGGGAAGAGCCCCACTAACCTCCTTTGTTACTTCCACTGCCTTGCCCATCACAGCCTAACTGCAATGGACTTGAACAGCTCTTCTTTGGATACAAAGCACAAACCCTTTGTTCTCAAAAGTTTGTCTGAGAATGCTTGTACAAAGTATATGTTGTTGGAAGAGCTCAAGGAAAAGAGCAACGGTGTGAAGAAGACTAAGACAAAATGACCTCTCAGAAGCAGCAGAATAGTAAAGGAAACTCTAAATCTGGCATCTGCAATAACCCTACTGCTCATCTAAGCAGCTGACTCACTAAATTCAATACATTTTCCCAAGGAGTTACCTCTTTTAAGGCTCTGTTTTCCTACAACTCTATGTTGTACGTGTAGGAACCCACAATTTAGATTTGATTTTTGGGCCATTTGGCATCAAATAACCAACTGCAAATAATTATTTTGAAATAGATTGCTGTAACCTGCAGCTCAGTGAAGCCACAACACAGAACTCCTACTTGGAAGCCATATTCTTTAACCTGACAAACAGGTGCTAACTGCTTACCTTGTACTCAGCTCTCTCGTTTCTCACCAAGAATTTTTCCCTTTTATTCTTGTAAGGACACTCATTAAAACCAAAACTGTGTTAGATGGCTGAAAATACAGAGCCACACAAGAATGTAGGTACTGAGGAGCTGATCTCTCCAAGGGAAGGCTATGAAATGTTATTGCCAGCTCTGCTGCAGTAAGACAAACTGCCATAAAGAACCACGTCCATTCCCGTCTATTGAGGGAGGTCAGCTGAAAATAAGTCACAGAGGAAGTCAACCAAGATAGTAAAGTGCCCCCACTTGCCTTGCAATAACGAAGAGTGTATATGAAAAATGTTTAACAATATGAGGAAGGTTTATCGCCACTCTCACTTCTTTTCAAATCCTGCACTGGACTTTCATCTTGCACAATTTCCATTGCACCCAATGATCCTAATGCATGAGCTGGAAGAGTGCGACCCACCAAGTATTATAGCTTTAAGCTGCCATTTAGTATCAAATTTCTTTCTTAAGTGAGGATTGCTGAATACGTGAAGCACAGACCTATAATATATACTCCATTAAAAGCAGCCCAGAGAATGTGACATTCTTCTTATCATATTACCTCAGTTACTGGCAGAATAATGTAATTATGATTCACATTGGAGTGGTCTACAGAATGGATTTAATCAAATTTTAATATAAAATACAGCCACTTAGAGCATATTCCATTCAGTAGTTTGTTCAGTCAAGATGCTGGATAGGGAGGGGAAGTGCAGTTATCATTCCCAGTAACAGGACAACAATTGCTTTTAAGTCAAATGTGGCATCAGGATGTTTAAGCACACATTAGAGGATGCATTGGTGTCACTGCTATTGTGCTGTACTCTGTATATAATTTGGCATGGATGACTGCTGTGTCACTTTTAGTCCCTTAAGCTTACAACACAAAGACCTGAGAGAAATTGGTATCTGAGTGTGTCTAGCAAGGAATAAGTAATTAATTCACTGAGAAAAACCCTTAAGCTTCCTACGTTCATGCAGACCAAGTGGCTGGATTCTGTTCTGAAGGACATCAGTGCAAATTCAGAGCACGGTCATCAAAAGCACACCAGTTCTCACTGAGTTAGTATCTCCTGATTTGATTATGAACAGATGAATTAGAAGTTCCATTAGAAGTTCCAGATCTCGAGTAAACTATGGTTTCAAGTGTTCAGATATGAAACTAAATGCAGAAAAGACACAAGGGGTACAAGAGACAAGAGGTATTAGATACAAAAGAGTTTAGGCTCATTTTTCACATCTTCTGCAGCCAGAAACTTAGGTTTGCTGCTCTTCAGTTTTATGGCTCTAGCAAGGCACTCACACTCTGGTAACAGGAAGAACTGTGCCAAGCTAAAAATTCAGTACCAGCTACTTTTTAGTTTACTGCATCTAAGGGTCCACCCATGCACTTTACAACTATTCACATTTTATGCATTTGACTACGATATCCTAGCTGCTTATGTGTTTTTCTTCTTGAAGGTAGATTATGCCCATGAATTCCCTGAATATCATTAATGGGTTTTGTTGTTGTTTTATTTTGTTGGAGTGTGGTTTTGGGGATTTTTGTTTGTTGCTTTTTTAAAAAACCCTGGTCCATCTGCTAGTCTCTTAGGGCTCTCACCTCAACCCTTACTGCCTCAGAGAATCTGCTTCCCTTATTCTTTCCTTACAGTAGATCAAATTGCTCTTTTCCCTTTGCTTTCTTCTGTTAAGACTTTGTTAGTTTCTATCTGCTATGTCTGATCATCTTTATTAATTCATAGAATTAGCACACAGTTTTGTTGAAAGATACCTAAAAGACTATGTAGTTTCAATCTCTCTTCCACAGGGCAGAGACACCTTCCATGAACTAGAACAAAACTAGAATAGGTTTCCCAAAGAACTGTCCAAATGAGGCATCCATAACTTCTCAGGGTAACCTGTTCCAGTGTGTCACCACCCTTACTGTAAAGAAATTTTTCCCTACACTGAATCTAAACCTACCCTCCTTCAGTTTAAGGCCATTACCTCTAGTCCTATCACTACAGATCCTTGTGGGAAGTCTCTCTCCAGCTCATTTTCAGTCTCTTTAGGTACTGGAAGGCCTAAGTCACCCCAGAGCCTTCTCTTCCCCAACCTTATCCACCTTCTGATCTCAGTCAAAACAGATCATCAACTCCTCCTCCTTCCTGTCATTAGAAGTCTCACTGATTTTCAGGTCATTAACACTGAGGACTTTTGGCCTATTAGAAATTTACTTTTGCATTCCTTTGCCCCTGTGCATGTGGTTGAATATCATCCCTCTTTTCCACTTTTTTCACTCTGAACTCACTCAATCTTCTGCCTCATTACAAAGTACAGGAACTGTCCAGATATCCCTCTTCCCACAAGCATATTTACATATACTGCCTCAAACCTTTCATTTCATTTTTTAACCTCTTGTAGTAGTCTGGCTTCTATTACTTGTACAAATTCCTGTCTTCACTGAAGGCTTTATGATCTTTTTGGGGAGGTTTTTTTTTGGTGTGGTCTTTTTGCTGATTTCTACAGCTCTCACTACACTCAGGATTTCAAGAATTGTTATCTTCCTGTGGTTATGACAGACCCTTCTTCAGATCTTTCACATTTCACTCCCTACCCCTACCTAAGTAGTGAAAGAGGCAGGCAGGTGAGCAGGGACAGATTCAGCCACACCAAACACATGAGACAAAAAATCCTGTGTTCTGTCTAGGGGAGAAAAAAATGTAAGGAAAAAAACAGGCAAATATAAGAAAGATATGGAAATAGCGAAAAGGACAAAGAATCTAAGAAATTCAAGCATAGTTAGAAGACAAGAATAAAGGAATGAAAAGTGTATGCAGTAAAGGCTGAAACAAAAAGAAAAAAAATAGCGGGGGAAGTATTTGAAACTTTAAAGGATATTTAAAACCCCTTAAAATTAGGTAGGTAAGCTCAGTTACAATTTTAGAAAAAGAAATACAATCCCCTAATACAATAAAATGTCAAAGTAAATCACCTTGTCTTAGCAGGAGGTATCTAAAATTCAAAATATTTCTGAAGCTTCTGCTAATCTTTATCTTATTCTTGAAAACAGGGAAGGACTGGGTTTGGTTTGATCAGCTATTCCAAGTCAGTGGTGCAGCTCTACAACCATGGCAACAAAGAGCTGACTTCCTGCTTCCAGGATCTCATATGGGAGCTGCAAAGGCAGCGCAGCACTGGGATCACAATCGGCACCAAGAGAAGTGCCATCGTTTTAGAGCTCTGTTATAGCACAGCTGCTTTTGTGTTTGTTACCATGCATGCCAGTCACAGCAGGCCTCACTTGGTTTAGGATTATTTTCCAAGGAATTTACACTCGTAACAGCTTTTAAAATCTATCAGTGTCATACATTAAACATAAAATTTTTCTCCTCAGAGCTAGACAAATAGCTAAGGAAAAGCTGTTTTGTTTAAAAACACGTATATTACTTCCAAACAGAAAATTTATGTTTCCCAGGTTATTGAAAATGAACAAGAAATCCACTATATTTTAACTCAAGAGTGGCTTCAAAAATATTGTAGATAACTTCAAACAAAATAAAACCTATTGAACTCATACCTACTTAAATTCTATTTAATTGAAATTATGCTCAATTGTTAGTATATAAACATAAGATTTATAAGGAAGATATGTTAATATCTAAACATACGATTTATAATGAAGATAGATTATTATTGTTTTCAGAAATACTTCAAGAAATAACAGATGTGTGTTATACAAAATTTAAATATTGGATAGGTCATCTTCAAAGTTAATGTAGGACATCTCAATCTCAAGATCATTCTTTTCTCAAGTAGAAGATTGAGGTTTTGTTTTGCTTCCTAATTCACATGTTTTAGAATCTACAATATAGCTATTCTATCAATTCCAGGAATATGCCCTTTCTTTACTACCTTTCCATTTATCAAGGCCGTGATGAATACAAAAATCAAAACTATCATAAATTATCACAATAAAGCCATTGAATATATCAGAAGTTGAGTAAAGAAAGATGCTGAAGTAATCTGTCTTGCCAAGTGGAATGACAGAAAATGAGCAGTACAGGGGGCAATGCTATGCATGGAAGAGAAATCAATGGAAGGGTTTCTGTTTCCCTGACTGCTTGGTATATTATCCTGCCCAGCTCTCTCTAGTAGGCTAATACTGTGCTGTCACAGCCATGATAGCCTTGATGATTGTATTGACAAGAAATCATGATCTACAGCAGATCCGCTTTTACGGAATGGACGGATAAGCCCTTCCATTAACAATACTAATCAGATAAAGTATTCCTAATGGATAACCCTGCATCTGGTTAGAGTGAACTGTTCTGTTTAGTATGTATATGCAGTGTTTTTCATCCAAGATCAAGATGTCACTGCTAAGAATTCATACACTAGGTTTGGAAAATTGTTTATAATTTGTCTCTATATGTGCTGCAGCTTTGGAAAACAGAGTGCTAGTTCTTTGTTCCTGTAATTAAATCAGGTAATTCTCATGCATCACTAAAGGTTTCCATGACCCAAAAACAAACAAGGGACCAACATGTAAAAACTTGTGAGGAATTAATTTATATATCACTTTTTGCTCCTGGTGTAAAGGAATTATCTATTAAAAAGTGTCCTGATAATCACATTTCTAGGTAAAACATATTATGAAACTAAAGGTAGAACAGCCATTTGACAGATAAGCTGCATAAAACCATAGTGCTCTGAGCCCTAATCTCTTAATGTAGCTATAAAATATTTAAAGTACACACTGTTTACAGGCAGTTAACAGATAGCAGTGATAAATCTCCTTTCAGAAAAAAAACCCTTGTTCTGTGATATTTATAGAAATGAGAGCAATCTTTAGAGATGCAACATCCAAAAAAATTTACTTGCCAAGAGATTCCCCATGCTCTTCTCCATGAAAAGAATGGCATCTGTGCCAAAGTGAGGATAAAAACCGTTTTCCTTCTGTCCCATGATGGGTTTACCACCAGCTAAAGCTCTTACAGTAGTTTCTTCAGTCATTGAAAATCTCCCTACTGGCAGCACAGATAGCAGAACTTGTTGGCTTTTTTCTTTTGAAGTATAACATTGCAAAAAGACAGCAAAATATCACCAATTCCGACCAGCATTATTTTATACCTATCTTTCAGAATCAGTCCAAAATCTGTTATAGTCTGGACATCAACAAGAAATTAGACCTGAAGCCATATTGTTTTGATCCTTCTGACTTTAGCATTTGCTTCATAAAAGTATATTGTGGTCTCCACAGACTGTGGCTGGCTTTGAATTTCAAGCAAAATTTAGGGTTCTTCCAATGTGGCCAAGAAGACAGATTTTTTGCTTCAATATTGCAAGATTTACAGTAGAGACATAGGGGCATGTCTCTCTACAGGCTAACACAGAAATTAAAGGATTTATCCCATTTCAACTTACTGGCTTGTCTCCTCTCATTTCTTTATTTTTCCTCTAGATCAAGCATCACTCGCTACTCTATTAGGTCGAACTAGTAAGATACTGTTAAAAAGCCAAGTAACAGAAAAGCTGACAGAACTTTTAAACCCTCATGCCCAAGCAAATCCCAGTTAAAAGCTTCTTCTCTTTAATGAGGATATTGAATACTAAGGGACAGTTTCTTACCAGCAAGGGCCTTGGAAAGTCAAAATATTCCCCCCACCCAAGGATCTCTTTATTTTTCAGATGCAAATGTGATGTGTAATGCACTTATGAAACAACACAAACCAAGCCCTAAACTTCCACTGCTTTGGTATTAAGAACTTAAGCTGCATGAACTGGGAAGAAAATGGGCTTTTAAAATATCCGTGATTTTCAAACATGTTTTACTTTGGGCCCTGTAACGTTCTGGAATCTAAATGACTTATACCCAGCAGTACGAGCAATGCTGAATATTGGAAGGCTAACTCATAGTGCACACTTGTTGACTCACATATTGTACAGAGAAGCTAAATGACAAATTCCTATCAGGTTACTAATCATCTCTCTATAAAAAAACAGAACAGACAATGCAATTTCATGCCTTAAAAGTGGCTTTTGCCAACCCGCAAATCTCAATTTTACTTTCAATCAATGCCAACCTCAGGTTTTTTCAAGGGTTATCTCCCCCTCCCACCAAAACAATGCTGTGCCAAAGCTTTTACAAGGATTACTTGTTTGGTTTTTTTTTAGTTGCAATAAGGTCTGGATGACCTTTCAGCTTTAATGCTTTGATCTAAATATTGTCATGCCCTACGTAATTTTGATGTGGTCTAGTGCTGTACAGAAACAATGTCTGGGGTTATTTCTGTGCATCTTTTTGCCAAATTATGTTGCCTTCCACCTGTGGTTAGAAACAGGTGCCAGGTAACTGTAAGTGAAGTCTCATATCTCTCCTCCATAAAACTTCAACAGCTTTAAGCCTTACAGAATGCAGCTCTACAGGACCATGCCAAAAAATACAATACAACAGCACAGTCATTTGGCTCCTTTAAGGACAGAGACATCCCTACAGTATAAATGTTTGCCCTTAAGTTTCTCTAGGATTTTTCAGCTCCAATGCACAACAGGAGGGTGGATAATGCAAGAAAGAGGAGAGTTTTGGTAAAAGGAGGAATTGAGCTATCAATTTCTACAGTTTCCAAGCTTTTAAGGATTTTTTTTCTCCTTAAAATATAAATACTAAAGCAACAAACCTTTTACAAATAAGCCAGGCTTGTCTACCCTGCCTTTATGAAGAACACCAAAAAGTACAGACTGTAAAAAAGCCAGAGGGCAGCTGCAGCCTGGTATCAGCTCAGCCATTCTTGCCTGCGTTCCTGCCTGAGGAATGAGCCCCAGAGGAGCACATGGCAGAGGAGCAAGCAGTCCCAGGAGGACCAGGCTGGAGAGGACCAAGCAGTCCCAGACTTTTTATGGGGTGGTGGGTGGAATCAGCTCCAACACATTGACTGCTGTAACCATGCTGTTCCACGAGTGCTCTTCAAAACTACAGTCATACATACAGAAAACTATTTTTTGCCTGTGTTTTGGGGGTCATATTGATGCTGTGTATGCTTCTGTAGGGATAAGAAAGTACACAATTGAAGAAGGACCTGTCATAACCTATAAGTATCTTCTGACCATTGCTTAAAGGCAGGTGCTTTAATTAAAGAGCTGAAAGTAGCATTTGTTTCAATAAATTCACGGGAGTAAGTTGCAGGGATGCCTCTGACTATTCCTACCACTAATATAGCATCACAGTGTTACCTGGCTGCTGCTAGTTCAGCTCTAATAGGTCTGTGATTTAACTGTGAGAAATTCTCAGCCTCAGTCATTCTGCTCTCCTGGCATCATAAGCATGTACCCCCGAGTTTAATTACTCAGCTAAAAAGCTGCTGTCACCCTATACATATAATGAATGAAAAAGGTGATTTTCGCAAAGGAACTCATCTACTCATTTCCTTTCAGGGCCTTTCCCTTCCTTTAATCTGTGCTCAGCTGTCCTTTTGTTTTTATTAGATTCACTTGCTGTGTTAGCAATTGCAAAATGATTTGAGGTTAGCATGGCTTTTTTCTCCCCTCCCAGAAAAAAAGATAGATTGCCGGTAGTGGTAGTGAAAGGCTCTTTAGAAAAAGGGCTGGCAAGTTATTTAGATAACCTGGTGGCTTCAGAGAACATCACAAAAAGAAATTACAGTAACTTCACAACTATAAGGCGCACCGGATTATAAGGCGCACTTCTGGGTCGTCGGCAATTTTCCAAACTTTGTCCACATATAAGGCGCACCGGACTATGAGGTGCACTTTTTTTTTGCAGCGAGGATCCGCGCACAACAAAGTAACGAATGAGTAACTGAATCGCACCATCGCGGGGTTTATGGCAGGTGCTCAGTTTGCAAACATTTTTCATGGATCAGCATTCCCTTTAAACGCAGCCCCAGGCGCCCATCCTGTGCCAGGGGCCCCAGAATTCCCACCCTGCCCCAGCGCCAGCTGGTGCGCCTCTCACGGCGCGCAGCTCAGCTCGCGGCTGCCGTGGCTGCTGACTCTTACAGCTCACACTTCCGGGTTGGCAATTTTCCGAACTTTGTCCATATATAAGATGCACCGGATTATAAGGCATACTTCAGGGTTTCAATAAAAATTTTAGTGAAAAGGGTGCGCCTTATAGTTGCGAAATTACTGTATATGGTTTTAGTCAAATGAAAGGAGGAAGCTCACCAATACCACAGCAGGGCTACAGTGAAACGCAGTACAATTAAACTCCACGAGCTGCAGCTTCCCCACCTGAATTCAGAGTGGTCTGCAACACCTACAAGCCCCAGTCACCTGAAATGAAAGAATGTTTTCCTGCTCAAGACTGCTGCCAAAGGCTATGATCAGACATGAGCATATTCCATGAAGATGACAGTTACTTGAGATGACAGCTACTTTGAGGGAAACGAAGTCTAGGCTGATGTCCACTCCAGGCAATCCCAGTGATTTCAGTGCATAATTCAGATGACAGCTTCCATGCCAAAAAAAAAGGCAGCAGGAAATCCCAAATAAAAAAACCCAACAATGTCACATCACTAAAAACACCGTGTTCTGTCAGAAAGAAGCCAAATTCCACCCTGAACACTTTTTAGGGCTAACCTCTTCCTATAAATCTTCAAGCAAAAATACCACATGTATGCATAAAATAAAAGACTATGATAGAAATATATATGAATGAGCACTGACCTTCCTTCTGGCTTGTCCATATGACTAAAATAATGACATCTGCTCAAGGTCAGAGGTCTAGAATATTTGAATGCTATGCCTGTAGCACATGTGTTCCAAAGGCAGGCTACACTGTCACAGATAATTATGACATCTAGTGTAGACACATCTGTTCCATTTACAGTAGTCAATTTTGGGCGTTTTTGAGCATAAATAGAAATAAACCCTGATCTGAGAACTATAAGACATCTTAATTATGATGGGAGATCTGTTTGGCAAGACTGACCATTTAAAATTAAGTGGAAAACATGATTTTTAAAAAAAAACTAATCAAACTTTTCATTTGCATTTAAATTTGCAGTACACTGGATAATTGTACAAGCAGTCTAGGAAAGCTTCGTGCTGATGTTTCAACACAGAAAGATCTCATTAGAGAAGGACCATAAGAAATGAAAGGCTATATTCAAGTTACAAATCATGTGATCCATTAGCAGGATGGGGGTAGGAGGAAAAGACATCAACATCACCATAGAGAAATGTTCTGCTAACTCAGTCTCGCTGGTTTTCTGAAAACAAGGAAATGCATTTTCAGGTCAGTGATTTTCAACTGTTTTCACATCACAGATCCCTAAATATTTTCCAATGGATATGCAGACCTTTGAATAGCAAAATTAAGCCCAAGGCAAAATGCTTGTTTTCATCTTTACCTGCCGTAGGTTTCTGAGATATGGTTCACACACCATCAGCTGAAAAACATTTTTTAAAAGACATCTTTTTATCGAATTCAGCTGTTTTGCCTAGAATACTGCTATCACAGCCTTCCTCAAAAGGAAGGGGGAAGAAAAGACACCTACTCATGTTCTGTAGACAAAATTTCTTTGAACTGAAGTCACAGATGCTTACGTTTTCAGGTCTCTTTGCCATGGATGCGTTTAGGTACAAACTGCATTGCAAACCTTTGTTGTGTAGTTTATCAGCCTTCCATTACACAGGAAAGCACCCATGCCCGAGACTGACCTTCAGCACGTGAGATCTGCACTTGGTCTTGGTTCAGAGCCACAATATCTGGACTTAATTTACAGCACCAAGTGAAATGCCAATACACAATCTGAGGGACAGGGAGGTACATACCTACTACCCTGGAGAAGTACTGCATGTCCAAGTGTCCTGAGTATCACCTTCATTTGCCCAGGAATTACCAGACGTGGAACCAACCTACAGAACGCTTATTTTTTATTTATTTTAGTTGCCTCCAGAATTCTTTCCTTCCCCCAGTTCCACTGGAGCCAGGGGAAGGCCTGCTGCTCTGACAGATGTATAGTCCTCTCCATATTTCCTTTGGGAGAATCTCATGCACCTATTTAGCAACAAATATGACTCACACAAGAACCCTGCCAGGATTATGTGGTCTATGAGGAGACTGTTCTATATGACAGATACCCCCTCAGGCACTTGGAAACAAAAGCATCTTTCTGCACACTAAGCATTGAAGTTCCTGAAGCATTTAATTCAATCCATGTTTTTACTACTCTTTATAGAGTATTCTTGGCGGAGGCATTTAAAAGAAACATTCATTTGAATACGATTCTTCCTGGCCATGTACTTTCTCTTTCCTAATTCCTTTCCAAGTTCTGACTAAAGGTTTGAGCTACAGCTCTAACTCTGGTGATTGTCATAAGCTCATCATGGTTTCTGGTGGTACACTGTACTACAGAGATGAAAGGACAACACAGCCACCATGTGCTGGCAAAGGCCCAACCTAGATGATTATGCAGGCTCTTTACAATAACAGCAACCCCTCCTCTCAATATTTTATACAGGAAATAATAATTCAAAAACTTCTCAGACCAGTTCTTATGTAGAGATAGTGCAATATGAGAGAAAACATGAGAAAGCCTTGACAGGTTGATAGAATCACCAGAAATAATTCTTACATATTTACATGATGCACGCAAGTATAATCTCATATTTTCCAATGGTCGTTTTCATGTCAGCCATTCCCCCATTTAAAGAGGGTTAACAGTTCTTTCCCTTGCTAGCACACTGTGGAAATCCCTTTCTTGGCAAATATCATCATCAAGGGGACAATTTCCCAGAGAAATCTGGCTCACATTCAAGATTCTTTGTGAGGATCAAAAATGGGGTGAGAGGAATTCATGAGCACATCAACCAGAAAAGTTGCATGCATCTACTCTTGCACTTGATCAAGAAAAATAAAATTGTTTTCTTTTAGTCTCAGTCTGTCTGACTAACATCATGGCTGAATCAACACCTCTCATTTGCAACTGGGAGCAACCATGACATCAGAGACATCCAGATCAAGTACATGAAATAACACCAGAAATCTTCATTGAGAACAAAAGATGCAGAACAGAGACTAGTACACTTTTTTCCCCCAACAAGTTATAACATCCTAAAACATCTAATGTTCATATTTGTATTACTATAAATCTGCAAAGAACTCAAATAAAAACTTGACTCTAGGAATCTGGTCTCGAGTGGCTTCAAAGAATAATTGACTACATCAGAAAAAATCCTTCTTATTTTTTTATGAAATAAAATGTATGATTTTCCTTTATGTGGCCATGAAAACTTATTGAGCACCTTTGTTATTTGATACAACAGCAATTGGGCTGCTTAGCTAGAGAAAATCAAAGTCATGTTAATAAAACTACTAAAAAAAACCAGCTAAAAGAAATGTTGTTGAAATTTCCACTAAAATTTATTACCCTTGGTTCATAATAATAGTCAGTTTGAAATATATAGGCTTGTCTTTGCAAAGTATTCTCTGCCACACATAGAGTAAAATAACTCAGATCACACCAGAAAGGGCCTCCTTACCATTGTCAACTGCCTGATCAGTGGGTACAGAGGAGAAATGGAGAGTTAACCCAAGAAACCAAGTCCTCCCTGCATTATGAACTAGTACACTTTCCATTGGTCTTAAACTGTGACTGTTTCACAGCACTTTGCAACTTAAGTCTCCTGAGATGATCACTTTTTTGATGTCAAAAGTGCAGAAAATGATTGCTGCTTTGATTTGTGTGTTACATTTTCTTTGGCAGACAAGGCAAAAAAAAAAATAAAATTGTGGGGGGTTGTAAAATACGGGGGCTGGGGAGGGGAACAAGAGTACAAGGAAGGGATAGAACAGTTCCTGTCTCTGTAAGCATTCCCTGTGCCATTCCAATTTAAAGACAGACTCTCTGACAAGCACCCTGGTGGCAATGTTCATTGCAAGCCAAAGGATGAAGCAATTAAGGTGCGAGGATTACCCAGGCCCCAAAAACAGTCAGGATACAACTTTTAGCCCACAGTGGTGATGTGGTATCAACTTCTGATGCTGCAACTCTTCAGAAAGTCATTTTCCAGCTCTGATTCCCTGTCAAAACAGATTAGTGCACTGTCAGTTGGTCCCAGCTGCCTTACTCCCAGCCCAGTGCCAGCAACGTTTAGGGATCTCAGGTCCCAAATGCAGCTGGGTCCCAGCTCAGCCTGGGATGCATTCCTCAGCCTGTGAATGCAGGAGACATGGCCTCAGCTGAGGGAACAGAGAGGGGAGTGTGACACACAGCAATCACTCATGCCTGTGCCCACTTCATCTCTGGATTCCCTAATGGGTACAGACTTCCTGTTGCCCGCAAGGAAACTCTGTGACTAGGAACTTGTTTTCCTATTTAACTTTGCCACGGTAGCCCAGTACAATGCAAGCAAACTTACTACAAATTACTACTCAGACCTTCGAAATCTGGTTTGAGTAATCCCCTCCAAAAAACAACTGCTGATTCAAGAGCTGATGTAGTTGCATTTCCAGTGCCTGTGAGGTGAAGCTGTGGAACAGCCACTTCTGCTCATCCCAGAAGGTACAGACACAAGACAGCAACCAGCCCATGCAGCACAACTGTTTGCATTCAACAGACTTATCAAGCTAGATGGTTTTGTTTAAAAGAGAGAGAAAAATAAAAAAAACCCAACCAAGCAGCCATCCACAAAACAAAAAGCCCCAAAATACCCCTATTCTCTCTCTCTGTCAATTCAGCCACAAGCAGCATGGTCACACGCTCCCTGCCCATGCCTTGCCTACTAACTATGCTGTAAGAACCTATAAAAACCATGGGGATGCATATTTGTGGTGCAGAGTCCACTCACACTTTCTGTTCCCTGGCCTCATCTTCAGATGCCAGACAGATCTGCAAGGCTGGAAGGGCACTCCCAGGCTTTTGCAGCCGACTGCAGTAACGTGGCAGCATCATTTGTTTCGGAAACCAAACAATACAGAGAGCTTCAGCTGTACAAGTAGAAACCAAATGGCTTCTTTAGATCTGGAGAACCTGTTATCTCTACATGTCTGTCTTGCACCACACATTTGTCTTTTGCTATTTATGTACCGCAGCACGAACTTCCTGGGCAGGCTATTAATCTGAAATTTTGCCAAGTAAATAAATTAAATAAATAACTAGCTTCTTCAATATCCCAAACTCAGGCAGTTATGGAACACACTCATCCTTTGGAATGCCACTGCCCACCCTTCTGTTAACAGTAATGTCACCTGTTTTACAGATCAGGAAGCAAACCAGGAATAACCACCCTGAACCCCTTGGCTCCCAGCACAATCTGGCAAGACAAGCTCCCCATCTAATAGCCCAAAACAGACTTTAGGAAGGAGCCACTCAGTTACCATGCAGATGGTAATCAAAGCAATGTCTCTACAGATTCAGTGGCAATAAGGTATGAGATAAACTCCAGGGAGAGGGTTTGAAAACTTCCTCCAAACAGCTTAATTTTTTTCCCCTAATCCTGTTATTTTCTAATTCCAGTTCAATTTTTGCAGTATTTCCTCCTTCCTTGGGCTCCCCTTGGACTGCATTTCAATTTTTTAGTACTAACACTGCTCTCCCAGATCTCAGTGAGTGCTAACTTCAAAAGGAAACACACTGGATTCATTAGACTTCTTAATGACATTCATTCTGGCACTAATCTTAAAGCACTTAAAACTATTTTTTATTACTATTTTAAATAACCAGTATAACCTACCAGTCAAAATGGATTTTCCGAATTGGCAAGGACCTCCACCACAGGAGGAAGCATGCACATTTTAAAGACGTACTCAACCTTCACCTGAATTACAAGAAGCGTCATCCTTACAGCAAAATATTTCCTAAATATTATAGCAACACTTAATTTTTTTCCAGCTGCAGATGACGAAACAAATTAATCTCTGACATGGACTAGTATGATAGCAAATAAGAAATGAGACCACTTATGACAATACTAAATCTGGATGGGAAGAATAAGAAACCACCAATGGCGATATAATTGGCATTTAATCTTTTAAGTGTTTACACCTGAATGGGTAGATGAATTTGATAATCAAGCAACAAACTGATTTCTTACTAGCTCTGAAATTCTAGGATACACTCAGGCAAGTATACAAGATACTAGCAGCATGAGCTTTTCCACAGATAAGCAACTCTGGAAGGAAGTAATAGGTTCTAAGTGTTACTCAAGGGAGGAGCAGTAGCAGTAGAGAAATAATTAGACAAGTAGGATAAATTTAGTTGAAAAAGACTACTGAGTTGGAAAATGCACACTACAAGTAAATTACAACAAGCTAAAATAAAGATTTTTTAATTATAACAGTTACTACAGATGTCCTTAATAGAACCACATGATATTTCTATGTAATTCAATTTATGAATGCAATTCATTGTTGGGTCATACAAACAGAAAACATTTCGAATTTAAGACAGATAAATTAGTTCAGAGGTTTGATGCACTGAGGGCATGAGTGTGGAGTGAAGAACCAAAGCAATCAAGCTTCTAAAAATTTAGAGGCTTCCTGAGCACAGAAACTGAAGTTGATTTAGTGAAGCATCTTGCCAGCAGCTGGTCTTATATGCAGTTAATTTCTTTCTATTTTAGAACTATTATTTTGTTGCTCTCTTGAAAAAAAAAAACAAACACAAATACACATGAAAATCAACCAAAACCCAAACATATCCAGTAAAGATTAATTATTTATTCCTTTATTTTTTTTTGAGTTCACAAGCATTAATTTCATGTACTTAGGGGGAAATATTTTCCACCTTCCCATTTATTTTGTCTTTGTCTACAAAACAATAACAATCCATAGATATTTGAAATGTACTGATGCAGAAAACAAGGGAATATTTACTCATAGTAAGTAAAACCATTCTTGCTTTAGGCTGGAATATAAGCAGTACCGAATGTTGCCTAGAATCATAGAGTCTGATGCCATCTGAAAATAGGCTCAATATTCGATTGGAGATCGAAGATTATTTTGCAAGTTTGAGCTGTTTGCAGGAGAAGCAACTGCTGGTCTTTGATATGCATGTGTCTCATATAAATCCAAGGAGGTAACAGTTCCAGAGTACAAAGTCATGATGTGACCACAAATGGAATATTGCATGCAGCTCTTATCTTCTCGTCTTGCAAAAAAAGATATAAAATGACTAGGCATATACAAAGAAGGCTAACTTAAATGATATAGGAATTGGAGGATAAGACACTGAATGTGAAGACAGACTAAGGAAGCTAAAGTCCTATAATACAGAAAAGAGGATTGAGCAGAATATGATCACAGTCTATAAAAAACTTATAGGTAACAATATAGATGAAAGAAGAGAATTATTGAGAGTCCTGCTAGAGGGTAAGATGACAAGCAACTTTCTTGAGCTAAAGAAGGAAATACTGAACCAAAGAATGTAGGCCAGACATTTGCAAAACTTAATATCCCATAGCAGCAGGCAAAATGATTGCATTTTAATCAAGGTGGAGTCACTTCATACATGTGAACTGCAGCAGTTCCAAGTACAACAGGCTGGTCTTGTGCCTCACAGGACACAATCCAATCCTGTGGACATTTGCCAAACAAACTGGGGTTTGTTTTGGGATCTCAGTGCCCAATAGCAGAGATGAATTCAAAGGAGATATCAAAATTGAGTATAAACTTAGAAAACAGGCTGTCTAAAAGATGTAATTTTATTTCCCCCTCCAACTTATGGGAGGCAGGGTGTTAAAACTGACCACAGACAGGAAAAATGGCATTAACATGGCAAATGACCCATCATAATACCTGAAGATGGACATACATTGGGTGCCCAGGATGTGCCCCAAACAGAAAGAGAAGACTTGCTCCCAATTAATCCAACTTGCAAATTTTCAAATAACGTCAGTGTAAGACATACATTCTCATATAAATTGGAATGAATAAGCAGAGATTTACCTCAGAACTGAAAAAAAGTGGATACATGCAGACCAGAGATCAGCTTCTCCTGAAAACAGATCAAACTTCCAAAATAATCTTCAGTCTTCAATATGACTTTCCTAATACATTCAACAGAGCAGCAGAGATACAAAAAGACAAGAAGCTGGCCTTCTGATTAATATGAGATCCAGAAGGCTGCTTTGAATGGGAGTGTGAGGGGAGAATTTGCCTAGAATATAATCTTTTAGTTATTTCACTGCTGAACATTACACATGGTTGAAATGAAAATGCACAAGTTTTCTAAAGCTTATTCCTACTGAAGCAAAATGGCGACAGACATAGTAGTGTTCCTGTACTAACCATTACTATCCTACATCAATAAAAATATTATCTCCTCTGAGAGATGTGAAAAAAAATCCACCTACCAAGGTAAGCTTTTTCTATCCACACATACTGCAAAGATTCTAACACTCCATTTCCAGTCTCATGGAAATATGACACTCACTTTACACTGGTCCTATCACTGAGACAATGCATCTTTGCAAACTCAATCCTTTCTCCTTTTACCCTGACAGAAGGAGCCATCCAGATCTAAAATTCAGATCTTTTGATGAGATCAGCGAAAGTTAGGAGAAATGGATGGAGAAAGAAGACAAAGCCTATGAAAACACAATTTCCATGGACAATGGAAACACAGAATCAGTAAGGCTGGAAAGACCCTTAAGATCATTGTATCCAACCATTAAGCCAGGATGGCCAGGAGCAACATTAAAACCATGCCCCTCAGTACCACATCTATGAGTCTTTTAAATATCTGCAAAGATGGCTTCCCTGGGATGCATGCTCCAGTGCCAGATAACCCTTTCAGTGAATAATTTTGTTCCTAACATCCAATCTAAATTTCTGGAACAACTGAAGCTGTTTCCTCTTGTCCAATCACATTTTACTTGGAGAAAAAGTTCTTATCCAGATACAAGCTGGAGCAGAATTTCACATCACTTTCACAGTGAGCTGCCTTTTTGTAGCCGAAGTCAATAGAAGAGTCTGGGAACATCATTGTGTCATCACAAAAATTGGATGTAGGAGGACAGAGGATCCCAGAAATCCTCAGGGATTAGACAGCAACCTGTTCTCATTCTACTGCTCCTACAGATTAATCAAGGAAAAATTCAGCCAGGGATTTTGTGGGCATCTCATCCTCAACATCTTCCTTGGATGTTACAACTGGGCAAGGCTACCTACACCTTGGACTTTTATCACATTTGGTCTTCTGTACACACATTAAAAATCAGGAAAACCTTCACAACCTGTTCCAAAGAAGTAAGGAGGCAAATGAATTGAATATATTGAAATAGCTGTTTCCATTTGCAAAAACTAATCAGGTAAACCACATTAAAATAGAACTAGTTACAACTACAAGATCACTGCTTGCTAGGAATACAGATCAATGGCACTTCAGATTGACAATAAAAGGAAGATATTTCTGCCTCAGAATCTCCTTTAATACCATTTTTGTCAATAAGTCACTATACATATATACAAATCATAGGTAGGTATGTAAATAAGGTACTCAGTGCTTGCACAAAACTATTGAATTTGACCAAGTATTAACTGAACAATAAAAGGTTAAAATTAATATAGATGATGTCATACATTGTTGATTACATATCATAAATTAAAAAAGGTATTTATTTAAATGAATACATTTCTGTAAGTCCTTCTTTTGTATGAGAAGTGTAGAGAGACTTTTACAGGCAGCAGCTATTCAGGGCTGCAGACATGAAAGCTTGCCTCAAACATGAGCTATAACCCCATTTTTATTTATTACTATAGCCTATCCATTTGACATATACCCTAATAAATGCTCTTAATGAAAAGCATTCAAGTACACACCCTGTTCGTTGGCTTTCACCAGAGTGCTGAGGCTCATTAGGCAGATTATCAGTTTTCTGCAAGACGTCTGCACAGTTTTCAAATTTTGACTAATAATCTCTTGAAATAAGGTTTGCAGTAGATGACATGCTGAGCCAAACTCATCATTGGACTGAATATGTGCTGATGTGATTTTTAAAAAAGTCACTGCCCTTAGCTTTAGACATATCTGCAGGGCAAAAGTGGTTTTATTCTGTGGCTATTCCCAACCCCCAAGAAACTGCAATCACTATTAAAAAAAAAAAAAGTACCAATCCAAATAATTTAAACTGAAACATTTCTATGGTTAATCCAAGCAACAAAGTTTCTAAAACTTTTTTTTCCCCAAAAGCAGTAGCAGCAGTGCAAATTAGTTTCCTTTTAAACTAGGGCAAACATAAGCACACATTTTGCCCAATTTGCCCACATTCTAGAAACAAAAGCATGCAAGAAATTTAATGTAGTATAAACCTGAGAAAGTTGTAGTTAAATTTTCCAGTTAATTTTTTCAATTGAGTAAGAATTAATAACCTTGAAATCAGCACAACCAAGAAAGGATTGAGCAAAAATCTCAAACTCCTCATAAGATAATCCCCTCATGTAAAAAAATACATGTATCTGAAAAATGTGAATTGCATTAGCAGCATAGGAACTAGAAATTAAACTGATTTAAAGTGTATCTGCAATCTTTCAAGCTTGTCCTGTATATTTTAAATATATTATTTAGAAATAAAATTATTTTTCTGGCAGCTCAGTTATATTCTCATTGAAAGAATTGCATTTTGATGTATTTTTAAGTATGATCTCAGAGGCATACAGAGCTAAAATGAAGGTGACATTTTATTAGTAGCCATAGGCAGCCCTAGTTGTGGCTGCATGCATTTTTATTTATCCCCCAGTATATACATGATCTGCTTTTAAGTTTATTAACTAATGATAATAAAAATAATAATCTTCACTGGAGACTAGGGTCATTCCTGTCTAAGGATGGGAAATCAGAAAGGTCACAAGGTAAAAGAAAACTCCATTTTCATAGGAACTTTAATGCATTTCTCCTAGGGGAATTCAAGTTGCTTTAGAAAGGTTTAGACATATATTGGTGGGCCCTTTACACATGAGACAAGTAAAAGCCCATCCATCTGTATTTAATAAAAGCACAGTAAAATAGAATCCTGTACGCTTTTTTTGTAAAGCCTCTCGCATTTTATTGCCAGCACCTCAGTAACTCCACACACCCACTCAAACCATGACTGGGGTTGCTTCTTAACCATCTAAAACAGGCAAGGAAAGGTCACGGGGCTGAGAGATTCCTTTTCAGATGATAAACAGGATTAAAAGTGAATAGGTCCTGGTTCGCAGATCACCCTAAAAGGAAACCCAGAAAAGACAAGGCACAGCCCAACGTCCAAATCATGTGTCAGCAATCTCCTCCCAGCAAATCTGGGGTCAAGAAGTAACTATCAACAAAACTGGATATCTACATGTATATATGTACACACATATATATGTAATCCACCACAAGAAGTGTTCATACAATTGCCCAGTCAAAAAACCAAAGTAAACAAAGAGACCCCTGCCAAAGTTTACCAAATTCAAAAGCTCTGGCTAACTTTGAAAGAAAAAGGGTAATAACAGAAAATATGGAAATATCAAGATAGGTCACTTAAAGGGTCATACTACTGCCTTTTATCATGTTTTCATTGAAACTAGAAACCAGGAAAAGAGGAGGGATTTTTCTGAGAAATCAGAAAGTGTCATCCAAGCACAATAAAGTATGTTCACACAACTGCAAGAAGCTTGTTTCACCCACAGGTTAGGAAGTACCACTGAGGGGTATCACTCATCAGCTGGAACTCAACAACTGGCCATGGATATGATCCTACTCTGCAGCAATATGGAACAAAACAGGTGAGTACTCTTACACTCAGCCATGACAGTCTTAATAGCTGCAGAGGGAAGCAAATTGCATTTCCAGGGTTTAAGCTGATGCATTCTGCTTCACAGCCAGGAACAGATATTCCTGAAGTTACTGTGTCACAGCTCAAGATCAGTGCCTTCTAAAAGTGTGCTATTCAAGACAAGGGGCAAATTACTCGGAAATGCTAATTATGAATACCACAATGTCACATACTAAGTTATAACAGCACATGCTAACAGATTAACTGGTACTGAAGCTCCTAGAGATATACTGGCAATTAATGTTCCTGTAAGCAAACAGGAGGCCAACAGCAACACTGGCTGGAGTGTGGGAAAGCCACACTCAGTACGTGATGGTCACCTCCAAGCACAAAACTTCAAGTGCAGCCACATTTTTGTCAGGACTGGGGGCTCCTTGGAGATCTGCTCTAGTCAGTCAATGGAAAAGTAACAGCTTAAGGAGGCTCCACCATAATGGCTCATGCTGGAGTCTTTTGCCAGAAAAGTATCATTCCTGCACAAACAAGAGAAGCATCCAAAATTTAAGCAGCATTTAAAAACACAAGATCAGATGCTGAGAATCTTACTTATCTGGCATTAGAAACACTGAAGGGACATTGGACTTTGCTACAAGCCAGTTTCAATAGCTCTTATAATTTTTATTCAGCTTTCTCTACCCCATCCCAGTCACCGTGGGATGCTCACAATAAATTAACAGTGACAGCCTCTTCAGTACCTACCAGGCATCTCTGCTTGTGCACTGTGAATGCTGATGGGGAAAGGAGGAGGGGGAAACAAAGTGCATCTCTCTCTGCATCTGCACAGAGCCCTTCTTCTTCACAGAAAAATCTAATGGTGTAACTTTTGATGTTCCCTACTACTCAATCAAAATCCACCTATCTAAACTTCTCTGAATTAAAAGGACTTGGAACTGCAAAGCTGATTCTCATCACTGTGAATGAATACTATAAGCTTGTCTAGTGGAACAAAGGTAGAATTCTCATATCTTCCTAGCTGCAGAAGCAAAACATTTTATCTTAATTTACGCTCACAGGTATAGCAACACTTATAAAGAAAGAAAGCAGTTTTTTAAATCACTTTGATCATATGTAAGGAAATCTCCACCAGATCCACAGAGATCAAAGACCTTCAGTATTTAATCCAGTACTATATAGTAATTATTGAGCCTATATAGTAATTATTGAGTGGATTTATAGCATTCACAAAGGTTGCATTAGCCCCAATGTTTCACAGCCTTTTAGTTTAAAATCTCTGCTGTTATTCTATAGAATGTTTAATGTCACAAGGCAGCCAGAAATCTTGTTTGCTTTTCTGGGTAGATGCTGGCACATAGCTAGAACTATGCTAATGAGAACCTCAAGGTATGCACACAGTTTTGTTAACTGAGTGAAATCACACAGGAGTCTTTTTATGGTCTTCAGGTCTCAGGTTCAGTCCTAGTCATTTAGGCTCAAATGCTGAATAGGTGCTTTACTGCCTACTGACAAGAAAACATATGGCAACAGAGGTAAAGGGAATAGAGCATTACAAATACAGGCCTAGATGGTGTGGACATTGCACCAAACACTTAATTATCAGGTAGATACATCCAAAAGTACTCTTTTTCTTGTGAGATGTATACCTCTCCACTTTTCTGCATCTGGGATAATATTATGCTTCCCTTGTTGCCATTGAAACAATGGCTGTTCAGATTTCATTTCATAAAATCCCAAAATCAGCAATAATATCGATATTTGTTTACCAACAAACATATACCTATTTGTATATAAAAGACAACAGAAGTCTTTTCCTAGACCTGCACATTCTCTGTGTGCAGCTGCCCAGACTCCTGCTGCCATGCCTCGGACTGGTGTTCTAACTCAGCCATCCCCATTTTCTAAAAGTTGGCTGAACATTCATAAAGCCTTGCTGTAAGCATCACAGTCAAGTCCTTTGTTGGTTTGTTTAATTTTAAAGGAATCAAATTCTTTCTTTCTTATTACAGACATCTGCCTAAACTATTCTGTAAGTAAATGCTTTTCAGTAAAAGTACTATGAATCTAACAGAAATAAACCAGTACAGGACAAAGCAGAAAAGTACAGCATTTCCCTAAGCCTTTTCACTACTTTTGTTTAAATTATTATTTGAAAATATTTATCTTAAAATATTTGCAAGTTTCAAAAAATTAAAATAAAATTCACACATTCAATTTTTTCTCCGGACCATTTTGTGAAGGTTTTCAGGTATCACTGCAATAAATCCTACTAAGAAATACTGCAGCATCCTCCTCAGAGAATTGTATCAAGCTATAGGCTGTCTGAGCAACTAGATTATGACAAGAACAACAGGTACATGGACTCTTCTTATTAATTTTGTAAACCTGCTGCTTATTTATTCCATACTGTTAGTCAGATTCTGCCACTGATGCCCACATTCCCCATAGAAGGAAAGTCTGCTGAGGTCATTGGCTGAGTCTTGACAATGTTACTCGTGCCTCAACAAATCCTAGCAACGTGGAGACACTACGGTCAAGCACAGACCTCTGAGGAGGAGCACGGGAGAAAGAAACTCCATCCCACTCTAAATGACCATTACAGCTTTGGGGAGAACAAGATCTGATCCAAGAAGGAGCCAGAATTAGAGATCCAGAATTACAAAACCCCACAAACTAATTCCCTTGGGAGAAGAGATAATTCATGTTGGTTTGCAATTTTACATGTAGATAACAGCCCATTATATTTTAAATAACAATGACTTTCTATACTAATTGTTTTTTGTGTCTCTATGCTGAAGGCTTTCAGGGCTCAGAAAGCAAGTCAAGATGCTGCACAGCATGTGTGTACACAAGATGACAGCCTCTGGCAGGGGACACAAAGGCCTCAGAATACGGGTGAGCACAGCGAAGGGCCACCCATGTGCGTAGGGGATGATGGGTTGTCTGCTAGAAATCTGGCAGAGTGCTCAAAAGGGAGTTTGTTAGTCTGAACTTGACTTCTGTGCCTGACTGAGGAATATTAATATAAAATTGCTCTTGCTGAATATCTCCATGGCTCTATGACCACTTCATGGATTCTTGCACATATTATTATTTCCCTCTCCCTTCTCATCAGCTGATGGGTATTACACCCTTATGGGTAAAAACACACATCCTTAAGATCAAGTAGATGTCAGTTACAAAGACCTTCTGCTTGATTTTAATCCAAAAGAGCTGGCATTGAGCTGCTGTTTTTTAATTAAAACCTCCTTTGCTCAGTTGTTTTTTTTTGTCTTGTGGAGCATCTATCAATCAGGAGGAGTCACCGTAGGATGCAGTTGGTCACAGCAGGCTATTTCATCCCTTCCCCCAAGCCCAGACACTGACTCTTTCCTTCTTCCTTCCCTCCCCAGCTTCATTAACTAAATGCACTGAATAAACCCTAACATCCCAGCTAAATCCTATTGGCCCTGGATTTGCTGCTTAATGCTAAAACCCAAGCGACCCATTTTTCTCCTGTTGATACTTCTATTGCTGATGGCAGCCAGCAGAGAGAAATACCCAACTATAAACTACTTTCACGTAAGGAACAAAACCGAGAGCATTCATCACTCACTCTTTCTGCTGCTGCTCTCAAACTTTACGTAAGCTTTACGTGACATGTCAAAGCGTCCCTTGCTTTTGTGCTTCACAGGCAGCACAGCGAGCCTGTTGCTTAGCAAATGATTACAACAGAGTGTATCTGTTATTAAAAGTGTAACTAGGTCTCTTTTAAAAGAAAATGATCTGGCAAAGTCGATGGAAATTAATTTCTGTGCATTCTACAATCCCCAACCATAATGTTATAAACATCAAAAGACAGAGATCCCACTAACTGAAAATCTTGGGGAGAGAGTAACAAAGAGAGCAAAAAGCTTCAGTGCTACAGAATCATTCTTGTTGCTATCCTTAAGTTTTGCTTTGAACTCTTAGTTTGTCTCCCCAATTTCATATATGCCACAGAAAAGGCTAAAGATTATTCACTGTGCCCCTTAGCTCTGGTTGTCAGCCCTCATGCTGCACAACCAAGTTATAATTGCTGCATGTCATTTCCCCTCAGCTCAGCTGCCCAATGCTTCATCCCTGGTCTGTGATGACAAACAGGAACTTGAATGGTTCTTCCCAGCTCCTGACTCACTTTTTCCAAAGCACCCAAACTGGGTCATCCATCCAGCTGCAAAGGGGGTAGCATTAGGACCTTTGGCTCCTGGTGTCCCCTGCCTGCTTTTACTGCTTGCTCCACCAGACCTCTGATCTCTCTTCCACCTTAAAAACACTACACCATGACCACCATGTGTTTTGCCACAACATCTGACACTTCAAAACCCTTTCCTCCCACAAATACTTCTTCTCCACTTCTACCACACATACCTATGGCTGCAGTCATGACCCCCATTAGCTTTGCAAGCTGCTCCACAACTTTCCACTGCAGTGACAGACCCTTGCCCTGCTGCAGGGTCCCTCTGGAGCTGTCCCTGCCCAGGCTCCCAGCACTCCTAAGCAGGAGGGCCATCTCACCCTCTGCTCCCCCATGTCCTGTCCTCCCGGGGTACTAAGCATGAGGGATGTGAACCCCTGTCCTTTCACCAGGACAGCCTCCTGCCCCGCGATGGATCTGTGGAAAGCGGCTTCATATGCAGAAAACCAAGCACTTTCCCTCACGGCTTGCAAAAGTCTCTCACGCATTTTCAGTTATCTGTCAGAGCGGCTATTCCAGTTTGCTCTTGGGTATCCAACCAACACAGCAGTCTTTGGATTTGACTTATATTTTTAATACTACATTTCACTTGACTTTATTATCAGACCTCAGTGCCCTACAATATCAAGGCTGGCTTCTGAGAAGGGCTGCATCCTTAACTGCCCAGCCCACGGACACCCAGTTCTTTACCCAGCAAATTCCCACAGCATTCAGAGGCTGAAAAGGAACAAGGAGCCTGGGCATTTGGTGAAAATGCAGCTATCCTAAATAAAAGTTGTACTTATAATGGCCCTAAAAGTAAATGCAACTTAGCACTGAAGATATACAGCACAGGTTGTGATTATTAGTGCGCTGTCTGGTACAAGAACGCTTTCAAATAAAAACACTTTCTTACTGACTGTGCACTCGTGTTAATGCATTTCTTACCAATACCACTAATGGAGCGTTTATCATGTTTCTTGCTTCTCTGAAGTAACAAGAGAAAAAGACTGATCCATGTAAGAATAAAATTAAATATATCCATGGTGCTACACGTTATCATGCCGCACACACTCCACAAATGAGTTTAAATAGGGTCCTTGAAGGAAGTAATGGCAACTGACTTTAATATTACAGAAATATTCAAACTAGCATAAATTGGAAGGCAGGAGAGATAAGGAACATAACCAGTAAAACAAACATTTATATTCTTGAGGACTTGTTTTTGCAGCAAGGACACTGATGAGAGAAAGAAAGAAGGCAAAGTCTTCTGCAAAACACCAGCTATTCCAGAGTAAAGAAAGCAAAAATACTTTTGTTCGTGTGATTATAGATAAGGATGATATGGAGCAATATCCACATGATTCATCAAGGTTTTTCCTTGCCTTGAATACAGCGAGTAGCACACTAGATAGGGGACATATTTCTTAAGAGGTTTATGAGGAAGCAAACCTCAGCTTATCTGTTTGTTTTTATAAACTTTTGACAGATTTCACCATGGCCAATTCCTGGACTCTGCTTTGAATCATTCTCAGTTATATTTAATGAACCTTTCACCAGTAATCTTTTTAGGCATAAGCAATGGACAAATGGAATACCAGCTGTTCAACTCCATTTTTCACTATTGTTCCACTTCTAGAGCCATATGCAAAAGAAACAAACAAGACCTACAGCTAGACTGGATGGTACACACAAGTCTAACAGATACCTATTTGTTTATTTCTTTTTAACACCTGAAGATAGACATGCAAAGAAATTGCCAGTATGACTGCATTTTGCTGCCTATAATTTATGCCTAAACTGTTAAAATATGTTTAGGTAATGTGCGGCAACTGAGTCTTTCCAGTAGCACTAGGAAGGTTATCAGAAACACAAATACAAGCTGTACAATAAACATAACCATATCCACTAGCAGGACATTCTAACAGATGCATAAAGGACATGAAAACATCATTTACAGGAACAATTTTTCTTTCCTCTTCAAAAATAATAATATTAATTACCGTAGTAATGAGGTATGAAACCCAGACTCATCTATTATTATTACTCCATATATTTTCGAACTTTTCTTTAGGAAGCACACACTTCGAAATTCACTTTTCCCCCACTGCACAACTCGCTGAGGGACGACCTGCTTGTTTACCCACGCTGTTTACACGACAACTTAAAAACAACAGCAAGAAAAGCCTCCAGAAACATTAACACTTGAACGAAAGGTGGCAACTTGCAATGGCGAGACAAATTCCAACATATGGGACAATATTCCAGGTTGGTTGCTTCTGATGCTGTTTTATAGCACGTCAGAAACTTACTAACCTCTGCCTTCCTAATCGCTGCCCAACCCCTGCGCTCTTCCTCGGCCTCTCCACGTTAAACTTGCAGGAAACCATTAACGGGGGGCACACGGACACACACCGAGCAGGCTCCAGATGACATTACCGCCTTCCAGCGCCGGAGCGCCGGCTCAGGCGGGCTTACTCACCCGAGGGAAGCCCACACGTCCCAACTGACGGATCTCCCTCAGCGCGCCTCACTCGCGCGGCGGATAAACCAGCCCCATCTCCGCAAGGAGCACTTCTACCGCAACTTGTTGGCTTCGCGCTTTTCCAGGTGGAGTTTTCCCGAGCGGGGCCGGCGCTGCCCGTCCCAGCCGGCCGCGGCCCGCCAGGCTCCCCGCGGGCGGCCCGCTCGCTCGCTCCCGCCGCCGCACACAAAGACCCCGCGCCCCCCGGGCAGAGCCCGCCCCGGCCGCGCCCGCGCCCCCCGAGCCCGCGTGGACCCCGCGGGGCCGGCACCCACCTGCGGAGCGGAGCGGCTCCGCTCCCGCCTCCCGGGCGCAGCTCCCGCCGTGCCGCCCTGCGCGGACAGATGGCCGGCAGCCCTCGCAGCCCTCCGCTGTGCCGGAGCGAGGCAAAGCCCGGCTTTTTTTTTTCCCTTCCCCTCCTTTTTTTTTTTCCTTCCCCTTCCTCTTTCGTCCCTTCTCCTCGTTTTATCCTCTCTACCTCCCTTGGCTTGGATCCTGGCAGATCAGCACAACTGTGCTCACAACACCCCTTCCACCAGTCACTTCAATTAGTGCCACACGAGAGGAGCTTCTGCCCAAAATCTGCTTAAGAAAGGGCCAGAGGGCAGGGCAATCGCCTTTACTCAACAATGACCAGAAGCTACTATAAATATCCAAACAAAAGCACTGGCAAGGCCAGGAATGTCATATCCTAATGTGATAAAAATTGTAAATATCCGATGTATACCAGAAACACTCTTTTATAAAAGAGACAAAGATTAAAAGCAGTCACCACCTCCTTACCCTGTCCCCCCAATACGTGACCTTGTAGTATCTTATCAAAGTTGTGTATTTCTGGGTGCCAAGCTATTATGTTTTCGAGGTCCCCAGCAGCTCGGTCACAATCCCTTTGTGACAGCTGCTCGCTAATATTTATAGGTACCCAAGTCTGTGCACCTTATATAACCAAATCGACTGACCAGGGCTGGGCAGAGGTGGACTCCAACCCCACGGATATGGTGCATCATACAAATAGTACAGGCGGTCACTTCTCTTGTTTATTAAAACATTAACAACAAATTCCCAACACACCAATAAGTAAAGCAATACAGACAGGGTGCATTTATATGAAGACCGGAGGATTTAATGTAATTTGATTTGGACACATTTTACACTAGCATATTCCAGTGCTGTGAGTGAGGAAAAACTACAGCTTGAGGTTTCTAACATACAGTGAGATAGATGTTGAAGACTAACAAAAAACTAAAAAAAGCCAAACAACAAAACTCACACAAAGCCCACAGACTCTTGATCAAGCACAGTGCCTCCACCAGCAGTGCCTGGACCTTGGGCTTGTGTACCACTTCACAAACGTCCAGCTCACACTATACAAGTAGCTGGATACCACTGGTTCTAGCATGGGGAAGGCAGAGTGGGAGAAGGGAGTGGTTTCAGTTCCATGAGACTCCTCGTAAACTCCGCAGTGCCTTTGAGATAGTAATTTCCAGTCTGTTGATGGCCAGATGACAATAGCTAGGTTCATCTGAGGGGAAGCCAATAGCCACTGTCACCTAATTCCCTCCCCAGACGTTGAAGAATGTAATCATTGCAAAGGGAGGGCACTCAGCTCATGTCCAAGTGTTGTGCCTCAATGTTTATGTACAAATCTGTGTAAAAGTAGTTAATCCTATTGATCAACCGCATGCTCTTTTAGAACTGAGATAAAGACCATCTGAAATTAACCCTGTATTTCATCTGTCCGGTTTCCATCAACTCAAAATCTCTTCTACTACAAATAAATGTTATTTTTCCATTTCATTCCCATGCCCTCTTCTGATCACATTTGTTTGTCCTGCTGCAGTGAATACTGCTTTCTCAAACTATACCAATTCACATACAGACTTATTCTCAAAAGCACTCTTATCCACAAAGGATTGTCACAGAGGGTTTTTGCTGTTTTATTAATTCCCTGAATTTGAGCATATGCCCAGTGTAACGAAGAGTGTATTATTAGACGATCACTTGATTTAAAAGAGAGAATGTTTAAGCGAGGCTCAGACAAAACTCTAGTCCAGAAATCTCATATGCAGGCTTGCAAGAACAAAACTGCCCACAAGATTTCCAGACTTCAGCAGGGACAGAAATATTCTTTATTTCAACCAAGAGCTGTGAGTAACCCTTAGCGCACAGATGCAAAACAATAACACCAACACAAACAACACAGACTGAGCATTGTTGAGCCAAAGCTGCCAGCCCATGGGCTGACAAAGCCCTCCCTGACGATGGGGGAGAGGGAAGCAGAGGTCCTCACTCTGGCACAGGCATGGTGCCGGTCTGTGCAGCCCAGCACAGCAGCCAGAGTAATGGAAGTGCATCCAGCTGAATTTCCAAGGTCTTCCATGCAATATGGCTAATTAACCCTGCCAGTTCCACTGGCTGGTCTGTACACAGGCTCTTGCCTCTACCTTAGTCAGGGCCAACTGGGTGGGTTGGCCACAGCAGTAGTACAAACATGTTTTGCATTGCAAAAGAGTGGACAGAAGTCTCACTGAAGGAATAAAAACCCCCAACATAATCCTCAACAACAAAACCCCCTCCAGGTAAGCAGGAAAAAGATTTTTAGACTAATAAGCTTACTTGGCAAAAAACATGAGCAATGACTTAAATAACTGCATAGTTGTGACTGAATAACAAGACAGCAAAAATAAATCACTAATGGAGTGAAATGCAAGGCTGTGCATAGTATAAAAATTTAGCCAGCCAGGCAGATGAATAAATTGATGGAACTGTGTTACTGATGCTAGAAGTGATAGACAAATATCCTTATCTCTGAATTCTGGGCAGGTTTTGTATCTTTAACTTTTCTATCTGTCGTTCCACATTCAAAGAGGGGAAATAAAAAGGGTTATAAAAATTAAAAAAAACCAAATTTCTCCTTTCACCAAAAGGCTGTTTGTATTGATCTGTCTTGATCTGCTCCTCATTGTTTTGCATGTTGCTTTCCTACACCAGTTTTTTCCAACATCTGATTAGAAATGGTGGAGTAATCTTGCAACCTCCCATAAGGACCAAAGAAAATGTAAAATGAGAAAAACTGCATGTATGGAAATATGCCTCAAAAAGGGATATTCAGAAGGGCTGTCTTTGCAAGTGTGAAAGTATTCCAGGTGCCATTTGCTTTTCAGATCAAAATGCTCCATTTGATGCTAAATATGAGAGACAGATGACAGAAATTTCCCTGACTGAGCAATGTCCCAAAACTAAAATGTACAAAGAAAAGATACTGGTTAGCTGATAGACAATTGAATGTGTATTTGCAATTTTAAACTGTTCATAAAATATTCTACCAATAGATCACTCGTTTTATAGAGAATTATGCATTACCTGGAAGTGCTTTAAGTTAGCTCATTATGGAAATAGAAATCTGCATCAGATACATTGGGTCCTTGCATTTGACATAATTTCCTGGAGAAGGAAACCTGTGTCCTCAAGCACTGGTTGAAGTTTTCTCTTAAATATTGTTTTGTTTGATAAGTGAAAACTGACAACACCACCAAGTCATCTAGTATTAGTGTTCTTTTATTTTACATGTCCCTGCCCTTGGACAAAAAAATAATAATGGCTTATGCTATTCTTTAGCCTGAATAAAATGTTGCAGTTCCGGAGATAAAGACGTATTGAGCTGAGCAATTAAATAGCTAAATAAATGAATCAGCAGAGCAGAAGTGACAGATTTAATTACTGCTTAGAGCTAGGAAGGGGAACTAATTATGGGGTTCATGAACCACATGCCATTCTTTTCCTTAAGCATGTGCTTCGATTCTTCTGGATCAAACTCTGCAAGTGTGGTAGCACCATGCACTAGATTAAAAAAAAGAAAAAAAAAAAAAAAGAAAAAAAAAGAGAGCTAGAAAGGCACAAAAAGCTGTCCAAAATTTGGAAATAAAGTCTAATCTTTGAAGAAAGAATGGTCAATACTCTGTTCTAGAAGCCTATGTTCAATTGACTCCATACTAAGCATTACAAGCGCTTGTTCTCAAATTGATAAACACTAAAAATTTAGTTCTCCAAAAAATGAAAGCACAATCAAGTTCGCTAGATGTGAATAAGCCAAAAATTGCAACAGAAAGCTGTGGTAAGTGAAGCATAAAGCATATAGCTCTATTGAGTGATCAGGAGCCCTGTTCATCTGTCACTGGGAAGCCTGAGAAAGCTTTTGCTTCTTCTACCTCTCTCCTGCTTTGGTCAGCTCACCACACACAGCAAAATGTCTCAGAAAGATGCTTTTGTGGCCACCAACTACAAAAACACTTGTGGTGAAAAAAAACTGCTCCTCAGTTTTTGTTTTCTATCTCATTTCTCTACGTTGCATTTACTTCACCATTCTAATTTTATTCTTGTTTGACAAAACTGTAAATGCCAATTATTTGAGCTTCACATTAAACTCATGATCCTAGTGGTATAATCCCTTAAACATAGAATTCTTTTCCTCATTAGTGGGAGGTAGAAAGGGGATAAAAGCCCACATATACAGTATTTGAATCACATCATTCAATTAATTAAATAATTTTGGATTATAACTATCTTGTACAGATAAAGAGAGACAGGTATCATTTCAGGAAAAAAAAGTGCCAAGCTGGGTTTTTAAAAATTAATGAGGGAAAGGATGAGAGGAGAAGTCTCTCATTCATAGCCAGTTGTTTTCTAAAATTATAATCTCATTATGATGTCTGTTTTGGCAAAATTTAAAATATCTACGCATTTGCCTCTTTTCCTACAAGTACTACAAAGAGAAAAATATCTTGGCAGCTGAGCTCATACAGCATTCTGAAAAGAAAATCAGGCCTTTTACTCCACTGACTTTCAAAATTTTAAGAATGCAGGACATGATGCAAACAATAAAACATCTTACGGCTAGGAAAGCTCTAAATCTACCCCAGCTATAGTTGTGATCTTCTTCCACACCATGAGTAATTTTGTCAGAACGAAAATAATTGTGTCCAAACCCAGAGAAGTGGGCTGATCCCTTGGAAGGCTCACTGAACAATCACAAATGCCATCATCATCCAAGATTACAACATCAGCTCTGCTTGACTGAAATTCTGTCCTCTGAAGGCAGCCAAAACCAAGGTCTATTACCTCAATAAAGTCCAAAATGAACTCTATCTTCAAAATCAGTGTCTGGGTTTCTGTATCAAGGGAGACTGTATCTCAGGGAACCAGGAGCACTGTACATCCAAGATAAGATAAAACTAGGATTTTTTTTTTCTTTAATGGAATTATGGTATAGCTCTATACAAGTGATATACTTTGTCTGGAATTCTAGTGCAGTTAGATCAGAAGAAAATGCACCTTGTACCTAGACATACAGCAAAATAGAGAGGTCTTCCAAAAAGACACCTTCTGAAACACTGAGTACATGTTGCATTACCACTCATACCACATGAATTTTAAAGCATCCAGGTATTCATGTTACTAAAGTGTGATGTGTGTAGAATGTCACTAAGGTACCAGCAGTATTTCGCTAAAAGTTCCCTGCCAGGCTCACATGGAAATAACCTTTTAAATGTCTGAGGTGTCCCTCTCAAGACAGGACATGACCAGTATTTGCCTATGCTTCCAGAAGCAGAGTCCCAAAGGAATGCAGGGCATATAGGAATGGAAGCCACACAGAAGTGAGTTCACCACCTGGGAAGAAATCTGACTATGAATCTACCATCTTCTGCTCTCACTGCAGAGCAGTGCAAAAGAAATCCCTCATGGGATACTTACAAGTGGAGTAATGGTTAAGTATACTCTGGAAGCGAACTTGTCATTGCTTTATTTATACTCTTTTGCTCTCAATCTTGTGCTTGGATATTTGCCCTTAGGTCTTGCTTAACATAATTTTGCAGTATCTCACCACCCAGCCAGCCTGGTGCAGTGGAGAGACAAGATGAAACAGAGTGAAACCAGTAGATTATAAGTAGAAGACAAAGAAGGGTGCACAGGGTGTCTTTGAAACATTAATGTCTCTTCCAGCAGGGTCATAGAAGACTAGAGTTGGCAAATATTCCTTCCTATTTTTAAAGGGTCATTGGCTTAGGATGACTTTACTAGCAGGGAAAGGATTATCTCTAACAGACATGAACTAATTCTTCTCCTGCCTGCTGGCAAAGCAACACTCCACAGTTCTGGGTGAGCTCTGGGTTTTCAAACAGCCTCTGACTCTGTGTTTGGTTATTACAGGGAAGATAGCAGGTCATTTTTCGCTGGCATGGGGAGTGTGGCATTTCCTCAAAGCTGCCCGTGGGAAGTTTGCTTGTGCTGATTTGCAAAAAAGTGACTAAGTACACCAGCAGGTGTAAGAGGAGTTGCTAGTTGTCTTGTACAAAGGAGAAATTACTGTGGTTTTTTTTGTATAAAGTCTAAATGGCATTTATACACTACTAATCTCAGACCTAAAATCACCTACCATTTTCTTCTTTAAAATCTCAAAGAAGGTTGTGGTTTTTTTTTTTTTTGGAGTGGCTTCCTAACAGTTCATCGAAAACTGGAAGCAAGTATCCAGTTTTCACTGGGGACTAATATAAAAACCAATCAAGCTCCTTGACAGTAATGCCAACTGAAATAACTGGAGCCCCTGTCTAACTAAAAAGCTGAAGTAAGCCTCCAGCCACAGTGCTCAAAGGGTTTTTACAAAGAAGGGCAGGGATGTGTGCATACAAACATCAGAGCTTGCTTACTCTTGGAATAAGTTGCATCTGGGAAAAAAAAACCCTAGCAACCAGAATTATGCCAGAAATAGGAAGAGCAAGGAAGCCTGTGAACTGGCTAGAGTGCAGCCCTATACTGAGCCTGAGCAAAACTCACAGAAAATTCCTCCGCTCTCCTCGAGCAGTAGTATACAAAGACAAAGCAGCCATAAGGAGTATGAAATAAGGAGTGAGAAATCTGATCTTCATGAGCCGCATAATATAATCCTTGACTTAATACAGATGACAAAAAGTGGGTTTATAATATGTGGTAATATGTTCACTGTGACACTTATGAACAATTGTAAAAAGTAATTAATTAATTTAAAATGGTATCTTGATTTGTGAAACTAGAGAAGCAGTTACATTCAAAAATTCTGCCACTATGAAAAACACTGGCTGCAACATGAGGGAATAGCACAAGCCCAGAATGGACCAAGAGAACAATTCAAAAATCTAAAGGAATGGTTCACTTCTACCTCTTGAGGTCTGAGGGTCTGTTTGAAGGAACAAAGCTCCAGGGCACAAAAATCAGTCAGATAGTTGTGGAAGATACTTGGGAAATTCCATGTACAATTTCTGACTTGGCTACTGAATTGGTAATGTCTTGAAATTCCATTGATAGAGGGTATGGAAATTACCAAAATCTTCCAAACACAGGGAAGTTTGAAAATCAAAACTGAACCTTTGTTCAAATATCAAAAGCAGATAGGGATGGCAGACCATCCATCCATGCATGCATCCATCCATCCATCATGAAAATTGTTTTTAATATTACACTGTTAAATTCACAAAGAACTTTGGGTAGAAAAAAAAGAAACTGAGAAAGCCAGAGGTGGAGAATCAAACACTGATAAGGTCATCTGCATTTGGAACGAGTAGCATGCTACATACTGCATTGAGACCAAGGACGCTCCCTGAATTTCTAAATATAAGTAATGCCATGATTATTCCTTGTTTAAAAATTCCTCACTATAAACGTTTTGCATGCCTTTTATTCCAGAGCCAGCACAAGACTTCTCAACAGCTCAGACAAAACTGACAGTCAATTTTCTTAAAATAACAGATGGGACAAGGCCACCCCTGCCTGCCACAGAAAAGTGGGGAATTGCAATGGAGAGATCTAGAGGATCCATGCTGTTAATCTGGCTGCCTCCAGGGACTGATAGCAGTCAGCTATCACAGCTGCTGCCACTGGGCATTCTACCAGTAGTTTCCACTCCTACTTTAGGGGCAGCAGCACTTGCAGACAACCTGTTTTTGCCTGTCCTAATATGGACAAAATTAGGGTGGACAGATGTTAAGGGATGTATGCTTTGTCTTTCTAGGAGCCTGCCACCTTAGACAATTTCTGCTTTGCTTGTGCTCATAGCCAGTCCAATTTGCTGCTGAAAGCTGAAGACTCAATTTAGCTTGGCTTCTTCTGCATTCTCAGAAGATCCAGCAAAACTTATGTTCACTGGTATCATAATGCTTCTAAGAGTCAGCGGCCTTGACCTTAAATGTATGAAATCCACCTCATGTCAATCCTAATTCCATCTCCAGAATCATTAGGATAAAATCATGCTCAGAAAAGCAAATAGTTCATTGTGATAGTTCATAATGATCAAGAATATTTTTAACATGCTGTCTGTATTGTGCTCTTTAAGTTCTTAAGTGAAATTGCAGTGAAATTATTGATCTAAAAAGATAATGTGAGATATTTCAATATGCTGGTGCAACATAAGAGTTAGCAGTGTGTCAGGATAGAGCCTGACTAGTTTGACCAGGAAACTACTGTGGAGAGCTGTAGAGTAAATGACAGATGTAAAATCAGAAACAGCTTTGAAATATATATTGGCAGTTGTTTCTTGTATAGAACCATTGGAACATTTTTTGCATCAATATTCGTAATAACACTCAAATTTCAGTAAATATTAGTGTTTCAAGCTGAAGTTATTAAAGCCTTATGGAGGTATATTTGCTGCAGCTTTTCTGACAGATTATACTGTTGTTATCCAGTGAAGTAGCAAAAACAGGAAAAAAGGGTAGAACAATAATTTTGTTCAACCTAAAGTCATACTTTGCTAAACAATAATGATTTTTTTATATCAAACCCCATATTTTAATTCCATTACATTTTGTTAAATATATGAAACTTTTCTAAGGGAAAAATAATTCAGTGATTCCCAGCAAATTCAGACCCCTTCTCCACCTGCAGATTTCCACTATGCCCTCTTGAGATTCACTTTGTCTTTCAGTGCTTAGCTCCAAGAACATAAAATAATAACCTTGTCCTACCTCACAGAGCTACTATTAGCACAATCCATTTATATTCTGCAGCATTACAGCATTATGGGAGAAATATGGTTTATATATGTACCATTCTATGTGTACATTTTCTACTGAACTTTAAAACAAAAAAACCAAAACCTAATTTGTCTTTTGAACATTTGTTTTTTCATTTTCTTTTCTAAATTCCATCACCTTGTTTTGCTGTGTACTGCATTGTGTCTCCTGGTGTAATCTTCTTGTTTCAGTCACTTTTCTGTGTCATTTAACTGTGATGAGTTTTCTTTCAATATTTCTTTTCTTCCCTTTCACAGTCTTCTTATTTCTTGTATATTCCCAGTCTCTCTAGATTGAGAATAGGGAACTATTCTCAAACTTACTTGGCTCCTTGTATCTCTCTTCTTTTTACTCTTGAGTCTTTCCCTTCCTGTCTTGCTTTGCCTCCTGAAGGAATTGTCTCCCTTTCAGGGGTAAAGGAGAGCACTGCACCCGCAAGCATTCATTGATGAGGAGACAGGGAAATCAAGAAGAGTGGATGATCAGAGAGCTTTTATTCAGGATACATGAAGGCCTTCAGCGATGTGTAAAAGACCTCAGAGATAATGAGTGCTTCAGGGTAGGGATGTATCTGCCTGAAATAAGGGTTTCTCCAGTGCTCAGTGCAAAAAAGTTGCTAACCTTGCAGAGGCCTTCGAGTTGCTACAGCTCAAACCCCAGGAGGCTTTGCAGGTTAAATTTTACATTTTAAACCCAACTGGGAAACAAACTCAAAGCTGTTCTATGCGACAAAACACGTGGTTTATGGGGTGATGGCAGCCCAGGTGCTGATGGCTCCCAGCTGCTTATTCCCTTGTCCTGTGCTGGGGGTTCTCAAGAACTGCAAAATATTACCAACCAGTGTTGTCATTTACCTTGATTTAAATTATTTGGAGGACATCAGAGATATAAATTAAAAGTCTAATTTTGAAGTCTAGTTAAAAGAAGAATGCTGACAACTGCAACTTGGCCTTACAAATAAGAACCCAGAATCCAGCAGAACTCCTGGAGTAAGAATGGATATGTTATTTATATGTAGAGTGATACTAGTTTTTGTATTACAGTAATTTCACGCGCATAAGGCGCACCTTTTTGACTGAAGTTTTGATCCAAACCCGGAAGTGTGCCTTATAGGCCAATGCGTCTTATATATGGACAAAGTTCGGAAATTTGCCAACCAGAAAATGCAAACCTGCAGCAGCCCTGAGCCGAGCTGAGCCCACTCAGCCCTGAGTGGGGCCTGGGCCACCCCCCGCGGCAGCCCTGGGCCGGGCAGAGGGCTGGGCGGGGCCAGGCCGGGCCGCTGGGAACAGGGGCTGCGCGAGGCCAGCCTGGGCCGCGGGCCGCAGTGCCCCGGGGTCGGGGCTGGGGAGCCGTGGGCTGCAGGTCGGGGTGGGTGGGGGCCCCAGGGTGGCGAGGCCGGGGGGGCCAGGGGCAGGAGGAAGTGCCGGGGCCTGCAGCAGGGGGAGGGTGCCTTGGGCTGTGTTTAAAGGCTACGCTGTTCTGTGAAAACTGTTTGCAAATTGAGCACCTGACAGTACTCTGTTACTAATTCATTACTTTGTTGTGCACGGATTCTCTCTTTAAAAAAAAAAAAAAGCGCGCCTTATATGCTGACAGATTCCATGGACTTCCCAGACACCCGGAAATGCGCCCTATAACCCAGTGCGCCTTATAAGTGTGAAATTACGGTACTTCCCTTTAAGGCGCGGTAGGTGCATTTCTAAAGTTTGAAAATTGCTCAGTTCCAAAAGGTAAGATATCCTCTCCCTGAAAATTTGGAGAAATGTTGAAGTTGTCAATACATTGCTGTAAGGCCTTACCTTAGAGCTACAGCTCTAAACAGACAGATCGTTTTTGTGCAGAGCAGCTGCTTCAGGGAGAAATCAGAAACTCTCCTCCAGTGGCTCATGAGAATAAACTTGCAGAACTCAGTCCTACAAAGGCAGTGACATAATCTGGTGCCATCCTTGGCTTCCTCTGCAAGCGTGCAGAGCTGGGCCATTGCCAGAATATACCCAGGAATCACATCTGTACACATCTGTTTGCCGGAGACAGAGCCCGCTGTTTGGACTTTGCTGATGAAATCTGGCAGGTGCTCAAGGATGAAATTTGCCTCTAGTTTGGGAGTTCCGCTCACTATTCAAATCCCATTAAAGCATGTGGAAACCCTGCTGTCTCAGCCTTCCTCATTTCTGAGGCAGAACATGCATACACGCATGGATATGTCCATGTATACACTTCTGTCTATATATGAGTAGAATTTTCAGAAAACACACTATTTCATAGTTTCAGAATAGTTCTAGGACTCATCTCACTGAACTTTAGAGCAAGCTGAACTGAAATTGTTAGCATTTTAGAAGGGATTATTTTGATACTTTTTTATTTGTCTGTGTAAGTATTCCCAACTTTTTCTTTCTTCATTCTGCTCCTTTTTCTATGAATTTTTGCAATTTTTTATTTTTTTCTTTTTTTCCCATGGTTTGAATTTTATTAGCATTCTCTGCATGTTTTAGGGCCTTTTCTGAGGAGGCAGTAAAGAGAGAGAAAGCAATTCACAGAAAGAACAGTAATAATTTAATAACTTTAACTACATAAAATCACAGAATCATGGAATGGAGTGGAAGGGCCTTAAAGACCATCTGGTTCCAAACCTCCTGCTGTGGGCTGGGCCACCTTTTACTAAACCAGGTTGCTCAGAGCTTGATCCAACCTGTCATTAAACATGTCCATGGATGGGGCATCCACAGCTTCTCTGGGCACCCTGTTCCAGTGCCTCACCTGACAGTACAGAATTTTTTCCTTATATCTAATCTGAATCTACCCTCTTTCAGTCAATGTCAGCTCACTTGGAAGAGAAAGGCAGGAAATGTGGAAAGAGAAACTCCCGAGTTCTCTTATTATTTTTTTTTTTACACCATTGGAATAAACAGCACAATAATGGTGATTATTAGAAGTTTTGAAAGTGGAAGTTTCCCAACCAGAAAAATATAAAAGAATGTAAATTCTGGAAAGTTAAATTTAGTAAGTCCATCCAAAAAATTACTTTGAAGACCAAGTTTCCAAAGGCATAAACTAATAATAAAATACTTTTATGCACATCCAAAACAGGAAATCTGCCAAAATGTCTGTAGGGCTGATAAGTAATTTGGGTATGAAAGGGGAACCCAAATAAGATCACTCCACCTCAGCAAAGTGAAAACAAATAGGTGTAAAGAGCACAATGGAATAGACTTTGGAGGTTCCCAGGCTGAAACTTTTTTACAGGGCACAACCCCCTCTCTGGTTAGACAGCAGGAAACACAGAGCAGAAAGTTACATGGTCACTCTTCTCAATTCAGAGAGATTTCTAGCAGAGGAATGTAGGGAAATGCACTGTTCAGCATAGTTCTCAGTAATTTGGTTAAGGCTGAACAGTGAGGTAGATTAAATCACACTAGATTATTTAATGTAGTAAAAGCCAAAGACGTCTGAAAAATTGCAGAATAACATCAATTCTTTGTGATTGGTGATAAAAGTGTGGACCAAGAATGAGGCTGATAAATGTTCAATCTGGAACTAAAAAATCAAGTATCCTGATTATGCATACACAGTGATGAGCTGCTACAAATCTGAAACATGGCTGCAACTGGTGAACCCATGTACCATTCTATAAAAACATCAGCCTAATGTAAAAGGAATATTATGAATTATTAGTAAAATTAAGTGGAAGAGAGATTATAAGGTCACAAAGAAAACACACTTTATCTTCTAAGCCCCAAGGGACTCACCCAAAGCAGAAAACATATAAACAAGGATCTGCAGATAAGTAAGGTAATTAATGGTAAGGGGTGGTATCTGTGTGAGGAACAATAAGTAGGTTGGGATAACTGACATTTTTTTGTTTTGTTTGATAAAAACCCACAATCTATTCTGGCACCCTGGTGTACATGATCACTCCCACAATATTTCCTAGCAGCAATGACTTACATTTTAGTAATAATAATGATCTGCATTTTCATTGTTCTTTTTATTCAAAATACAAAGTACCCCAGGAATACTGTTTAAATCATTAAAGCAGCCATTTAAGTAAGCAAAACCAAATTCTGTTGGAAGTAGCAGGTTGGAAGATGTCTTTGGAGCTCATCTGGGCCTACCCAAACAAGATTAGCTTTGAAATTACATCCGAGTTTAAAGGTTGCTCAGTAGCTTGCACAGAGAGCTTTGTCTGGTCTTCAAGAATGGAAATGCCACAGAGTCTCTTGATACCTGTGCCAGTATTTCATACACATACATAAACACACAAGAAAGGAAAGATTTTTTTATATTTAGACATAATTTCCTATGTTGTGACTTGGGGCTGCTGCCTCTAGTCCTGTTGTGGTGCACTACCTAGAAGTGTCTGGCTTCATCTCATCTGTACATTACCAATAGGTAGGTGAAAACAATTTCCCCTTTATTCTCACCTTCAGCCAGAAGAACCCCTTTTCTGTCAGCTTCTCCATGTATGCTCCAGCCACTTGGTGCTCCAAGAGACTCATTCCAGTATGTCAACATCCATCTTGTACAGGGGAATCCAAAAAAGAGCACAGTCCTCCAGGTAGGGTCTTACTAGTGCCAAACAGAGGGCAAAGCATCAACTTGCTGGCTACACTCTTGCTAGTACAGCCCAGGATGGTGTTGCCCTTCAGGATGCCCTGCTGAATCACATTGGAGTTTTTTGGTCTACTGGGACACCCAGGACCTTTTATGCAGTGCTGCTCTGGAACCAATTGGTGCCCAGCCTGTCTTGCTGAACTTAAAAAGTTTCTGCCAGATTTATACTCCAGCCTGTTGAGAATGCTCTGAATGATAGCCCTGCACATTAATTAGCACATTAATTGCTCCCCTAATCAGGTATCACCTGTGAACTTGCTGAGGGCTTTATTTAATCTCCCTGGCTACATTTGCAGTGAAGGCCTGCACTAGTGTTGATTCCTGATAGATGTTACTGGAAATCACTCATCAGTTGGACTTTGTACATCTGATCACAACTCTTGGAGCCTCATGATATGGCCAGTAGTGTGTTCACCTTGTAGTACACTGCTGAAGTCCATGTCTCACCATTTTGGCTGTAGGAATACCATGTAACAGGCCTTGCAGAAGCCAAGGTAAATTACCTCTTCTTTCATCCATCATGCCAGCCATGTCCTCAGAGCAAGTACTCAGACTTTTCAGTCATAATTTGCGGTTTGTGAATCCATGCTCTTCCCTGTCACCTCCTTGCCCTCCATGTGATTGCATAGTTTTCACAAGGGTTTTCTCCAAAATTCTTGTGGAAATTGAAGGGAGCTCTATCAGCAAATAGTTCTCCAGACCTACCTTCATGCCCATGTAACACTTCCCAGTCTTCATGATCCTCTCGATTCCTAGGGTCCTTTTGATGAAGATGCAGAGTAGTCCTTGCAATGACCTTAGTACTTCTCTCCACATCCTTGGATACATTCATACTTGGTCACTAATGGGGTATTCCCAAACTCTGCCTGGATAAATGGGGATGGAACTGGCTATGCAAAACCAAGGAGAAGATGCTGAGTTGCTCAGCCTTTTCTGTGTGCCTCAAGTCTGCTGCTTTTCTTCACAGCCCCTCATCTTCCTTAAAACTCCTTTTGATTCTACTTTTAGAAATTCTTCTTGTTGCCCTTCCCATTCTTCACCAATTTCAAATCCAGCTGAGTTCTGACTTCCCTAGTTCCCTGCCTACATGACTGACAGGCCTCTGCTCCTGAGCCCTCTTTGGCCTCGTTTGCCTTTTGCTCTGGAGAGAAGCTGGAACTCCCTGCCTGTCTGATGGCTGTGGACTGGGCTGGACCAGGTCTGAGGAGGCTGTCCTCAGAAAGTAGCATCCTGTCAGGGTTTCCTTCCCTTTCTCTTTCCCTTTCCCTTTTCCCTTTCCCTTTCCCTTTCCCTTTCCCTTTCCTTTCCAGACAGTCTCTGTGGGAACCTGCTGAACAGCTCCCAGAATGAGCTGTTGAACCCTCTGTTTTCAGATGCAACTGAACTCCTTCTTAGAAGGAGACATAGTCGCCTAATTGTGTTCCTTCAGTAAGGTGAAATGAAAAGTAATGGAGTAGAGATGCTTAATGCTTATTGACTATAAAAAATTTAGATTATTTATAATTTAAAATACTAATTAGTAAATAATGATCCATGACTTAGTCTGACGATACGTCTGAAAAATAAAATCAAGGGAGATTACAATGAACCCAGTGCAGCATCCCATGAATTTTGCTTGCTGCCTATCAACATCTGTTTCACTTTTCAACAACCTTGTCTTGCCTGCTTTGCAACTCAATTTAAACATTCTGTAATAGTGGTTTTTAGTCCTAAATGGGGTTGTGAGATGTGCAATTATTGCTTCTTTCATTTTATTTACAAAAGACAAGAAAGAGGGAGAATACTGGTTTTTTGCTCCCACTTGTTATACTAAGAGAAACTAAATGAGTGTTTGGCAGGTAAAAATATAAATGATGAACCCTAAGATTAAAATTCTACTGGAATTGAATTCATATGTGTTTGTGAGAGCCTGGGCAAGTTTCAGAAATTGACAGCATTTTACTTTTCCTTCAACATGTATGGTATGCTCAAAAAGCTTCTTTTAAAATGCCTTGTAATTAACCTAGGATATGAGAGAGAAAACGGTGAACAGAACAACAAAGACAATTTGTCATCAAGATTTTCATTAAACCCTTCAGTATTACAGGAATTAATTTCAGTAATGTTTGCCCTGATTACTGCCTGTCGGATAGGATACAGGCATCCAACAGGATATTTGAATGGAGAGCGTTTGCTCCCATCCTACATCAGCCTTATGAAGGTAAGGGCTTTATCTACATTGACTGTGATTCATCATCTATATTTTCATATTGCAAAAACTGAAGACAGCTCTAATTTTAACTTCCCCTAGCACTGCTTTTTTCCCAGCAAATGTTACATTGATAGTAGCTCTCATTGCCATCCCCATCTTGGCAGGGAGAAAGATCTATGGACTTTAAGATCACAATAGTCATTAATTTGTTACTTTAGTTTCCCAGACATTACAGTTCACTACATATTGTTACATCACACAGGCACACAAACCTTATTGGTCACAGAAAAGAGGGAACCGGCTCTCATTTCAGATTGTCCTACAACCTGTACAGCATCTCGGCAGCATTCTTATCCAGCCCACACATTTTTAGTTTTTCAAAATGCTCTCCCTATAAAGAAGACCACTTTGGAATCTGCAGAACATTTTAAAGTAATGATTAAACACTAATCCACTAAAATACTGACGTGGCACTTGAGAATTTGGCTGGATCACTTTAAATAATCTCTTAGCCTGCTGATGGCTCCCTCAGTTTTCTGTGTTTCCACACATAGCTGATGAATAAAATTATTTGAACTAATCTGTGCCTATGCTTTTCACAGTATTTCTTGCAGGAAAAGCAGACAGCGCAACACGTACGCCTTAAAGTAAGGACTGCTGTAGGAAACATCATGAAAATTTCAGTTTCTATAACATTTTCTTCTTCAAGTTATATAAAAGTATTTTTAGAAACAATCTCACCTTAAATCTGAGCGTACCATTAAGGACTGTATTACAGAAATTAATTTGGTAATTTTGGCCAAAGCAATGCAGTTAAATGTCACACATGGGTGCAGGGGGAGAGTAGAAGATAGAGAAATCAAATTCACCCCTACAACATAAACAAGACATGAAACGTTATTGAGGAGCAACAAGCTGCAGTATTGTACAGTGTCTTATAAAGCCATGTTAAATGAACACAAGTAAACAGATGTTGCTTTAAGTTCTTTTTGCTCATTGTCAGGAATTTATGATTTTTTTCTCTGCAGAAAATGTGACAATAATATCTGTGCTTTTCCCAGCTGCTTATAAGGTGAGTAGGCAAAGTATCTTTGATGGCTAAAAAAATTATTACAAGATCGAGATCTCTATAGCTCCTTGAGCTGAAATGTGACTAAACCCAAAGGACTAAGCCATCAATTCTCTCTCTTCAAGTGAGAAAGTGACATGGGCTTTGTGTGTGTGTTTCTGAGTGTGTGCACGTTGATCTTTAAGTAGTATTTCAAACAAAAAACAGTTCTCTCAAGCACTCTGCTTTAAAATTTGGGCACGTTCACTGACTTTCCATCTATTCCCAACTTTCCTAAGAGCTGTCCCTATATGCCGCAGTTATTGGGTTCAAACCTGCTTTGCTTGCATCTTCTGTCATAATCACATTATGAGATGACACATACATTCATCTGGTCATAAGGGAATGCTTAGAGAATTCAGGTTAAGAAGATGACTCAGTTGCCTTATTTAGATTAAAATTTCTTCTGAGTACCTGGCACATTAGGTTTTACATTAAATCACAGAATGTGCCATCTCTCTTTCTTCTCTGTTCTCATTTTTCCATTAACAGTTTTCTGACCTTTCTATCATTGCATGTTTCCCTTCTTCCAGGCTGTTGATCTCTTTTCTCCTCTTTGCTACTCATATAGCTGCCCTCCCTCCTGTTCATCTTCTCTCTTCCCATAGTCTCTGCTATGCTACTTCTACATTACACTACCAGTCATTTCCTGCTTCTCCTTTTAATCCCATCCAGACTCCTATTTATGCTGTTCCTTTTGATGGAGCATATACGTAAGGATGAGAAACAACAGCTTTTATATTTTCCAGTACTTTATATAGGGAAATCTTTGGCATGCAAGAATCACACATGGTGGGATTCTTAGGGTCTCGCGTGTAGGGTCAGGAGTGGGACTTGATCTTGATGGGTGCCATTCAACCCATCATATTCTATTATTTTATGATTAAAGAGGATCTAAACACAATCTACAGTAATGTCTATTTAACAGGTGCTCCAGAAGCAAAGGGCCACGGTTCTATTGATTGTCCTGTAACCTATAGAACTATTCTAGCCAAGAACATGTCCTGTAAGTGACATGCATGACTGCAGCTCCATGGTAAACAAAAAACTCTTGCTCATCCCTGAAACTCTCCCAGACTGCTGGATGTGTATGTGGGGTCAAACTTCACAAAAAGTATTTTCCCCCTCCTCTGCCGATGCTAGATTTGCTTTTAAATTATTGAAGCTTCTCATCAGAACTAGTTCTACTGGGCAAGGCCTGGGGCTTCAGAATACAATTATATCACAGGCATAAAAGCATCTCTTTTCTGCCACAATGGACCCATAGAGTGGAATCTGAAACAAAAAGCAGAAAATCTAGAGACAGAACATTAGATTTTTCTTTTTTATTATTCTTGGATATAAAACCCATTTAATAGACTAGTATGTAGGCAACCTTTTACTTAACTAGAATTATGACTATTGCATCCACTCCACATGGAAATGTATCAAGTACTTATGGCTAGGTATTTCAGTACACTCTTTTTTTCAATAAGTAATTATAACCCCCAAATATCAGTTTTAACATGTATCTTTAAAAATATCTAGAATTATTCCTGAAAGACTGAGTAGCTACCTAGAGTAGAAATGATAGTCATTACGAGAACAGAATTATTCAAGATTAAATTCCTGTTCTGAAAATCTATTAGTACACACAGATTAACAAGGTACTTTGTGTTTTCAGTCAGAGCACCAGGACGGTCTGTGACTAGTAATTTAGAACACAAATTAAGCTGTGAATTTGCTATGCTAAAGTGGCACCACTGATATTCCTACATTTCCCATGTCTTCCATAAATAAACTAGTCCAAGAAGAAGGTGGCTGAGTGATGATTACTTGCATTTATATATTATTTTTTATGTACCGGCTATCAGCCATTGTCACAGAGCCTATATAAGAACACCAGTTTCTGCATCTAATTCTTTTCTCTCAATTGACTTTAAAACTCTAGCTAACATCAGACACACGAATTTACATGGAAATTAGGCCATCTGAATATGACTTTCTTCCCCCAACTCATTCCCTCAGCCTCTCCTCAAGGCCAAGGAACAGGATAGTTTTTAAGAATAACCCAGCACCTCTCTTCATGTCCAACTGACCTTTCTTCACAGAGAGGGTGATTAAAGATTGGAATGCACTGCCCAGGGAGGTGATGGAGTCAGTGTCCCTGAAAGTGTTTAAGGAAAGCCTGGAAGCAGAGCTCAGTGCCTTGGACTAGTGACCTGGTGGTGTTCAGTCAAAGATTGAACTTGATGATTTCAGAGGTCTTTTCCAACCTAATTGAATCTGAGATTCTATGGATGCAGAAGACAGCTAAGGGATAGCTAATAATCTGGGTGCAGAAGACAGTTAATGATGATCATAAAATAAAATACTGAAATGACTATTTAATTCCTATTCTCTGGCAGAAATTATGATTTGGTTATTGCCAGCCTTTTGTGCTTCAATAAAAGTCTTTAAAATACCATGTCTTACTTGACGGATGTGCTTTTGAAGCAGTTTCTTGAATCAAATATCTCCACTGCCAGTGTACTACAGAGTTCCCTTCAGACTTCGTGGATTTTTTAATAACATGGTCTCTTTCTTCTGATGCTTTCTTCTCTCCTGTTGACAGGGTTTTTGAAATGCTACACTTAATTTATGCAAGGGAACAAGGTTCCTCTCAATGATTTTATTTAACCTCCCTTATTTAATATCAAAACCCAGTGGGTTTAATTAATTCTCATATGTGACTTCCAAGCTGAGAAACTAAATTTCTTGTCCCACTTCCTCTGTTAATTCTACTCATAAAGGTTATTGTCATCTACTGTTAGAGAATTTAAACAGCAATTTTGTTGATGATACACCTTGCTGCAGAGAATGGATCTTGTTGTGACAGTGGTGCTGCCATCCTTTCATGGTAATACCCAATAAGGCAGACAATCCACTTAGATACTGCATCAACAGGCTTCTGACTGAGGTCAAAGAAACTAATCAATCCTGTTCAGCATCTGGCTTCCTCCTGAGGTGTCCAGACCATGTTATCTTCTTCATATACTTAATTTTTCTTTTGGAGGAATGATCAGGATTTCCTAGTAAATTACCAAACTGAACTCTTCAAACACTTTAGGCCTTTCCATAGCTGGGATTATGGAGCATTAGCTATCTACTGCCAGGTTAAGCTACATGAGCTGCTGAGAGCACCTCCTAATTAACTCTTATGTTCCTAACTGGTTGACTTTGTAGTCTAAATCAAACTTTGTCTCCTGTGTAGCAACGATTCGATACATCATCATTGATCTCTACTTACTTAAATAAATGAACAGTCAATTAATGTGAACTAAAGAAAACCAACCTCAAAATGAAGGCATAAGCCAGCTCTAGTCTTAAGAAGGGAGGAAACTGTGAATAAACCTTTAAATATCAGTGTGAACAAAAGTATTTGCCTATAGGTTTGCTCATTGCTGCATGCTCAGCATCACATCTGAATGCAGCTCTGCTGGACACAACCAAGCTACAGCCATTTCTGTCACCTCCTCTTGTGTTTAAAGTGGTTCAGACTTAGAAAATAGCAAACATCACTTTGACAACGTAACTTCTCCCTGTTTTCCACACCCTGTCCCACAGCTGTGCCAGCAGAGGGGTTTGCATGAATGCTCTCTAAAATGCTCAAGGCAAAATGAGCCAGTTTATTTTACGCAGTGTGAACTGTGGATCTGAACTGGCTTGGCTGAGTTAGCAGGTTGGAGGCTAAGAAGCAGTCATGCAAGCCACTCCACTAGCAAAAGCAGAGGGGAGCACTGCCAGCTGCTGGATGGCAGTGACAGAGGAAAGCAGGAACATCTTTAGGCAGAACAGCTGGAGCGCAGAAGATGTCATCCCTCTGAAGCTGCAAAACTTCTGCCTCAATGTCCCTTAGGTGTGGGAAAGACCAGCCACAGGAACAACTTCTTTTAGTATCTGGGGGAAAAAATTACAGTATATTCCTTCTATCCACTTATATACTCTACTTGAAACAAACAACAGCAACAACAAGAACAACAAAACAAACCTAAAAGCAGCTAGTAAATCAGCAAACTCTTTTAAGTATAGAAAATTTCTTGTACTAAATTCTTAGATTACCCTTAATTACCCTTATCTATGGTATAAGTGCACTGACATAAGCTTTTCCCTAGTTGTTGACATTAAAAATCTCCAAACTCATAAAAACCTTCAAATTTCAAAAACTAAATCTAAACCTAAATGTTGTTTCCATACTGGCAAAAATTTTCAGCAGAGATTTAGTTCAGAAAAACACCACTACTGTTACTTATGTTTATCTCTGTAGAGTTTACAGACTAAAGCATCAAGCAAATGGCATGTCTTAAAATGCAGTGATGGTTTGATGGGCACTTTTCCCTGGCCTGTCTGAACTGAGTCAGCTCACTCCCCCATGATGCTTGTTTAGTTGCACTGGAGCAGTGATCTGGAGGCTACATTGCAAACCAGATGAGCACATTGCTATGCCTTATAAAGCATCTTGAGAAAAAGAAAGGAGATGGGTAATCTTCCAAGGTTACTAACCCAGTTCAGAGTTCAGTCCAACTATGCCAGCACAATGGGAAGGAAAGGGGCAGGGATAGGTGGAAGGCTGTGGAGCGGGGTGGGACAGGCTTAAGTTGAATTTTACCAGCAAAAAATACACACAGAGAAGTCTAAAATAGCATCAAGCATGAGTTCTGTGCCTCACATAGCACCAACAATTAGCAGATATTAATTTATATTAATACCACGAAAAATACACACATGGAAGTCTAAAACAGCATCAAGTGTGAGTTCTGTGCCCCACATGGCTCTATCAATTAGCAGGTATTAATTTATATTAATACTAATATACACATAAATTAAATAATTTGAAGTTAAAAATTAAACGTACTAAATAAATAATATTAGAGACCTTGATTTATTAGTGCTTTAAAACTGTAATCAAGTAAAACTAAAATGAAGGCATTTATCATGTATTTGTATTTTAACACCTTTAAAGAACTTCACCTAAAAATATAAGATGCATTCTTATGCAGGAAAATAGTCACTTGTGATTCACTGTAATTTGTCTATTGCACTTGGAAGGAAGTGCAATGGGTGGCATCATGGAAATACGTTTTCTTCTCATTCTATTAGATACACAATGAGGCTTTCAGAATATTTTTATTTCAGACACAATCATTAGCATAGAAACTTCAGTTTTCTGCACAAATATGGAATATGGACTTCAAACAATGGCTGCCAAAGCACTCATTTAAAGAAACTAAAGTAATAGAGTACTGAAGAATATCAGCTAGTAAATTGCTCAGGGTTACTCATGCAAGACATGATCATTTTCTGCAAACACACAAACACGCAGTGCCAGTCAAAAGCCATGTTAATATAACATTGAATTAAAAGCAGTTTAACCTTCTGGACTTCACATCATGGGTCAGAGCTCAGAGCAGAGGGCCAGATTCTCAGTGCCTGCAGTTTGGCTAGGTTGCACCACTGCTAGGGTTTCTACATTAAAAGCACCTGGCAGCACTTCTGAGGATGTCTGTGGCATATTAGGGCATAAAGGTCAGGAGAGGAACTGAAAATGATTGTCCCAAGGGCCATCTACCCCCAAAAGTGCCTGTGTGCCATGAAAAATGACATTCTAAAGGACAATCAGTCTCATCATCAGCCTGCCATAGGGGCAGAAATCACTGTGGCTCTTTAAATGTGATTGTTAGAAGGTGCACAAATCTGACCTAAAGAAGGATTTACATTCTTGAAACTTGCCTGTGTGTAAACTACTCTGGTTCACACCAGAAAGAACAGTGCCCCTCCCCTACAGCCCAGCTCTGTCATCTTGCTGGCTTTTAAAATTAAAAACAGTGTTTGAAGTAATGAAAAAAACCCCTAGTTCTAGATAAAAAATTACACAAAAACATTTTCTAACGTTAAATTGAATGAATATGAGAAAAGTGTGAATTAAAATTAAAATTCTACGTGTTATTATTTTCCAGAGTGAAACATAAACTAGCTGAGTGGCTGTATTTAATTCTTCAAGCAAATCTGTAAAACTGGATCTTTGGGTCTCAGCCTTAATCAAGGAAAATTAAATTCTTTGAGGGTTAAAATCTGTAGAAAGTTGCTGTTACATTGCAGAGCTACAGATCTGGCTTGACTTTTAAAAGAAGTGATTTAAAGTACAGGTGCAACAGACTGAGATGCTGTCTTTTATCATTCAGTGGGCAGTGTTGAAGAAAATTGCAGAAAAGGGTGTTTGTTCCAGTCAGCTGCACTCATTTTATATACATAAGACATTAGGACAAAGATTTTAACAACAGAAACAGTAACTGCAATAGTGCCAGGCACAACTGTATATGAGTATATATAGTGGAAGCCTTTGCAGCTTTTGTTTTATTAAAAAAAACCTGTTAAACAAAGAAGTTTTGCAATTTTTCTTTTTTTTCCCCCACAAGTATTTAATGAAAAGCACAACTCCAGAAAATATCTTCTACCCTCTCAGACTCCGATTTCTTACGCAATATGAGTGTACCGAGGTTTTAATATTAAATAGTTTACTCACAGCACTTTCATTCAGACTCACACGCTAGTTTTCCTCCTTCATAAAAAGGCATGTTTGGATACATGGCTGAAGAGCCAGTCCAGAAAGTTGCCTTCCAAATGCAGCAGCTGAGCACAAGCAGAGTCCCAGAGCTACCCCTCTCAGTACACTCAGAGGAATGCATGGGTAGCGCTCGGCACCTCGTTTGGAGCATAAGGGGAAATGCCAGCCACACCAGCAAGGCTGGAAAAACCTTTTTCCTGATTGGCTGCTCATCCCAAACTGCCTGGCAGAGCTTTGAAATATGCGGTGTAGGGAAGTGATATTCCGTGGCATTCATTCAATTTACCTGCACTACACTCCAAGGAGCCGTGCTATTAAACAACAGCTCCGGTGTGTCAATAAAGTTAACTTAATTAAATTGCTTCCCCTCCACTCTTCCAATTAGCAAGATTTAGGGCACAGGGACACAGTGCTGCTTGTAAATAAAAGGATGATTTAGCTAATCATTTGCCGAGGAAAGACATATTTTCGTCGATATTTCTATGCACAAAGCAGGGAGCTAGTTTAAATTGAAACAATCATGTAGGATAAGGGGAGATACAATACCAACTATTGAAGGGCCATGAATATTCTTTAAGCAGTGTCAATTAAATACACAATTTAAAAGTTAAATCTCAGTCATTGCACTCTTTGCTCCATAAGACTGAAATAACAATTGTGTAAATGTAATGTTATAAAACATACTATCATTATAGCAAGCATAGTGAATACACATTCTTAATTTGCTGGGGACTGATCTAGTCCCTTTCTGGTCATTTTGATATGTACACTCTCACTGCCTTATAGTAGTCACGTTTAGGAGTCTCTAGTCTGTCCTTTTCTGTGGCACTACATGGAAAATATTACCAATAATTGAGGATAAAAAGGACTACAGTTAAGCCAAAACTAGCAGATTGTTTGCAACCTTACCATACTTTCTAATCATCAGTCTGAAACCTCTGAGGCTCCTTGTCTATTTGAGGTTAGATATTTTGAAGGGTTACAATTAAACTGATGGAGCTGTTTTACATAACAGTATTTATCTATTCTTATTCCTTTTTCCCTCAGAAACTCTCCTAACTTTGTCAGGAGTTCCCTGATGTTACATGTACACCCTCTCCATCTCTTGAGTGTTTACAGCTTTGCCCCAGTTCTCCTTTTGCAGACACCAAGTAAAAGCATGCCAAACACTAGCAGGTAGACTCTAAAGTTTTCCTCTGTGCTGTTTATATCCTATTCCCTCTGAGCTTTTACCTGAGGGTAATAAGCCTTTCTTGTTTCTTTTCTGCAAGTATCGTTACTGTTTCCTATTAACAGCAAGAACTTGGAGCTGGTCCGAGTCTTTATAAGCAAGTAAAGAGAGAGGGAGATGCTTGTAAAGGCACACGGGCACAATTTAATTTAGGAAGTACAAAAATACAAGCAGAAAAAGGTCCCTTTATGCCCTCCTAGCCATTTCTTGCAGTACAGGCCATCTCTCCATAAATGTGTCTGCCAAGGGGTCTGAGACTGTGCTTTCCTCCTAGAGCTCAAATCCTCCTCTACTGTTGGGCTTGCTGCTCTTTGTTCTACTCTGAGTCAAACCATCTAGTGCAGACAAAAGTTTTTGATCACAAAGCAATGAAATTACCAAGAAGAGTCCCGTCTCCATTTCATACTGGTTAATTAGTCTCTTATTTCTTCACAGCACAAGCTGGAACAGCAACAGCCTTCCTGCAATGTCCTCTTCCAGTATCACAGAAAAAAGCCCAGAGCATTATTTACATAGACTTGAGCTTCACTCCATAAGAACTCCTACTGAATACCATAAGACAAAACTAAAATTAACTGTAATTACTGTGATTAGAAATGTCAGAATTCGGTGGGAATGAGCAGGCAGCCCTTTGACCTGTTGCAAGATGGGTTACTTCATCAATGCCTTGTCAAAGTCAGGATTACACAAAGAAAAATGCATATACAAATACAAACGTTAAATGGCTAGACTAAGAAATTTAATATAAAGCTAAAGATTACCTATCTAGGGAACAATTAATCAAAGAAACTGAATTAATTTAAATTAATGGCACAGTGCAATGGAAGGGTGGTCATGATGCTGAGTGATGTCAGGTCAGAGCCAGCAGAACTGGTGGTGTTGCCCATCTCTCTCCTCCCACAATTTTCTGCAGCACCCAGGGATGACACACTCGACCTTCAGGAGTGGAGGGCAGTACTCAGCTGCTCCCAGTGCACCTTCCCACTGATGGATCTCAGCCTCAGAGAAACAGAGCCCTATTCACAGCATCCAGGAGTGACAGGAAAGGGAGGAAAGTCTCTCTTGTAGGACAACAGTGACTTTTCATCCAGGATTGAATACACCGAATAAGACCCTTCTGGCAGTAGAAGGATGAAGAAAAGGAAAGTTTCTATTATAAAACAACATTGAAATGGAGATCTTCTAAATTTTTTTTTAAACCAGTTGAACTCCATATGGTAGCATAAAATAATTCATACTATCACACTCACATATTTTCTTTTCCTTTTCCCCCCTCTACTCCCCAAGCCTGATTAAGTTGATAAGCCAGAAGACAGATGCTTTAGTCTTCTATTCAGTACATAAATCTCAGTGAATAGGAAGAACATTAGGGGAAAAAAAAAAGAGAGAGAGAGAAAGAAAAAAAATACAAAGACAATTTTCTTAGGATAATTATATGGCTTAGTTCCTTCCTAATGAGCTGTATTTCTGGCCTTTTTCTCATTTCTACCATGACAAGACAGGCAAATAATGTGTCTGTATCTGCCTAATAAGTGTTATCTTTTAACTGGTTATTGCTACTACAATACAAAAATACTATGCATGTTGAGCTACACAGGACTGCATTTAGCCAAACTGTTCTTAAGCTGGACTGAACCTGCCTTGTCCTATCAGAATGGGGGAATCATACTTCTAAAGTGGCAGTCCTGCTTAAAAAGACACTAAACACTCGCTCCTCTCTGCCCCAGATTCTTTGGTCAGGAATTTGCAGCCCTTTGCCAGAGCCCCAGGATGAGCTGCTTCGGGCAGGGTGTTACAGACATACTCCATGGCCCCAGGGATCCCAGCTGCAGTGTCATCGATTTCTTCTATTTTTAATGTTGAGTGCTGCAGCACTGCTCTTCAGCCAAAGGGCTGGGACAGGCACGCTGACCCTGCAGACCCTTTCAGCTCAGAATCCTTTGCTCACTGGAAGAGCTGCTGCTGGGGCACCCATGGTTTGTGCCCATGGGAGCTGACCTGGAAGGCTCAGCTGCCTCTGCCCACTGGAGAGTGGGAGCAGAGCAGCAGCCCGCCTGTGCACTGTAAGGAGCTGGGGCCACTCTTCACTTACAGGAATGAGGGCTGAAGTTCACAGTGATCCTGCCTATGTTCAGGCACTTAGCCAAAGCTCCCAGTTCTGGAGAGCAGTTGCTTTTGGTCAGGAACATAAGGAAATTAGACATGTTGGAAGGCTCACTCAGCCCTTCAAAGGACCAGAATCCCTCAAGGTCATGCCCTCCAAGTACTCCTCCTCTGTGTTAACTGGAAGAGTGTGAGATGATGGCATGACTAAACTTAGGACCCTCCATCAGATGCCAGAGGTTAGACAGACCCATGTCCATGAGATTTTTGAGGAATAAGAATCCATGAGGATGAGAGCAGTGACTGTGGTACCCAATACCCCAGCAGGACCTGCCCATTTAACTCCTCATGTTGCCACCAGCACCCCTACAGAATGTCCACTCAAAGTGGACAAGTGTCCACTCAAAGTCCACAAGCATCTCCTCAAAGTGTCCCCTTGAGGGATCAGGATCAGGCTTGGTCCACAGCCACATTTCTGGGGAGGAAGGGAGGGCTGCAAAGAGCTTCTTCTGCTGCAGGCAGTGAAGGTGCTGCCTGTGAGTTCAGCATCAGGTGGCAAAGGCAAGCAATGCCTGCTCCAGCACAAAATCTTGAGGGAACAGGTAATCCCTGAATACAAATCAAACTCTGAATTTTTGCCTTTTTTTGTGCCTGGTGTCACTGGCATTTCTTGACTGATTAGAGGCTCCCTAAAACTGATTTCCTCATTCAAATGCCCCCTTTGCAGCCCACCCATCACCTCCAACCAGGTGACTGTGACCCTTCATATTCACTCTTGCATTCAACTGCAAAAATCTGAATTAGCAAAGACAAGTGTCACAGGTGTGCTCAACATCTCCCATTGAGCCAAAATCTTTATTTGTTATAGCTGTCAGCCCAGTCAATGACTGCTCTATCTCACTGTGGGCAGGCATATCCCATCCTGCTGATGTCAAAGGCACAGCTATCTATTCAGCATGGCTCTATGCTGAGCAATTGCCACACTGTGGGGAAAGAAGATTGTGATCAGCACCATTTGTCTACATAATTGCACTTGTTTCTGGACAATTGTTGGGTCAGAGGCTAATGTTTTTTATTTATAGTCTTTGTACACTCATCTGAATTTTCCTGTGCCTTTTTCTACAACAAAGAATTAGGTACCATTTGGCTTCTACTGCAGAAATTCTGCTAGAAATCGGAGAAAAAAATATCTGAAAGCAAATCCATTACAGTCATTTGAACAGAATTTTACATTAGGGAACTGGAGTAATGCCTAAGACTCAAGGTGCATTTCTAGGAAAAAAGAAATAGGAAATACACATTTAGCTTCTTTTTTTCTTCATATTATATAATTACCAAACAGAACTCAAATATATTTGTGGGGATGCTATCTTGTCTTTAGAAGCTGAAACAAAAAATATGCTACCTTTATATCTGAGTGTCCATTTAATCTGGTTCTGAAATTCCCCTAAGAAGAAATAACATTGATTTTCTATATGGTAATAATTCTGTTTATTTTCACTAAGATAATGAATTTAGTATTTTGCCTTTTTGTTATGCTTATTAAATAAACAAATCAATATCTAAGTTTAACATAGCTGTTGCCTTAGGCAAGCCACTATTTCACTTCTTTAACACCTCAAGGGTTTTCAAATAGCCATGCAAAGTAGAGCTGCTTGCTTCATTTTCCATTGTCCTGCAGGCAGCCTGCATTGGAAGTCATGCATATACTTTTAATACAAGAATGGATTTTGCTGAAACTGTTGTTTCTACTTTTTTTAATAGGTGCATTTTTTCAATTTAAAGATATATTTTTATTTAAATTATCCTTTCATTTTAAACAAGATAATTTAAAATCAAAAATTATTTTTTAACAATGTACTGCCAAACTTCTTAAATTCAGTATCTGGATTTAAATAACATGCAGAATTCAAGTATTATGTGTATGTTGGTTGGTAAATGGTGGTTGCTGACCATCAAACCAGTGAGCTGGGAGAGTGTAAGTGACTGGAGAAAACAGCCTCTGACAGAAGTGTTTAGTCCAAGTTTGATATCTGTAGCTTTGTCTGCATGTTCAGAGAAGGTATTTTCTTCACTTTATTCAGGTTAGCTTTATGCAATATCTAGTTCATGCAGTGCTATCTCTTGAGAGCTGATAAAAGGCAGAAAACCTTACTTTCTACTGTAGGTAAAAGTTCCATGGCAGAGATTGAAATCTGCTAATTTTAAAATCTTGCAGGGTGCAGAAAAAAACACACTGATCTGTTTACTCAGTACAAAGAATGGCTAATTTGACTAGCAAATCACCTTAATATATGTAATAAATAAGTAAACATAAGCATGTGAAATGTCATTCATTGGTTTCTAAGAAAACAAAAAGCAAATGTCAAGAATATGAATAAATATATTAGGAACTTATATGTAATTCTCTAATGCTACTTAATGCAAGTCCACTTTTACTAATATAAGTACTTAATGTAAACAAAGTAGCCTTCCAAATAATCTGTCGTATGATATTCTCACAGAGGAGCAAGACTGATTATAGTGATCAAAGACTTTTCTCCCATCATTATTTTTACTACAGGAATTATGCTGCCAGTCAACAGTACGGTAAGCAGGGAGAAGATGATGTAAAAGGAGGTTACCCAGTTTTGATTTTGGGTAAAACTGTACTTCCCAGTCTAGATTATCAAACTAGCGAGGTAAACCATTGTATTATTTACTGCTACACTTTGGCAGAAAGCCAGAATACTTTAATAATACCAAAGGAGGGGAACAAACCCCTTTCTAGAAAACTAATTACAAAGTGAATGAACAGAAGAAAGAGAGAGTGATAATTTCTGCTAACCCTCTATGTTTTTACACACTCTTTCTTAAAGCAGAGGCACCTTCAGGTACACAGCCTTCTGGTATCAGTCTCACCAAAGTCAGACTCACAACCAAAGCAACAACCCCTATTTCATGTTATCAATTTTTTTCAGTGAAGTTGCTTATCTTCTGTGATTACTGATATATTTCCCTCAAAGATTAGGACCCCTTAGAACACAATTCCTCTTTCTCTCAATGAAGCTAGTACTCTTCATCCCTAAATTCAGTATGCTGCTATACACAGATGGGCTGAGGTTTCCAAGGAACTCAGGTTGCTTGATAGAGCAAGTGGTCTGAACTGCGGGTATCATTTGAAAATTTCATTGACAAGGATATTCTGTTGTCTGCAAAACACTGGAAACATCTCACTGTAGACCTTGCTGGAATCTTTGGCAAAAACTCTCCCTCATTTATGACTCCTCTTGCCAAGTATTTTCTATGATATTTTCATTTAACATGTGCTCCACTCAGATTGTGTAGGAATAATGTTTTATGAGAATACCGAATAGTTTGAATAAATAAATAATGAATAGTAATAAATACTCTGCTGGGGATACTGTAGAACTAAGGAAGCTGATAGGTACTGTGATCAGAGGAGAGGGATTTGTGTTCCAATATTTAGTAGAAGAGGGGATTTATCCTGTGACTATCACAATGCTGTGCTATAAAATAAAAGGAGATACGACCACCACTACTTCACCTGTGGGTATATTGCCTATCCTTCTCCTTTGCTTTTGTAGCATTTGCCTCAAAACACAATGTTGTTAATGAAAATAAATTAATTTGTCTAAGCAGAAGTGAAGCCTCTTCCTTGGCCTTCCCCTGCTTCATCTCAAAATTAAACCTTCTGTTTTCTCAATTTAGATTGATTCACAATTTATTATTTATTTCCTGGGTTGATGAACCAATAAATCAGTTTCATGCACAGTCCTGACATGCTTAATGCCACAGAGATTCAGTAATTCAATTATTAAGCTTGGATTCATTGTGTCAAACAGCCTCATCCTCCTTAGGGTCTACTTTTCACGGTAAACAGGACAGAGCTTCAAAACTGCATCTCACAGACAAATCCAAGAAGAATGGAAGCTGCTGGCTCTAGCCTGTCTGTCCCCTTAGCAAAATACAGCTGAATGGTCACTTAGATGGATATAAGGAAGCTTGTATTGTTATCCACATTTCTGACATGTTCTGGCCCAAAAGGGAAGTGAATCATGCAGAAATACAGGTGGATCACTTATTAACACAAGATAGATTCTGTACTTCTGCTTCCCAGGAAGAGAGAAATAGAAGCCATGACCCTGACATCCTTTAAGACCCCAAATAAGGCTCAAAATTTGTAGCTAAAATGCCCGAAAAGCAATCAAACAAGCAACAAGAAAGAAGGAAGCTGTTTTTATAAATATAAATCCAAAGATTTTTATTCCCATAGGCAGTTGTTAGATAAAGCATATTCTTTATATTGCTTTTTCTTCATTTATAAGAAGTGATACATCAGAAGACTTACTTTGGACACTGCTGGTAGCTAAACATGCTTAGTTATGATACACAGGGTCATAAAATATTTGATACTGTATGAACTAAATTCAATATATTCTTGTTTATCTCAGAAATATGCAGTGGCAAAAAAAAGAGAAGAAAGTCCTAAAATTTCAATACCAATCATCCACAGAGTAATAAAACATGATTGTCAAAATTGAACCAGCCTGTAACCAGGCACTGCATTTCATAAAATCTGCTAGATACAATGAAGTAAAATATGTGAAATATATTCCAAGAAGTAGCAAATAACATAGTATTTACAGTAATTTTAAGGAAATGGAAAGATGAAAATTAGTAGTGCTATGAGAATCTCCAGTGATATTTTTAGAGCAGCAGTCTCTGGATATATAAGATGTCTCACTTAAGAAGTTAGGATAAATGAACTTCATCATTGAGAATAACTTTGTGTTTTAAAATGCAGTATCTTATGAAAGTTAAACTTTATGCACAGGAAAACTAAAATTTTAATAAGTTCTGAAGCTCTCCCTCAAGAAGTCCTTAACAGAAAGGAACTTTCCTATCTATTCCTCTTATTAAGGATCCTCCTCCTCCTCATTCTAGTGCAAATTCTTTTTCCTCTTCACTTTTTTGCAGTCCTTACCAGCTCTTTTAACACTCTTTCCTCTAACTGTAGAGGTTATCCTCAGACAATATTACTTCAGCAGTTTCCAAATTCTTCTAGCTTCCTTTCCCTAAGTCCAGCAAGAACACACAAATATTGAAATAACTTAATTTTTCCATCCAAAAAATATTTTACCAGGAAAAAGGTTTCCCGAAACATCCAGAGATATGACTGTAGTTCCATTGGCTCTGCAAGTTGGGATAATTGGGTGAGTCAGTGCTTTATCTCAGCTCTGTCTGTAATATTGATAGGTTTCATGCTAGCTGGGAAATTTAAGAGCAGTTCCATACTATTCAATTTGCACCATGTTTACTTGGCCCAGAAAACGAATGGGATAGTCCATATAATAAATACAAGAATCAAATACCAGTCAGAAATACCAGAGAGAAAAAAATAAATCTGAGAATGAGGAACTTACTTGTCAGAAGAGCAGTGATATTTAAAAACCTGCCGTTGGTACTCAGCTTTTGCAGTCTCAAGATATCTAAAAGTGTTGAGTATGCTCTGAAAAGGAAAAGAATCAAGCATTTAATAATTTTGTCACCTATCAAATACTAAACCACAACTTGTCCAACACAGATTGCTTTTCCATTTTATGGGGTTTTTAATTCACAAAATATGTTTTTATTTCCCCACTGGATTTGTAGGGATTTTATGGGCTTCCAGAAGTTGAACTGCTCAGATCAAAGTTTCTGGAGTGCATAAGGAGTCAGAACAATGACAAGAGTAATTATGTAACTTACTATCTTGCATACCTATATTTCCAAGCTCTTACAGTTGACAGAGAACAGTGAAAATGAAAGAAATCTGACTCTTTTCTTGTTAAAAACACAAAATACTGGAATAAAAACAACCACAGAAAATCATGTCCCTAAATGTCTTTCAAACAAATGACTAAGAGCTCATTTGCTATCTTTTGGACTAGTTAATGTATTTGGCCTCCTAATTTGTGGTCCAGTAGCTGAGACTATCCCTTTGTACTCAAACATTATTCTACATTAAAGTCTAGCTTTGCAATTTCCAATTGTGCTTAACAGACAACAAGGGAACTGATTGTATCAGGAAGTCTTCCTAACTCTCCAAATCAAAATGAAACTGGAAGACTATGGAAAAAAAAGTGTTAGAAGGAAAGCGGGTTTAGTGTTGTCTTTGCTTCTCACTTTTCTATGCTATTTTTAATTGGCAAAAAACTCAATTAATTTTACCCAAGTGGTGTCTGGGTTCTTTTTCTGCCTATGATGACAATCATTAAATTATGTTCTTGTCTTTATTCCAATCTGTAAGATTTTCTATCATATTTTTTCCCTGTGTTCTGCTGATAAGAGTAAGCGAATGGCTAGATGGATGGGTGCCTGGCTGCTGGCCAAAGTCAGCCCACCACAGCTATGAAATAATGCTTCCATTGTCAGTCTTTCCAAGATCCCCAGGACTTAGACTGGAATGAAAATATAAAATCCCTACTAATAAAACTTTGCCTATAACACACAGGAATAAACAGAATTAGTAAGGAGCAGAAATACTGCTCAGAGACAACTGCATTAACAGGAAAACTTCACAGATCTCTACTTTCTGTACTGTAGTGCAGCCACAAATTTGAAAACAGAAAATTGTTGTAACAAGGACAAAGTCAAATGACTCTCATTCCGTGAAAGGAGACAACTGAAAACCTCATTTGAAAAAGATCTCTACTTCTGATATGATACTGAGGTGTCTTTGGCCCCTTAAGGAATTTTTGACAGCAATCATTGAAATATAACACAGCAATTTTTTTAAAGTCAGAGATGAAGCTGATTGACTTGCAGGAATATATTTATTCTGTCAGCACTCTTTTAGAAACAACTATTTAAAATTCTTTCACAGTGAGGTTTTTACAGTCCTGAAGTGATTTATTTAATTCCAGATTTCATTAAGCTCCAGAGCTCCATTTTAGCAATCATTATGATACTAACAGCACATTTCAGCTATGAAAAAGATTGAAGTGCTGTGCATCTCTACCTGATATTGAAGGCTATGGGATAAAATCTTCATCAAGTCAGTATTGCAGAGGATTATGCATTTGTTTGGATTCCCTTGGTTTTGGTCAGGATGTGCCTTATCGTGGCAAAATTAGCAAAATCCTCTTTAAAACTCATCAAAATGAACTCTTTCCTGAATTAAGTTTCCTGTTAGAATTAATGTTCTAATGTTAAAATAATCAACAACCCACTAAAAAGATGAGATCCGTGGCAAACATTCACACTGCATTACATACATGAGAGAAAACTCTGGTATAACAAAACCTAGAAGAATAAAAGTTTCCAGTAGAACTGAGTAAGTATAAAATTCTAGCAACAATCTCCTATTTACAGCCCAACACCTCTTGTAATTTAGCTGTGTTTTCAAGGCTAAATGACTGAGCTCTCCTACCTGCATCCTGGGAAATCTATAAACACACAGTGAAATTAACTATTAGTTGGGAAAGAGAGCTTGGAGACAGCCTTATGAAAATGTCAGCTAAATCCTCATCAACTGTCAAAAAAAATAAAACAGTATATTAAGAAATACTAGGAATAGAACAGAAAACAGCAGAAGAAAAACGATAATGCTGCCAAAGAAATCCATTGCCCACCTAGCATTTTGAATATTGAATACAGTTCCAGTCATCTCACCTCAAAAGTGACAGGATAGCAATAGAAAGATAAAGAAAAGGGTGACAGGATGATCAAAGGTATTTAATGGTTTCTGTACTACGAAAGAAAAAAGAAAGGCTTTAGGATTTTTAAATGGAAAAGGGGCAAATGAGGAAAAGGACTGTGGCAGAGCCCCAGGACAGTCATGAATAGTACTGAGAAAGTGAATAAAGAATGGTTTTCACTTTATTTCACAGCAAAGGAAGCAGCCACAATAAAATGAGCAGTTAGCAAGTTTAAAACATGAAACCCAAGAAGGGATGCTTTCCACAAGGATCATAACTAAAGGGTGGAACTCATTGCCACAGGATGTGGTGGGAAGCCACAAATTTGTGTGGGCTTCAAAAAGCAAGTCACTGTAGTGGCAAAAGAAACATTGACCAGTACTCGTCTGTGTTTTACCCAGAGCTGCATGGTACAAACCTTCAGGTTAAGAAGCATTACAGGGTGCTGTGGGGTCATACAATGGGAGGTTGTCCTTTGGTCTGGTTTCAATACAGCTGTTGCAATTCTTCTCATTAATTTTGCTCTTTTTCTGAATTCTTAGTCATCTCTTGCAATATGCAGATGTTAGAGAGCATTAGTGCAAATATGTGATTTTAGATTTCTATGAACATATCTGCAAGAGGGGATTATGTACCATTTTAAGTTCAAATAGTACATCCTACTCAGGTAGGCAGGCTTTCAGCTAGGATCTTCTGAGGATCCCCAGGTCTGGCATTCAAGCTGAAGACTAAAGGGATTGGTAAACAAAACTCTCATTTTATGGAAACCAGAAATGATACTGAAATTTCTCCCCTCAAAAAAGAAAGAAATGGTCTTTCTTGTGTATTTAGTGGTCTTCATCTTAACTGTTTCATGTGTCTCATGATGGGAGGCATAGAGATTTTCCAAGACAAACACACAGACATAGGACGTATGGAACTGTCATTTTCTGTTTATTGTGGTGATAAAATACCATTATTTTAGTGAATAAGAGGGTTGCTTGAACTCTGTGTCAATCTTCTCTTTATCTGATGCAGATCTATTAAAGACTTTGCCCTGAGTGAAGGGCTTGTGACGTCCACCACGGGATGGCCGATGCTTCTGATCTGATAAAAGGCCATGGTTAGGAAATATTCTTAGAAGATTATGATGGAAATGTTCTGACTAACTTTGGCTGACCAGATATCTGGTTGTGTAGGTGGCAACTAAGTTATGAGGCATGTCTGGCCCCCCAGCCCTTGGTTGCCCAGATCACTAAACTTCGTTGCTATCACTATTCCCCTCTGCTACCTATCCATGTTGTTTTTCATTGAAAACCAGGAGGTGGGAGAAGGGATGGGGCATAGCCAGTGGTGTGACCCCAGTTGCTGGAAAGTGAACAGAAATCTGAGGAGAATTTTCTTCCAATACTTTCATAGTGGTTACTCAATGTCTGTTCAGGACAAAAAATGTTTGCACAGCTTTTTAAAATGTTAAATATCCTGAAAATTGAATATGCCATGCTAGGCTAAGCTAACTTGGTATTTTGGCTACTGTTGTAGGTGGGATACTGGCTTAGGTAGACAGACATGTCTGACCTCATGTAGACGTTTTTAGTTACTCATTTATGCAAAATTCCAAAACATTGAAAGATTATTGAGGGTTTGTACGAGGATTATTACAATTATCATTGTATTAGTTTTTTATTTCCCAATCTATGGATGGTCTTGTAAAGAACTCTGAAAATAAAAGCCTTCATTTATTCGAATTAGCCTAAAATGTGAAGTTGCACAAAGGTACCAGTGAAACTCAGAATTTTTTGCCCTCAAAAATTTTCTTGCACACTAGATGGAACAATTCCTAAGAGCCTTGCCCAAAAAAGAGAAACCAAACTCAAGAGATATTGCGGAAAAAGCTACTTCTAGCTACCTGCACTGGAACAGTAACTGCTCTTAAAATTCATACTTTATACAGAGAAATGGTAGCTGTTCAAAACTTTTGGAAGACAAATGAGGTTTACATACAAATCAGTGTGTCTGCATAAGTTCCTTCAAAGCTTACTTCAATTAACATGAAGTCATTATTCTGTCCAAGCAAAAAGGCTTTTCTATGCAGGCATGTACAGTAATTTCACGCGTATAAGGCGCAGTCTTTTGACTGAAATTGTGATCAGAACCCAGAAGTGCGCCTTATACACCAATGCACCTTATATATGGACCAAGTTCAGAAATTTGCCAACCCGGAAGTGTGAGCCATGAGCACCGGGGGCCAGGCCGGTGGCCGGGCTGTGTGCCGTGAGAGCCCCAGCAGCTGGCACTGGGGATGGGAGTGCCAGGGCCCGCGGCACGGGAAGGGTGCCTGGGGCTGCGTTTAAAGGTTATGCCAATCTGTGAAAACTGTTTGCAAATTGAGCACCTGCCAGAAAACCCCGCGATCCATTACTAAATCGTTACTTTGTTGCGTGTGGATCCTTGCTGCAAAAAAAGTGTGCCTTATAGTCTGGTGTGCCTTATACACTTGAAATTACTGTACTTACTCCATCACCTGTCCACTCTAAATGTTTACCACTCAGGTTGTTGGTATTTCAGCTCGCAGGGCTGTGTTGGCCTGCAAGGTATTCAAGTGCAAGGTATTCAAGTCCCCAAGCTGAGTTTGTTTTCTCTGTGACAGTAATTGGTAAATTGTCTAATTCATTCTGAGTCACAAGATTTTTGAGGAGAGGAATTGAGAGAGCATCCAGGTGGGTGCCTAGCCACTGGCCAAGATCAACCCACTGGATCCATGGAGCAGGCAACATACTTATGTAACTTGGTTTTCAGTGGAAATGACCAGGCTAGGTTTGTTGCACCTCCATCATACTCACCGATTCCATACCTTCAGTTAATTTAAACTAGACAAAGAATGCTTCTGTTCTCTGGGAGTGTGAGGATGCAACCCTACTGTCCTACTAAATTCAGTATAGATATTCTGAAAATGCATTATCCAGACCTATTTTCCACTCAGAAATTGTTAATGGGCAGATTTCTATAGACACATTTGTTAATTATGCATTGAATTGTTTGGACAAGGCACTTCTAACATGTGGGTGGTTTGTCAGCTGTTTTCTATTGGTTATGCATTGTTAACCATAGTTTCTATTTCTGCCTTATGTGCCTCATGGTGAAGGAAGAATGACACTGTTCATGAGTGGCTACCACATAGTAAACAGAATGTTTCTACTTGCTGAACAGATGAAAACAACTTTCAGCATACAGGTGAGTAAGAAATAACTGAATAACAAACAGAAAAAAAGACCATGCTAGTTTGCAACTGAATATGTTGTTTGTGTGCGAGTACAAAACAATCAGCCTGGCAAAGTGCTTCCTCACACAGGTAAGTATTTCTCAAATAACTGTTTGGATCTAACAGACATTTTTGTCAAATGTTAAAGCAGAAGTGAATCAGATTTTAAGAAAACAAGTTCATTGGGACCATCATGTAATCTGTAATGCAAAGGTTCCTCAAGGAGTTTTGATTAAGAGCTATGGAGGCAATCAAAATAATTATATTTGCTCTAAGTTTGGACAGTCATCCGGAATGATTTCATTTTCTTGCATCTTGGTCAACCTAAGTGCATACACACCACCTGAAAGATCACATCTGGTAGGGTCAATGCTTTTTCTTTGCCCTTCCAATACCACACACATAACATTTTTTAATTCCCAAAGGCCTTTGACATTGCATTACAATGGATCTGCCACCTCTAATATGCTGAGCAAAACAAGGCATACTCCCCAAGAGAGGGGAAGCAGACAATCTGCCCTGAGGCTTCCCTATTGTTATTTCATTTAGAGAGACAGGCAATATCACAGTATCTATGACAAGAGAGCAAAAGATTTCAGCTCCTCCCAGCTGTCTCCTCCTTAATTTGATACTGATTGTTCAGTGGTCCCAACTGCCCACAATGCATTGAGATTTCTTGTGGCTGCTGTGCTAGAGAAATCTCCCACCTCCTTCTGAAATGCTCTTCTAGAGGCAGCAGTCACTGTGCTACCTCATCCAGGAGCAAGCTGGTTTTCTATTGAGTATTTCTGTGGAGTGTCAGGAAGCAATACTTGAACATTTCTTATTGCCTCAGCTCAGTTTCATAAGGACACATGCAACACAAAGATGTGTGTGAGGAACATGCCGTAGCTGAGTAAGCATTGCCTTGGGAGGGATGGACAAAAAGGAGTGTGGTGGTCAGTACTGTATCCTTGTTTGACAAGCTTCGGCTGACACTTAGGTAAAGATAGCACTGTACAGATAGCAAAGAACCAGGGTTGTTTCTCTGACACTCCAGGCGATAGCCTCTTCTCTATGCAGTAGACACTGATCAGTAATGGTTAAGAACAGGGAATGTCTGAGGGACTGTCTAGCTCATGCGCCATCTCAATTTGGCATGCTTATTGTGCTTTACTGCTCAGCAGGAATAGTAAAGACTTCCAGAGTTATCATTCTTCTCCACAGTGGGTGTTGAAATCCTTTACTATTTGAGTCGCAGCATTGTGTAATTACAAAGAGGTTGCGCCACCGCCTCAGGTCTTGCAATGAAAGGGGTAGAACTAGAAATAAAATTTATGTCAGCTGTCCTAGGTGCTATGCAAGTGCCATCACAGCAGACTGACTTACAGAGAAGACACAACTAACAGGTGAGGGCAGAGAAATGACATAATTTGCCACATGTCACATAGATGAGGCCTACTCAGCCTTCGTTATCTGATAAACTGCTCCGCCTCTGGAATAAGCTAAGGCTAATGAAATGGTGATGCTATCAGAAGGCAACTGAAAATAAAAGTCTCACTGTGAATTGCTGACAGTTATTGCTAGCATCACAAAAGTGACACTCATTAAAGTACCACTCTCCAGCAAAGCAAAACAGGACAACCATAACACAGAGTTACAATTTACACAGAGAACTCACCATACAGGAATACTAGGAAGAAAAAACTGTTAACATAGTATCAATTCAATCAGCTTATTTTTTTATGGCAGGACTAGAATAAATTAATGCATACCTTGTTAAAATAATCTCTGGGCACAGTCCCATTTCATTTCTATATTAAAATAATGATCTTGCTTTATCAAAGAATCTCGTTCAGTGACATCCTTGAAACCATTCATCCTTAAGATGGGCAAGATTTCACTTAATATGGCCAGCTGACATTCCTGATGCATATCACACATCACCAATTATACTGTTATGTTATCCTTAGCACTGCCAAATACTTAAAATGTTATTTCATCCATTCAAACATCAATGTAAATCTCTGGCTACATTAAGTATTTCCAGTTAAGCAGTGTGAAAAATCCCACCTTTTAAGTTATGGTTTCAGTTAAATAACTCAGCTGAAAGTGACAAGAATAATGCTTATTCAATTTCCTCATTTCACATATCAAAATGATAGGCAGTAATCCACCTCACTCAAACAGTGATCTCCCATTGCTTTCCAACAAGATATAAACGGAAACAAATAATCTTGATCATACTACAGCTTATACACATAATAAATAGCATGTTGCAATCAGTAAGCAAATCTGTAAGGGTAAGGTTTATAGCAGCAGGTCATTTGCTTGTACTGCAATTTAGATTTCAGTTTTCTCATATGTGCTTAGCAATTTTACCTGCTGTGTTTCCCAGAACACTGTGATCCCATTGTTTAAGGCAATTTGACCATGCAGAAGCACAGTGATGTTTCTCTAATTTAGCTTGCACACTGAAGTCCACCTTACCCTTCCTTGTGCCAAAAAGAAAGGCATGGTTGTTTCCATTGCTTACAGATTAAGACCTGCTTGTGGGTCCTCTTTGATTACTAAGCGTGACCTCCTGCAGAATATATGATGCAGAATCCCACTGAGTTTGCAAATCCCTGACTATGAGCCTGATCTACTCCCTTCCCACCTGTATTCTGCTTTTCAAAGCAAAGCTGTTTTTATTTTAGTGTATGAAAATAGGATTCCTCTTCTGAATTATGCTTTCTCTTCTTTTCTAAAGAAAAACAGAAACGAAAAAGAAAAGCTGATAGAGAAAAATGGCTTTAAAGACTTAAAGAAGTTCAGAGAAGGTGTGCTGTAGAATTACTGCTGGCCAGTTCCTCCCATCCAGCTCCAGGGTAGGTTTGTCTGTAAAATAAGGAAGCAGAATCTGTTCTATCTACAGCTACGTCATTACCAGAAGCACTAAGCAGTTGGGGAATTGAAAGGTCGCATACTGAATAGGGCTCAGTTAATTATTTCAGGTCCAGGCCCCCCTGGGAAAACCTGCAAGATAAGTAGGGGTTCAGCAAATTTGAGGAAGTCTAAAATATTGTCTTGGGGATTGGGACAAGTGGTTTGCAATACAGTCAGTTGGTGGGCTGAGGGTGGAAGCATAACCCAGCCCTCTGTGCAAATACAGTGTGTGGCTTTCATTAAGCACAGGAGGCAGGAAACACCGTGCCTTGGTAGGGCAAAACATCTCCTGCCACTCCATGCTGCTGTCCTTTGGGAGAGCAGTGTGCTGTGGCACGAGGAATGCTAATGCAGGCAGAAGGTTAAGCAATAGGTCCAGTATTTCTTTGTTCCCTTAGCTGTGTAACTGGCATGCACTGAAGTTAGTTGGACCTTGCAGGTCTAGCAGTAATAGTTTACCTGAGCTTTGTTTAACTTTCCACTGAGGGAGAATGAGGCCTAAGGAAACCTGACCCTTTCTGTAGCAATCTGCCAGCATTAAACCTCACATCTTTGTGCCTACAGCTGCAATAACATCACAGTCTATGGATTGAGACACGTGCTGAAATTTTTTTATGAGTTGCCATTGTGGTTAAAGTGAAAACTTCAGAAACATAAAAGTTGCTTGAAGACCAGATCTCCTGCAGAAGGATATTGTGGTGATTTTTGGGTACTGACCAGCTGCTCCCCAGTACTTTATTCTAAGGCTGAAGGGAGCAGGGAATATGAAGTGATGCACTAAAGTGAGGGACTCAAAACCAGAAGTAGTGGGCAGTTAAATAAAAGATTTTGAACTGCACAGTCAAGAAATATCTAAACACACTGGGTTGCATCTTCAATTGGTAGAAATAACCTTAAGACCATTAATCTCAGAGCTGCACGGGTTGTGTATGCTATTGATCAAGTCAAAAAGCTCTCAGTGCTGTGCTCCCACATTGCTAAGCTTTGGTGGTTTGCATATTTTATAAAACAAATTGTGAAAACAATCATGAGGGGTTGCTAGCATTTTACCAGCTGCACTCTTAGAGAGCCTGAGCAACTCAGCTGGTGTGTAGCCCTGGAGCTGCTCTGCCTCCCCACAGCATGGACTGTGCACACTGGCAGGAAAATCTGGAATAGCCTCCACAGCCTCTCCCCAGTTTTACACAAATTGGATCAAGGGATGCCTTCAGCCTGCCCAGTATTTACCAGAGCAGCTTTTTGAGCACCAAGGAACTTCTTCCCTGAGCATATATAAAAATCTTCTAAGCATTAAAAACAAATGGGGAGAAAAAGAATATTTTTTTCAACAATTTTGAGCACAGATTTTCCTGGCATGTGTATTGAGGTATAGACTACATTATCAAACTCTTATTCAGCTTTAATGGTCCTTCCTTTAACCCTTGCCAATTTAAAATGTCAATTTCAAATTCAGTGATAGGGCTGTTTTTCACTTCCTAAATTTACTTATATCCAGCATAGGCCATAGCCTTGGTTGCACTAATGAGAAACAAAGCCAAGTGAATTTGACATCATCTGTAAGAACAGGCTCTATTTTACTGTAATAGACTTCGTCCATTCACTCCAATATAGTTTCTCGTAATATTTCAAGGAGCCACAATGCTCTCTTTTTTCTTCAGTTGTAGGTGTAAAATTTTGACAGAGGTTACATTTTAGGGATGCTTAATATCAAGAGAAATTATTGGCACTGATAAATGTATCAAGACATATATTGATTATAGTAAGAGCTTAATCTGTCTAGTTTTGCTGTATGTACAAGATCAAGAAGGAATGATCAGAAATGCATCTATATCAGAGTACATTTGTAAATAAACACCACTGTGGCCAGTAAAACCACAAGGAATTTCAGTATTATTCACAAAGACTGTTTTGGTTGCCCAGCAGAGTGGTTTGATACCAACATTTTCTACTGAGGACTCCCTGCTGAAGCCATAGCTTGGTGCCACACCAGCCCAGCTGAAGGCAGAATCAGGACCTACACGTGTTTTGACCACCAGAGCCATGGTCCACCCCTTGCCCATACAACTCCCAGTCCATAACATTTCCAGGGACCTCAACTAGAGCTCAAATGTGGCTAACAGAAATCAAGATACAGTCTTTTGTATGAACTTGTAATTTGTCTACAGCACAAACGAAGCGAGCACATTCCTTGTCATTGATGTCTTTCTATAATTTGAGCAATGAATGTGTTGAAGAACTGCTGTAAACAAGGTGGGAAGACTACTGTGCATGAGGAGTAAGACAAATAAGAAAAGATTGTAAAAAAAAAAAAAAAAAAGCTGTTTTATTGCTTAAACAGATAAAAATCATTGCATAGAATTCTCAGAATCTGACAGCAAAGCACTAATTTGCTTTTTTGAATGACGCAGCTTCAATCAATAAATCAATAAATCAGAGCAAATCTTTCAGGACAGACAGAAAATCAGAATTCACTCTCCTTTCCACAGAACATTTGAAATATTTAACCTTTTTCTCCTGTACCATATTTCTAAGGTATTGAATCCATATCTTATCCACGTTTTATTTTCACCATATAATGATATCAATTTTTCCATGCTCACATGCCTTAAAAAAAAAATAAATTAGCAAATAACAAATAATCAAGCTTCAGTGAATGAATTAACTATTTCTGCACAGCAGAGATTCTACCTTCATGAACTTCAAGGTACATGCCCTGCTCACTAAGGTCAGTTTGATGCCAGTGCCAGTGAGAGATACCCAGAGCCTGAAAGGCAGTCACATGTCAGGTCATTCTCTGTTGATTCTGTGAAATTTTAAAGTCTACCTCAGTTCCTAGAGTATCAGGACTCCAAGATAAATATAAAAAGAAAACTTTTAGTAACTAGGAACCCTTCTGGATGCAAAATTCTCACTTTGGTTAGAATGTTTACCCGCTGGAGAAAAGATTCAAATTGAGGAGCACAAAGGCTTGAACCCTTTTTGTTTCAGATATTAAGAGAAGATCCACTGCACCATAAAACCTCCTGCTAGCCTTTTCTGCGCAGAGAAAGAATAAGGGATTCAGTGGGGGAGCAAGTGAGGGAATTATAGCTTCTGCAAAGGAAAAATGAACTGTCGTAATACGTCTGTTCAAACAGAAAGAAATTAATTTATGTAATAGACCTGAAAAGGTAGAAATTAAGTAATATGGATCACTTTAAAAAGAAACTTTTTTCCCCCCAGATGTCATTACCTTAACCACAAAATACACAAAATATTAAATATTAATATTCCTAAGAAAATTCTATTAGTTACAAGAGTTACAGGAGGCTTCCTGGTATGAATTTACACTTCTGATATTGGCTCCTTCCTCCCAGGTCACACTGTGCCTAGTCCAGTTTGTGTAGCTGGTTGTGTTAACACCCTGCATCCCAAAGACCTGCTCTTGCTGGTTGTTGCTGCAGAATTTTGCATAAAAAAAGACATTTTTAAGTAGTCAATACAAATTGTTCCTGCCGTAAGTGGTTAGGCAGGACAGTATTCTGTGTGCAGGTAAGATATTTAAGAGGAGTTTTTTATGCAGTTAAGATATATAAGTAGCAATGGATTAAATGGTGCCTGGATTACAAGAAGTGAGCAGAGCGGGGCTTCAAGGGCTCACCCCACACAGCTGAAAATGCTGCTGCAAGTGCCCTTACAGCAGGGACTCCAGTCACCACCAGACAAACACCAACTATTTTGCTGAGGAGATTTGGTCCCCCTCTATGATAAGATCCTCACAAATTTTTTTATTTTTATCTATCAGTCACTCTCCCTGAGTTTATGCAACAGCAGTATGAAAAAATAGTGCCTAATGCCTATGCAAGAAAACAATGGGAAAAGGGTATAAGACTGATAAAAAATTGCCATTGAGTTTCACTCTGCTGTAAGAAAGGCAAATTCTGTCCGGAGACGCAGAACATAAGAACAGACTGCAAGAGAAATTAAAGGATCCTTCCGCTTCTCCCAATACAGGAAGACTCAGGTGAGGGCATAAAACAAAATCGGTTCTTCATTCTCACAACAGGCAGGACAGGAAACAATGAACATAGGCCACAACAAGGAAGGTTCAGGTTAGAAACAAGAAAATGCTTTCTTTCAAGAAAAGATCCTGGATGAGGGAGTAGTCCATCAGAAATATTATCAAATAATCTGCAACTAACATGGGCTTCCTGATAGTTTGAGTCCCTTTATCTTTATAACCTGTGAAACCTCTGTTCAGTTGTATCCCTAATGAATTCCATGATATGCAAAAGTAAAGAAAGAGTTGAAACATATTTCTGTTACTAGTGGAGCTTATAAGACCATTAAGTTCCCTTTAACTATGTTGTTACAGTGTTTTAATACCTTGAGACACCAAGTAAATAGGCATTTGCACTCCTAGACACATTAGCAGATGAATAATCAATCTCATAAATGTGTAATGAATGAATAACTTGTTCCAATCCCTGGAGGTAACACACAGACTTGATACCATAATTTTCTCCTTTAGCAGTGTCCGTTTCAAGAATTCAAATTCAAGCCTGGGAATTTCCTGTGATATGAATTGGTACCATCACGAAGTGCTTATCTTTACATGCATCTGTTTGCAGCAGGAAGGCCCTTTTTGTTTAAATTGAGACAGCTGCCAAATGTCATGCCCTTTGTGCAGCACCCAAACTCTTGTCAGCAGCAGTGGTGGCCTCTGCAGCCTGACTACACTGAGGGGAATGTAAGAAATGCCTTACATGGAGTCTGTCAGCCAACAAGAGGAGGTACAGAGCACCAGCAGAGAGCTGTGGGCCAAGGCTGACTCCTTCAGCTCCTCTCCCAAAGGGGGCAGGAGCAGAGAAAGCAAAGCGGCCGAGGGGAGAATAATCTGTCAGCAGAGATGACAGACAGATGCACTGTTCCCTGCTCCCAGGAGGGCTACAGCAAAAGTGGAGGTGAAATCATACCTTTAAACACAGCCTTTATTCAAGGCAGCCTGTGACATAGCATTTGCTGTCATTAATGGGGGCAGAGCGTGGGATATCCTGTGAAGGTGAAAATCCAGAGCAGGTCTATGTAGGATACACTGGACTTACTGGAAGCACTGACTGCTCAACCTGAGCCTTAGAATACATCTCACACCACTGTAGGCTCTCTCCTCTTGAAAGTCAGTCCCTCCTGAGCTTTTCCTTGCCCATCAGTTTACTGTAAAAAGATTCAGCACCATCTCTAGCAACACATTCCCTTCCACCTGCACCACAGATTTCACTATGTCCAGTATCTCCCTCCTTCAGACTCCTCTAGGCTCACGTTAACCCATGTGAACACCATTTACAGTAGTTTCACGATTATAAACCACACCTGAATATGAGCCGCACTTCCGGGTAGCTGGGAAGACCACGGGATTTGTCCATATATAAGCCGCACCTGAATATAAGCCGCACCACTGGGGTAGGCTGGATTCTTCAATGAAAAAGGTGCGGCTTATATTCGTGAAATTACTGTAAATTCCTTCCCAGAGATAAGCATCATCCTTTCCCACACTGTTTGGAGGAATACAGCCAGCAGCTTACCTTTTTAAAAACAGATTCAGCTGCTGAATTCTCTTGAATAATTATAACCCAAATTATATATTTGACTTGCAGAAAGCCATGTGAGAAAAATCAAGTGAATCTTGTGAGAGTCCAAAAATTCTGAGTGGCTCTCAAGAAGTTACTTTTACTAGCAAGTGCACACACAACCTCCCACTCATTAAAATAAAAAAAAAAAATAAACCCCTAAAGAGTCATAAATAAACTATATATTAAGGTTCAACACATGTAACTGTCAGGTTTAAGGAAAAATGACAGCATTCAATACAAAGACAATTACATCTTTAGCAACTATAATTATGAATTAATTAGCTCTGATATAGCTTCAGAAACATTTTAATAACAGCCATTCTAATTTATGAGTTAAATGCTTTTGCTGATGGGAAACATTACACCTAAGATAGCACAATATAAAATAGCACTTATCAGCTGCTGTGTCTTCTGTGGTGGTGTCCACCCACTGTACAGAGGAAAATTACCAATGAATCTCTGCGAGAAGGAAGATGTTGCATGTGGGTATTGGTGCAGAGCCTGACAGCATCAGAGACCAATGCTCTCATGGCACGTGAGAGACTGAATATTCAGAAGCAGAAATTGTGCTGAGGAAGGAAGGGTTGTTTCCTTGGTTTTGGGAGTTCAGTTTTCACCTCCTGATCCTTTTGTATTTTTCTCTAAGTCAAAGAAAATAAGTTTCCTGATAAAGGGTGTTTTGAGGAGAAAAAAATTAATTCTGTGTTATGTTGTCTATTCCTTCACTGACCTATGTCACTCACTATTCCTTGTTCTTCAGAGCTCAGCATCAACATTAGACTCCAATTCAGCATGGCTACATTCCTATCAATCACTCTTTTCTCCTTAGGAGAAAAATACATTTCTTGAGTATAACTGCTACCTACGTTAGTTCTTCTTATTACAGGCAGATGACAAAACCCAGCAGCTGAGACTGTATGGTGTAATCTGACTGACCTACATTTCACTGAGTATCAGCCTCCACAGGCTTTAAACACATTATTTCCTACTTTTAATTATTCCAGCATTTGAACTAAAGTTTTCCAAAAGTCTCCTTAAAAATGCGGAAGATTTCATTTAACAGTCAGTGCAATGAGATAGAGGCATGACTTTCTGTGTTTGTTTATAAAATATGCTGTATGTTTGACTCATATGTCATCTAACAATTCTACCAGATCCCATTTTTTACTCTTACTCATCCTAAAAAGACTAATACAATGGTGTAATTTTCTTCTGAGTGGATCATGTTGAAAGGGTTGAAGGTACTAAGGTTCAGTATTTTACAGCTCTGAGGGAATTAAATGGATCATATGGAATTGAAATACATTTTTTCTGATCACTGTTTTAATAAAACATTATCGTACCACCTTTGAACTGTAGAAATGTATTCAGAAATATTCAGTGAGGTCTCAACCAGAATGAAATTCCATTCATCGTATATTACAGCATGTTCAGGCCAGATAAATAATTATTATAGAACACTTACTTATTTTAGAGGATAGATAGAGATGTACATGTATGTACATGTGCAATAGTTCTTCAACAACTTAAGAATAGCTCTAACCCATTCAAGTAGATTCTTCTTAGTACAATGATTTTTAATAATAACATGATAGAAAGGCAACAGAGTACTAGCTAAAGGGCACTAGTCAATCAATATTTCTATTTAGTGATCTCCCTTTAAAATATTCTGCTTTTAAGATATTGTTAAAGCATCTCCTTCCTCTACAAAGATGGCAATCAAGTGGAGGGAGAAAAAACACTTTGAAGACTGGTATTGATATTACAATCATTATTCTGAGGAACAGAGGGCTTTAGATGTTTTCCATTGTCTTTGCCAGTTTCCAAGTGCACTGGAACACATGAGAACAGTGGTGACAGAGAGCATGTGCCTGGGCTGCAAACCAAGACAAAGCTGGCTTGTCTGATTTGAAGCCTAAGAGGTCCAAAGGCATCTTGTCCACAGGAGCACAGAGTGGGCTGTGGTGGAGAGGGCACTTAGATTACCAGCCTGCAGCCACAACCCACAGCAGAGACTGGTGCTTGCCATGCTCCTGCCAGGCAGAGCTACACATTTGCATTTTAATTCTCAGAGCCACTGCAAATGCTAAAACTTGGAGAAACCAAGGCCAATAGTGCACATCTCTTATGCTCTTCTGCAGCGACTCTCATAATTGCTTCACTACTGTTCACTGCTGTTCATTTATTCTTTAAATTGCTGTACGTTTATAGCTTCTAAAGACAGATTATTTTATTGAACTCTTCTATAGCACAAATTGATCTTCTTTCTTCTGTGTGCAAGTAATAATTATGTAGCTTTCCAATAACCTTAATTAAAAAAGAAAAGCCCCCAATCATACTTCATAGTGCTGATACCTTTATTCTAACCTGTATCTGCTCTTATTTTCAGCGACAACATTTACTTCTGTTGTGAAGAGCTGCACTTCTGTCTCTTAAGCATCTTGATGTGTAAAATAGTTCTGTACATCTCTGAGAATAAATTGTAACCTTTCTAACTTCTCAAAACTATTTATTACTTCTCAGACGTGGAGAGCCCAAAATATTATTCCAGAGCACCTTCTGTGGGCATATATCAAGACGAGAAAGCAAAATCAGAAGACACTGCTACTACCCTGACAATTACATTTACCAGGCAAGGCTGCATTCCCTGGAGAGACAGAATTACATGCCAAAATCACTCAAAGGTCTCACCTATCATTTGATCCAAATAGGTGCTGAGAACTCATTTTATCAGCATTAACTGATCACAGCAAAGACTGTTGGTTAAAATGATCCTTCTGGTTACAACTCCACACACCGGTGTAATTCCCACAGATTATCATTAGCCCATTAACTCACATGCTGGAAGAAAGAGCTCATGGTCTTGGTTCAACTCACTTTTCAGACACTGCTTGTCACTGTTACAGGTATTATTTAAATACCTCTCCTTTTGAACATTCAGAATCCAACTTCTGCAATATTTTTGTTAATGAAATCCTCAGGTCCATGTGACACGTGAAAATAAATGTACTCATGTCTCTTTAGGAACTTAGAAAGAAAATGAAGTACAAAATATTAACTGTGGTCTGCTTCTGTGTGCCATTCCCGGAGTTGATGTAGCCACTCCTCTCTTTTGGACTGTGAGGCTGACAGAGGTCCAACATGCAGCAATTGTTTTCTTACTGTGCCTATCCTGGGGTGCAGGATCAAAGCTGCAAACATCTTGGGTGCTCTCTTCTCTTAGCTCACCTCTTTTTGAAGGTGCTATGAGCCAGGGTCCCTCATGCTACACTTGTACATCTTTGCACTACACAGACCAAGCTCCACCATTCATCAAGCCTTGTTTTTCACCCTGCCTTTGACAAGCTGTATGGCAATATTCATTTGGACTGCCCTACCATCACAGGCTGATTTGTAACCTGACTGCTCAGCTGTCAGCTCCACTGCAGGTTGTGTTTTATTTTAATAAAACGGTGGGAGTGAGACAACTTCTTTGTATAAGCGTGGCAGAGGCCTGGAGCTTGCCTAACTCAATCCATTAAGGATTTATATATTAGCTGCTGTTCAATATCTATTTAAATATCAAATGTTAGTGATCTGACACGATGCTCAGAATAAATTTAATTGACTATCATTATTTTTTCCTGTTTGGGGTCAGAAGAACTGAGTGGTGTTAATGCTTTACTACTAGAAAGGCTCCTCTACCATTAGTGACTGCATAAGAGAGTACAAACCTTCCAAATCAACACACAGGACTAAACCTCAGCTTGTTGAGGACTTTCACACTTCCCATTAAAACCAAAACATTGCAAAGTATTTAATTCAAATAGGTGAAGTTTAATGAGGAACAAGCTGATTGATGGAGTAATTATTTTTTTTCTCAAATTTCCAAACAATTGACATAAAACACCCAAATACTTTAAAATAGCTTGCACATCCTCAATAAATAATGCATTTGGGTTTGTCACTCCTAGAACTACACTAAACTCACACCACTGGCATTTATCAAAAGGAAAATGCATAGGTTAAAAAAAGATAAGGCTTGCTTAAATGGGAATTGAGGAATGCAGAATCTTTGCAAAATTTAATTCATAAAGTAAAATAAAGTAAAGGAAGTATAGCTAAATATACAGGAGACAACTGGAATTAGATTCCCAGGGCAGCAATGTTACTGGTTCTGACAAAGTGAATTTATCCAAGGATGTCAAATTTACCTCAGAACACACATTTTTCTGTTCCATCTTTTCAATCTGATGACATTTCACAGACTGCTGTGTCATTAGCAAATAGGTTGCTACTTTTAAAAAATGGCTTTGTCAAGCTCAGAATTTAACAGAGAAGTACAGTTCTGATTCTGACACGTGTGTTTCAATTAGCTGCAATCATCAGGTTAATTATTGCTCAGGAGGTAAATGTAAACCAAGGTGCAAAATAACCTGGAACGACTTTTGCGCTCTTTAATGCCCTTTTCTGCCTCACTGATGTTATCAACAGAAAAACAAGAAGAAGGCTGAGATTCTTTCCATTACAGAGAATAACTCTGTTCAATAAAAACCTCTTCACAGGTCTTCTTTTACTCCATAAAGGCTTTTGAATGACATTTTGGTCTGATTGATGTTTTCTGTTGACTTGCATAAAGCTGGAAATCATTGCCTGTCTTCTGCTTGTAACAGGACATATATGCAGGATATATTTAACTGAGAATTGTACGAATTTCATCAATCTGGAAGAATAGCTGTTTTTTAAAAGGTAAGAAATTAGAAACGGGTCTGATTCTGCAGCCCTGACCTTGAGTTCGATTGACTTATACTTGATACAGATAAAAATTCCGAGGAATTATATACAGTCATTAATTGACTCCAAGAAAGATTTTTTTGCCTTTTAAACACCATTTCAGAAATTATATATGGGCCAGTAACATGAGTATTTTGTCAACTTAAAATTATTTTTTATTTGCTTCAACTTCTACAATAAATAAACACAAGAAAATAACTGAAATAAGGATGTTGTAAACCTCAATAGGGAATTGATTTACTGTCAAGAACTGCGTTCTGTGTCCTGCACTGCCCCTTGCTGGAGTACCTTACAAATGTGACAGCGCAAAGTCTAACAGCAATACTAATTAAAATGTTTTATTAGTATCTGAAATATATGTAATAATTTAAAGATACAATGATTGCACAGTTTATAATGTTGCTTAATCCACAGTTTATTGTCATACATGTGGTCTTATTTTCTGTAAAACTCTTGACCCTTCCCATTTGAATATAGAAGTTTTGATCCATACAGAGCTGATGAACATTGTTAACGTTTTTCTCTCATAAACAATTACTAGTGAAAGAAGAAAACAGCAAAATAGACCACACAGAAATATTGGAGCTTTACTGTTAATGAAAAGTGGTGAGGCAAAGTGTGAAGTCAGGCATATGATTTCCCAGAAAGCATAACATGTCTAAGATGTACAGTAAATATGAATATAATCTGTATATAGAAATGAGGATAAGAAATAAACCAACAATATCTCTGAAACTTCCTTAGCATTTCCTGTTATCCTTTAAAAAAAAATCTGAAAATCTGGTGTCTGTTCCCTTTGTGTGTTTTACTCGACATAGATCCATTCATTCATTCTCACAATTCCAAGCTTGACAAAACACAAACACCTGCGTCTGCAACTGCATTTTCCAGCTTTATGGTTCTGGTCATTGTTTGATTTCTTTTATGTTTTCCATCATGGATAATATCCAACCTCCAAAGAAGAACATGTTTTCACAAAACTTTGAAAAGTCATTTGTACAACATACTTTTGTATGTACAAAAACTGGATTACATGTTAGAAACTCAGTGAACTCTTTCCTGCATAAAAGTGAATCCTACCACAATGCAACTTCTAATATAATTATTTGTAAAATGCCTCATCTACTCATAATTTGTTCAGTTGTGCTGGTATTTTTAATTGAATCCTAACTGAGTATATTTGAGCTTTGAAGAAAGGCTCGTCTATGATGCCAGATTTACATAAGCCCGATGCAAGTTACTCTATCCTTATTTTTCAGTGGGAACAATCCTTTGTTGGTGAATGAAGCCAAGGACTGACTTTCCTTGAGCTCTCATTCTGAAACTTCACATTCTTATTTGTCAACAAATAGTATAACGCTCTATTGTACACTTGGTCTTTGCACCGGACTGAGTGACATCACTCCCCTGAAAGATGGGGGCAGTGTAAGGGTCAAAACAACTTGACTACACTGAAAATACTGCCTTCAATTTTAAAATGCACAGAGAAAGAAAAAAAAAAGAGCCAAGGGCAGCTAGTTATTTAAATGCCTCTAAGAACTTGCAGGGAAAACTTGAGAGAAGAGCCTAGTCCTGGCCTTACTGACAGCAGAGGCAATGCTTTGATTTCACCCTCAGATTTATAAAGCGACTTGGGAATTTGGCCCAAAATATAAAGGGGCCAAGTGGCAACAACAGAAATTAAAATGTACCTCTTAAATAATTCTCCATGCTGACAGATCTGTGGGTGGTAAGAATACTATAGGAACAGAAATTACTAAAAAATATGAGTCAATATTGGAAAAGAGCACCACCAAGCACCTGCATTTCTTTAAGAACTTGGAAAGAAAATAAGGTACTAAATATTAACTCTGGTGTGTTTCTGTGTGCCATTCTAGGTTTTGATTTAGTCACTCCTCTTTTTTGGACTGTGAGGCTAACAAAGACCCAAGATGCAGCAGTTGTGTTTTCTTGCTGTTCCCATCCAGGAACACATGGGGTGCAGAAACAAAGCAGCAAATATCTTGGGGTCCTGTCTTCTCAAGGGAAGCTCAGTGTGGCTTTTTAAAATGCCAGCTTGCTGCCACAGCTGATTATACATCTTCTCTACAATGGAGCATCATCAAAGAAAATCTGTGTGTTTTTCAGACTGGACAGCTTCATGTGAAAGCCAACTTTAAGCCTGCCAAACACACCAAGCCCCTTTGCAGGAAGCCTGCAGAAGAGCAGTACTGTGAATAAGAATTTGGATGCTACCATGGACATAGCATGACAAAAAGGATGACAGTAAGTCTCAAGGGTAAGACGGTGTCACTGTGTTTCATCTGTGTAGTATGAGGCAGCCCAACTCCCAATTTACTCATAAGGCTAGACTTAGGGGGACAGAAGGACTATATCTTACTTCTGTATTTGGCATCAGTGTAACTGCAGCTGGAACACTGTGCCTGTTTTAAGCATCCAAATTTCAAGAAGGATGCTGAGAAATTGGACAAGGTTCATATCAGAGCCTAGAGAATGATTATAGAATTTGAAGACATGCCTTCTAGTGAAAGACTCCAGAAGGTTAATCTACTTAGCTCATCAAAGAGAAGGTGAAGGGTTGAGTCTTAATCATAGTCTCACATCTAATACAAGAAGCAGAAGTTTGACAGTAAAAGAGTTTATCTTCCTCCTAATTATCAGAGGTACAGTGGTTGAAAGCTGAATATAAATACATTCAGATTCAGAAAAGACAGAAGGCAGGTTTGTTTACTAGAGTATTTAATTTTAACCAGGAAGGGTAATAAACTATTGGGGAAAAAAAAATCCAAAAAAGGTGAGCTGTATTTTCCCAGTAATGTCAAATCAAGATTGTGCTTTTCTAAAAATCTATATTGCAGTACAAGTACAGCTATTCAATATAGGTTGTGTTTTTTACTGAAATATTTAAATAACAGAGAATGAACTTACAGAAGCGATGTCATCAACATATTGGACTAAAGAGAATTGCCATGATTTCTAAATGTAGGTCCTTTAATTCAAAACTAGTTCTGCTTAAACCTGAATTTAAAAAGATACCTACAGAAAATGGAACCACTGAAGGGACATAACTAGCAGCAACTTGCAGGTGGAATGTGAATTTAGCCAACTGCAAAAAACATACACAATATCCACTTCATTAAGGGCTATATTCTGAGAGACTGTTTTGCCACAAAGCTCTCCAAATAATTCCTAGTTATTGATTTGCAATGTCCAAATGGATGAATGTGACTCTCATAAGGATGATGATTAGAATGAATGCTTCAAAGTTGAATGATTGTCTGACAGATAAGCTTCTGAACATGCCTGATATTACTGGGAAAATACAACATAAAAATTGAACAGCTATTGCTCTAGTCCTAAAATAAAACTTTGTATACACCTTTTCCTTCACCAATTACCTGCAAGCTTAAATTTAACACATAAAAATGTTTATTCTTTACATCATATTAGCTAGTAAGCAACTTTTTGGTGGAGCAAAGAAAACATTACAGTGGCCTGACAGGCCTTAAGATTAACCTGGAGGTATGCCAAAATCTGCCAATTTTTATTTAGATCAACTTTTATTATCTGCTTATCAGAATCTGAAAGTATTGACTGCAGAAGTGTCCATTCCTTTTATGTGTCAAGCTTGGAAAAATGGTTGTCAGTCAGGAGTCAGATTCATACTGTTGCCTTGACATACTAGAGACAACCTAGAACTTTCTTCATTTGCTGAGGAATTTAGCTTCACAATTTGTTGCCCTGGGAAAATAATCTAAAAATACATTATATCTCATTTTAGCATGCATATGTTGTTGAATGCTTGCAGTATTTTCAGCATTCTCTTACAGTTAAAGGTGAGAGCAAGATTCTTTTGCCTTGTCAGCTGGGATCCCAGAATTAGCTAGCAGAAAGGTGCCATGAGTAGCAGGACAATAACACTGCAGCCCTGCACGGCCTACGGCTGATGTTCCATTTGAATCTCTGGAGCCTGTCCAAAAGGAAAAGAAATGGACATGATGCTCTAGGGCTCAAAAGAGGGTCATGGTGCAGGTCTATGCCCCAGACAAGCTTGACGGTCCTTTTCTTTTCAACACATTGTGTTTATTTTTATGGTACTGCTGTCTATTGATTTTATCTTTTTAGAAAAGTTTAAACCTCTTTGTTTTTCCACATAATAATAGGATAGTCTTATCAAGAGAGACATTAAAGCAGCCAGTATTTTCTGAGCAATCTACATCAATCCAGGTTTAGTAAAAAAAAAAATACAGGTTACTACAGAGCTTAGGAAATGAAACATTGATCCTTGGCAGTAGCACGAAGAGCTTTACAGGTTTAATGTTTTACAGCTATGGAGGTGTATGTTTGTATATTTCTAAAGTGCTTAAATCAGTGGGATGCAATACTATAAGCCTTGAGGATCAAGCTTATTTTTGGAAGTTCAGGGGACAATTACAAATGCTGACACAGATTCTCTGTATTATTCTGAGCTATATTTTTGAAAGTGTAAGGTGAATTCAGAATATTTTTACCTTCGATAGACTCTTGGAGATTTTTTCCTCCAGATAGGCTTGGAACAAATGCTTACATTTTCCTGTCTTGCCATATTGTGCAATTTTTTTCCCATCAATTACTGTGGGTACAACACAGCTCCCTAGCACCATGACAAGGTGAACAAGGCAACTTGCCAAGAGTCAGGAGCCTTTTTCGGATGTTTTGTTCACAGAGGGATACACACTGTACAAAGGGTGAAGTTGCAAGGTCTAAGCAGATTTTGCCAAGTTATTTTTGTGCCATTTCAGTGACCTGAACTGGTTTGCTGTGGATGACACTCAAGTTGGCAGAAGGTGGGTGGTGTGAGCAAGACTTTGAGGGGCAAGAATTGGAGCTCTGCATCTGAGCTCTAACAAACCAGATGAAGTCATGCCATGAAACTCAGTGTAGAGGAGTTCTTTTTTCGGCTGTTTAAGGGAACTGAGTCACAGAGGAGTCCTCCTGAACAGCTCAAGGAACACCAGAGCCAAATCAAGGGAAAACAGTCAGCTCAGAGGTGCTATGTGACAGAGCCATAGCATAAGAATACGTTCTGGCAGATAGACAGAGAGAAATAAGCATTTTGTTGCAAGATTTTTTTAGAGGTTTCTGTTTAGCCCTAACTAGCAATAGCAAACAGAAAATCCTGTTAAGCCACAGCATCAGTCATATACACAGTGACATGCTTCTGTAGAAGGCAAAATGTGAGGTCAGTATGAATTGGGACCTAGGGATGAAAACATGAGATTGGATGACACTGCATACATTGCTGCCCAGCAAAGAGACACACTCATCCAAGTTTCATGAGAAGCAACAACATAGGTCTTCAGTTCTTTCCCCACCAAGTTACACAAATATGCATATTTAACATGAAGTTTTGATTTTTAATCATTTTTAGTGGAGACATTACAATTACTACCGTCAAACTAATGCTTTGAAAACTATGATTACCAGATAATAGTCAATAAAAAACCCACATAAAAATTTTTGTGCCAAGAGGGGCAAGCTTGGTATGTGTATGCCAACATAGCATATTACTTGTTAAAGCCAAGGTCTCATGAATAATATGCTCACAGAAAGCCTCATTACAGAGAATAAACTAGCTACCACCTAGCAAAAAAATGTATCTGGAAATGCACTGTGAAGAAGCTGAATATTGATGTATTGCATTTAAGTCCAATGGGGAAAAACTGTCAATGATTCCAAATTTCAGTAATACTCATGTTAACTGAGTTAATTGGAAGTCTTACCTATAACATTTTTTGAATATTTCCTCTTCTTGCAATGATCTGTTATTTTTTTCTTGTTAATAGAACAACAGGTAGAAATTTCCCAAGTGACAGCCTGCTCTGCAGGCTGGCTTATAAACACAGAGGAGAACATTATAGCCATCCTCTGTTAAAGCTATTTTTCTGGGGATACAATTTGAAATCTTCCTAACCAACTTGAAATAACCTCAAATACCTTGTTTTGCTATTAGAAAGGCAGAAAAAGAGCACATCAATTTTTTTTTTTTTTTAATGAATTCTTGGATAGTGAAAAGACCTGTTTCAATTCTTCTAAAACTTCAATAATTTGAAAAATGAACACTTGGAGATGCTGTGCCGTAGAGCTGTAACTGAAGAGAATATAATTATATAGTTGTAGAGGGAAAACACACTGGTAGGGAGCAAAAATTATTTCATTGGGAGATTTTCTCTGTCAGGTTTCCATTCATCCCTATGCAGGAATCAAAAGTAGAAAAGATTGCAAAGGAAGAGTATGCACTAATATATATATATATATATATCTAAAGTATATAAAGGCTAGACTGCTGGAGTCCTTTTTTTTTTTTTAAATTAAACAGAGCAAAGTACGTATCAGGACATATATTAGCTTTCAATATATTACTGTTTGTTTTCCCTACTTTTTTGGCAGAGAAGTTGGTTTTCAAAATAAGAAACATGACAGGATGTTTTTCTTTAATTTAAAAAGTCTTACATCCTTCTCAGAAATCTTACTCTATTTGGGTCTTTAACTCACGGTAGGAGTTTTTGTAGCTCCTCATTATGCAGTTAATGGGATCTCTGCTTCACAAGAGGGGAGGGAACAGGACACAGGAACGCTCTACAAGCTCAGAGCAGGCAGTGGAGCAGGCAGATCAAGCTCTACAAGCTCCTAGTGGAGCAGGCAGATCAAGTTTCTTTGTTGGAAGTCAGTTCTGGTCCAAATTGTTTTATGTTTAAGGTGAAACTTGTAAAAAAAAATTAAAACTGAAGCATTCCCATCTAAACTATAAATCTTATAATTTATCATTAGACATAGAACTGCCAATGGATATATCTCCAATGGCTAGGAATGATGCAAAATCTATATTACCTGTCATGCATACTTGTTTGCTATTTATACTTGTCCTGTGTTTCCCTTCCTCGCCCTAACCCCAATCCTTTCACATTCTTACAATTCTAATATTCTTTTAATAAAACTTGTCTATGTGAACTAAATTGTACTTGAGTTCTGAAGAATTCAGATGCTCTATTATTTTATCCTGTTTTTGACTCTGGATTATTTTTCCCAAGAAAATAAGGCTTAAACAGAAAGGTGTTGCCACTAGCTCTCAGCTGCATGAAGAAAAGATGTCAGAGCAGCACTTGGAGCATCCAATTTAGATATGGGTAAGTCCTATTTGGAAAATTTTAGAGAATGCTAGGATAAGAAGGTTATCAGCTGTATGACAGTCAATAAAATGTAAGCATCCTTGACAAAGGGTGGTTGTATCAGAGGAGGTGCATTAACAAAGTGAATGAGAACCTCCAATTCAAAATCATTTACGAAGTTGTTGCACCAGATAAGAAGCAGCTAGAGTTCAGGAGTGTATCTCCTATAAAACATGAGTAGATTCCTTAATCTTAGGAGGGATGAGTATTTACTCTGGAGCTCTTGAATGTATCTGAAGATTTACATACATTTATTCCAATAATTTAACATTTGACAAAATACTGATACAGCTTGTAAGCCTTCCCTTGCGGAGGCACAGCTGAACTGGCAAAGCAGCCTTCCACCAGTAGAGCTGGCAGAGCCACTACCTCAAGTCACACAAAAGAAAACGTGGAATCACCTCCTTTTCTGCTAGAATCACTGCTGTATACCAGAACTCCTGCTCCTGGGGAAATTATCAGCCAGACAACTCCTCCCCTGCTCCTTGTGTTCTTTCTGGGTGGCCCTGATAAAACCTCAACACAGATATGAGGTCTCAGCACAAGAGAAATTGTCTTTAACAGCTCCATGAGCAAAGACACCAGGACAAGGTGGTCTCTGGACCTGAGGCACTGGACTGACTCACTAAGGAAGTTCCTACGGAATCTTCTCCCAGGGTGCAAGCCCCGAGCGCTGCACTCATTGAGGGGTATCTCTGCTGCTTGGTAAGTTATCAGGAATCTATCAAGTATCCCATTTACAAAACAAAGATAACTGAAAAAGGTAACACCAAATGACCTAAAGGATGGAAAAGTAACTGACTGTACCAAAACCAGAGAGCGAAGAAACTGAACTCAGTGACATTCCTACTGCCCTCCCTAAGGAGGGATGTAGTATTAATAGTAAATTCCTACTGCTAAGACTATCCTTTTTTACTTCTTTGATTATGATGATTGTTGGAATGTAAGTATATAATAAAAAAACCCCTAAACTTAGTATATGATATCTAATTTACAGAGAGAAAAAAGTTGAAGAAACCCCTTAAATAAAAGTTATTTTCTTAACTCTTATTCTAAACTGGCCCACTTTACCAGATAATATGATTTGTTCTTAGCTCCTCTTTGAGAAGGAAATATGTGTCTAACTGCTCCAGAGATAATGCATTTCTTCTAGACCTCTACAGCGAAAAATGGTCAGTAACTTGGTAGTTTTATGCAATGCTTAATGCTCTATGCAATGAGAAAACTGCAAGCTTGCTTTGCAAACCAGAGGCTTGCTTGGAGACTCCCTCATTTGTGCTGCCACTTCGGAAGAGGTCAACTCCTTGCAAGCAGAGCGGTTTCTCCTTTCTTCTCTAAATGCTTACCTTTTCTTCTGTATTTTATAGCATTGGGCTTTTCTGCCTCCCAATTACTGATTTTGATGTAACACTTCATAAATCTTGAATACACATCTGTGGGCATAAGAAGTGCTAACACTGCAGTATCTACATTTTAGCAAATGTTACCTTCAATAAGCATGCTTCATTGGAGACAGCAAGAATGTGTTTGTGTGGAGCTAGTCTTCTGGAAAAAAGAAATTGAGCCGTTTTGATAAGATAATTTCCACTTAATATTTTAGATCTGCAATGAAGATGTCTGCAGTCAAGCTAATACCCTGCACTTTCTTTAGAGTCAATGAAGAAGAATAAAAATTTGGACTATATGATTTATGTGACTGTATTTAAACACATAATTTAGAATGGACTCATGTACATCCTACAAGTGCTTGTTATTTTCTATTAAATGAAAAGGTGCCACTGAAAAGCTTGGCTATGTCAACATTTACACTGTAAACATTTATTTTGGCATTGTGAATCCCACCTTTTCTAAAGTAGAACAAGAAAAAAGGGGAAAAAACCAACAAACAAAACAACTCGTGAAGCAGTTCTGATTGTCAGAACTGTGTCTTGAAGAGCTGGAAAGTTGTTAAATTCCTTGCAGTTCTCTAGCTGTGCTGCACAACTCTGTAATTTGAACCTTTCTTCCATCTACAACTGGATGCTGTTGATTTAAATTCACACAGATACTAATTCATTAACAATCAATTTAATCAACTAAGCCCAATCAATGCAACTCCAACTCCAAATTTGATTTGTTGATTGTACTAGTCTCTTGTAATCAGTTTTGTAAAAGAAAAAAGTTTACAGGTTAATTGATTTTTATCCTACTGGCTTGCTAAATTTCCATAAAATACTAAAAAGAACATTGAGAACTTCTGCACCCAAAAAGAAACACAATCTGTAGCAAGAATAGATATAAAGTGATTTAATCTTTTGCCACTTTGCCTTGCCACCAACTTACAAGAGTCATCCACGGAATTTCAGTAAGTTAAAGCACTTTGAAATGATAATGAGATTCTCCCACCAACCAGTGGGAACTGCTAGAGGATAGGTAAAAGGTGATACAGAAGTATTTGTCTCACAAAGAGAAGAAAAACACCTGTCTGAAAGACCCAGCATGGAAATCCATTTTTGTTTCAGCTGGCAAATACGTTTTAAAGGTCAGAGCTTATAGAAGAGCACTGGAGCCCTTTTTCTTTCAGACCAGAAAATGATACTGGGAAATTATTTATCCTAGAATTTCATGCTCTCAATTTCCACTATTCCAAATTACAGAAGTTTTTTTCCTTCTTGGACAATAACTCACAAGATGGGGAAGATCTTAAAGTGAAAACAGTGAACAGTTTAAGGAGGTCTTTTGACTATGATTGCCAGACTAAGGTCACCTAGTTTTAAGTGTCCTGAAGTACAGAAACAAGAAAATCCTTCCCAAACCAATGAAGCACCACACTTGATTCCTTGGGGAGAAATTTGAGCCTTCAAAAGCAAGGACTTGACCAAGAACTGCTACCAAAAGATACTGAGGGAGATGAGATATTTCTTACGCTTCCAGAATTGTTCCACCTATGTTTATGGTCCCTCAGCATCAAGATATTCAAGGTGAGAGAGGTAAAAATGCACTTGTGGGCAGTGGCTGTAGTACTAGTTTATTGATACACAGTCTATCTATTCTGTGTGTTTTAGTGCACAATTTTCAATGATGGTTTGTCAGCTGTGCATGAGGAACTTCAAAATGTATTGAGGTTGTTGTATGGTCCAAACTGGGTGTTCAGCTGCAATTTGAACAGTATTTTCTCTGCACTGGGGATGTAAATCTGTAAAACTGGTTGCTCTATATAGTGGATTAACCCTGCTAGATGCCAGGCCCCCACCAAAAGCCACTCTATCACTCCACTTTACAAGTGTACTGTGGAGAGAAAATATAAATAAGGGTTCATGAGTTGAATAGGGACAGAGAAAGACCACTCACCAAACACTGTCATGGGCAAAACAGGCTTGAATTTGGGATAATAACTGAATTTATTAATAATAAAATCAGAGCAGGACAGCAAGAAGTAAAATCTTACAGACACCTTCTGCCACTCCTCTCTCCTAGCTGAACCTCCTCCCCTGTAGTGGTGCAGGAAAACAGGGAATGGTTGTTATGGTCAGTTCATCACACATTGTTTCTCCTGCTACTCAGGAAAAGGAGTCCTTCTCCTGCTCCAATGTGGGGTCCTTCCCAAGGGAGACAGTTCTCCATGAACTTCTCCAAGGTGAGTCCATCCCACAGGCAACAGCTCACAAACTGCCCCAACCCTGGTCACTTTTTTATGGAGTGCAGTTCTTCAGGTACAGCCTGATCCAGGGTGGGACCCCCACAGGTTCATAATTCCTACCAGGAAACCTGCTTCCTCTCTCCATGGGTCTGCAATTCCATGCCAGGAGCCTGCCCCAGCACAGCCTCCTCTCAGACATTCATCGGCTCTGGTGTGGGATCCCCCTTGGGCTGTAGATGGATCTCTGCATCCCTGTGGATCTCCATGAGCTGCAGGCACACAGCTGGCTCATCATGGTCTGTACCATGGACTCAGAGGAATCTCAGCTCTGGTGCCTGGAGCACTTCCTCCCCTTCCTTCTCCACTGATTTTGGTGTCTGCAGGGCTGCTCCTCTCACATATTCTCACCCCACACTTCTCTGACTGCAATTACTTCTGCATAGTAACTTATTTTTTCCTCCTCTTAAATCTGTCATCACAGAGGCATTACTATTATCTCTAATTGGCCTTGCCTTGACCACCAGCATGTCCAGCTTTGTGGCTACCAGGGATTGACTCTACTGGACACAAGCAAGCTTCTGGCAGCTTCTCACAGAAGCTACCCCTGTAGCCCACCCACTACCAAAACCTGGCCACAAAACCCAATACACCATATCACTGCCAAAAGACATCAGAGATTTTCGTAGAACTCGTCAGCCAAAATAGTTATTTTATCTTCTAAACCAAGGTTCTAATACTGATAGAACCACCCCAATATGTGCCTAAGCATCAACTAGATGAATTAAATCACAAAATGGTCAACCATAAAGGTTTTGCCAGTGTGCTAGCAACATAGCTATAAATAGTAAGACAGAACTGGAGGGAAATTATAATTTTTCCAGTTTTCATTCTTGTGAGTTAGGACATCAAAGGTAATTCAGAGTACAAAGGTAACCTCACAAACTGGATATATAAATATGACATCACCCAAAGATCCAGCAACACTTCATGGGCTCCAATACTACTTCCAGCAAAGTAAGGTGTAAGGGGAAAGAAATCTCTTATGCTTACTACTGCTACATCTGATTTCCACATGCATAGCTGACCAAGGCTCAGCTCTGAATATTTATATGATCAGCATAATAAAGGTATTTATACACAAAATTCTTGGTTGTACCCATTAAGCAGTTTGATCAGTGGAGCAGAATACATCAGTATGCAATTGCTGAAATGATCAGCACTGGACCTTAATGGAGTGGGGAACACATTGTCTTGGTATTAGAGAGTTTTCTATCAATATAATGTAAGAATTTTCCAAGTAAAACTATTTTGATCCAAAAAGAAAATAAATTCCCTCCTCTCCCAAAAAGTCCTTGTGCTCAACTTAAGTAGTGATAACAGGAAAAACCACCAGATCTTAGTGATTAGCTTTGTCTGTTATTTTCTTTCTCCTCGATTTTCTACACTCACCCAGGCCTGTCCCAGATCTTTTATAGGATATAAAATGCAACTGTGGTTACTTAATTTCTGAAGGCAATACAAAAGAAAAGAGAGAAAAAGGAAGTGAAAGGCTAAACCACTAGCTGGATTAAAGCAAGCTGTGGTCCCCATGTTTTCCCAAGCATAGACACAGATCATCAGTGTTTCAGAAAGAAGGAAATTACTTCTGACCTTGCACATGAGATAGTCTGGCTGTCTGGTCATTACAAAAAGAAGCTTATGATCCTCTCTGATCTGAACTGATGTGGAAACTTGGCCTGTCTTAAATTGGGTTGAACATGGAAATTCAACAAGGCAGATTCCCTTCTGTCCTTTTTACAGTTTATTTTAAATCTAATTTATAAAGCAGTGCCCTTAATCTGCTTGTAAACTTACTTGTTAATTGCCAGAATTGTGCATCTTTTTGGGGAAAATTGTACACATTTTAAACAACTGCCTAACAGAGTATTTACTCTAGAGATATAGCTTCATCCAAAAGAGGAATTTCATCTTCACTGGAAAATATTTTCAATTTTTATAATTTCATAAATGTTTTTAAAAGAGAATTTAAATGTTCAACTACTACTCCTCATTAGCCACTGAGAGAAAGAAATGGAAAGTAACACTCTGTCCTTCACTGCCTCAGCAGTGCCCTTGTTTTGTATTTTTATGGCAGTAGCTAATATCTCACTTGCTGCTTCCTCCTTTGTGTCATACACCTGTCTGTCTTTTTTCACTTCTGTGACAGCCATTCTTTTATTTAAACATGTCTTTCCCTTGCATCTAATATAATCACAAGCCTAGCTGCAAAGTGGAAGCTGTGCCTTCTCCCTTTCACTTGAACAAAACTCCTGTGAATTTTAGTGAGAAGATGGAATCCCTTTTGCTAAATTTTCAAGTGTACATGACCTCAGCAAAAAGGAGAAACGTGCAAATTTCAGTGGGAACATCCTTACCAAGATCTGCCTTTGGCCACAGACAATTTATCTCCCAGCCTGTGAAGAGGGCTGGGGGGTGCATAGAAACATTACTTTTTTCACTGCAGAGTTAGCTTCAGTTAGTATTTGTGCTGTTAATAACTCAGGTACCATTCATGAAAAAATACCTACCAACAAAGCAGTAACTTTCATTCTAGAATAGTTATGCTTTCAACAGGAGTTATCCTACCCAACAGCGGAAATCAGCTCAGGAAACTGATTTCCTGAGCTGATCAGCTCAGCTACTCTGCATTGCTATGGTGCTAATTTACAGGGTGGCTTTCCTCATTCAAGCCGCATTAACTTAAGGGGCATCAGCTTAAGTGTATGCAATTTAAACTACTTCTTTAGTAAGATCAAGTTCCATCAAGTATCTCTTAGCATAACCTTATAACCTTTCTTCCAGTAGTTCCTTATCAGGAATTGATTTGAAAAGAAGAGCTTTGTCCCTATTCTTAATGGAGCACTGCACTGGGAAAAAAAAAATCAAACATTTGCCAGGTATTTTAGCATGCTGAACTTGCTGCTTCCACCTACATTAGAATGGAGTCCCAATAGAGTAATTTTTATTTTACTTGCTGTTATTATGTGCTTTGACCTCTAGGTTTTGTCATTTTTACCAGTAGGACCTATTATCATGAGTGCCTTTTCTAGCCAGTGTAAATCCTTGGCAGCCAGTCCCCTCAGCCTGACTGAAGCTATCAATCTGTCAGAAAATCACAACAGTATCATGTGCTATGAATATTTTATAGTTTACTTATTTTAATTGCCCAAGCACTAAGGTCATGCTGGTCACAGCTGTTAGGATATTTTGTCCCCTATGAAAAGCAGGTTTAAAAGCATGTCAAACTCCAGAATATTCTCATAGTTTGGTGATAGAAGTATATCTAGGACTAAGAAACAGATGGATTGACGAGCTTCTCCAGTCTACAGAGCTATCAAAGCACTTTGATGACACCTAACCTCTTTTCACCCTGCCCACACATCTGCCAGGTGCTTTGTAAACATACTCTGGGTCTGGAGACATGCAGTGACCATTTCACTGGCTTGTACAGTGGTTCTGTAGTACAGGCTGAAGTGGAAGGCTGACAACCTGCTTCATTGTGGGATGCTTTTAGATCCAAAGACAAGTCCCTCTCAGGAGAAACACTAACCATAATAAAAATTAACTTCAGCAGCTTCTTTTAGGATTTTTGCATCACAGGACCTGATTTGCATACCAGCCTCTGGAACACCAGAGAACTCCAATTCACTTACTGAAAATGTAAATGTGAAGGTTGTCCAGCACTGGATTTCCCTGTATTCTTTCATGTTATCTGTAGAAATTCCTGCACTATATCACAATTCCAGATTTAACATGTTCTATGCAGCTGGCAAAGTTACATTCCTCTCCCTTTCTGGTGAGGTTGAGATAGATGCCAAACATATATGGAGCATGGATGTATCATAAAGATTCTCAGAAAACTTTAAAGACTTCTACTGCAGTAGGGCATCCCCCCCGAATGCAAGCAGGAGCACGGTGTATCGGGCACATTAGGGACAAGAGCAATGCTCAAGGAAGAGACAAAAAATGGTCTTGTCTAACACAAAAGGGAAATTAACTTGATTCTGGTCCTTTTTCTAAGTGGAAGTGGAAAAATGCAAGTCACTTTGTTTCAGCACTATGTTTAAAGACAAGAACACCTTCACAGGTACACTCGAGTTATACCACAGTTAGCTCCAGCAAGAGGCACATGATGTCTGCAGCACTTACTGCTGTGTTAATGCAGCAGGTGCTTAGAGACACACAAACCCATTTTCTGTGCAGGCCATTCTGGTATTCCACAGGCTGTGATAAGAGCTGCTGGGTGGAGGCCTGCTTGGGAGGTGTAACTGCGCTCTAAGCAGAAAAGCAGTTGGGAGTCCTGTTATGAACCTCTGGAATTTGATGTTGTGGTAAAATAAGATTATGACCCACAGATTCAGAACAGACATGATATTCCTGCCAGAAACAGGAGACAATGACTGCAATAGCATTCATGTTCAAGAACAGGCAGTTCTCAGCTGTCACGCATATTGAAAATTGGCAGGAAACTCTAAAACAGAATGTTTGCTAATCATTTCTGTCCAGGTCTAACCATATTTAGCACAGAAAGCAGTTTACCTGATCCATTAGCATATTACATCATACACTATCTGTCTCCCAGTTTTGGATGGGATTCATCATTAGAAATTAGAAAAAGCAGAACAGAATAAAGAAGACATTACAATTCAATAAATACCATGAAGCTACCACTAGAGAAGTAGCCTAAAGCAGGAATGCCATGTATTAGATTTATTACACTTGATGGCTTATGCTTTTTATGGATTTCCTGTAAAGATTTTGACTTGGCAAATTCATGATGAAAATAAAGCTGCACATAATGTTTTGCATTTTTTGCTGATTCTTCTGTTGGTGAATGACTTTTGATATGTAATGCAGTAATACACCAAGGCTATTTCTCAGATAAGTTAGTCACAGTCAGCTGCTTTTCTAGAATAAAGGTGTCATCAGAAAGTTCTCTACACAATTCCCCTATGAAAAGGAATCTTGTAAGCACAAATAAAGTAAAAATATGACCCTTTTCCTAAATAAGTTTATTCCTGTGCTTTAGCAGCTGTTGAAATGTTTTGAAAAGTTTAGTGCAAACCTGAACTAGCACTTATATATACCCAGAATGATCGGTAGAGACACTAAGGTGGTGTGTCTATAACATGTTCCCAACTGTGCTGAAATAGATTTAGGATTTCTTGAGAGCATTTACCTTAAAGTGATGTGAAAGCCCGTGGACTCAACTAGCATGTAGGTCATACATTTTTTTTCTAGGAAAATCTTTTATGTATTTTTCTTTTCTGGAGGAAAAATGCCTTTATATAATGGATAAAGCATTGTAAGCTTTTTTTTTTCCTTTCAACAACAGGAAGCCCAGTGATAGATTTGCCTCAGTGGAGGAAGCTGCAGGCCCCATAAGCTTCACAGGACAACATGCATAATACTCTGCTGAGATAAGACCAAGGAGGAACCTTTATCAGTCAAAATCTGTGAGAAAAGCTGCTACTGATAAGAACTGTTTATGTAACTTCCTTGCTCTGGGACTTCCAAATCAATCTGTTGACCTGGAAATACTGAACCTGGGTAAGCTGCCCCTTCTCCAGGCACACATGAGGAATGAACACCATTTCAAGGCCTTGGCTGAACAAAATAGTAGCTACTCAGCTATCTCTCCAGAGAGACTGTGTCGTGCCACCCAGCACAAACCTGCACGAAGTTACTCTTCTGCTATTTTTCATTAGTAGTAATACCTGAAAAATGCTGGGCAATTGTCATTTGCAGTCAAATCTTTTCAGCATCAGTAATGCAAACATTTTGTAGCACAGCACATCTTAGTGACAGTCTCTGACCCAAAAAACATGTATGTCAAAATGTTCTGCTATGTGCACCATCAGCTGAAGAGCCACAGCAGTATCACTGCCATGGATACTGCCAATGTTCTTGTAAATCAAGTCAGAACTTCTTTAGCTTAAGCAGCTGGCATGAGAGGTAGCAAATTAAGCAAATATGTTGAGGGTGCTACTTTAGTGACAGTGTCTGTACTTACTATATGAGCTACAAATATGAAAGAGCACTAGTGTAAGATTTTCAAGTGTGGCCAATGGGAACATCTGCCTATAAGCAACATAAATCACAACACATTTTTATTTCTTTTATTACTATACAAAGCTTCTACATTACAATACTTCTGCACAAGGGACGTATCTGATAACAAAGGTATTTTGCTTTTGAGATATGCCTCATGTTTACTAAAACACTATCATCCTGTTGTTCTTCTACAAACAAACCCACATCTTATTGCTTCGAACCAAGTTTCTTACTTTTAAGTCAATATTACAGTAAGCAACCATGCAATTCTCCCTCTGATTTTGCTCTGAATGTGCAAGCAAGACTGAGTGTCAAAAAACCACTGCTGTCCTTATGGTAAATGGATATATGTACAGACAATGACTGAGATCTCTACTGCAGCCAGTTCGACAGAGTAAATAAAATAGATTAAGGAGGGATGGACAAGAACTTTTGTATATTTGGTATACAGGTCTTGATTTTCTCTAAATGACGCTTGGTTTCTGAGAGTACTGTATATCAAACTGAACATGACATGATAGTTATCATTCAGATCAGACAGTGTCTGCTGCAAGCACTGGGCATTTGAAAGCGAACCTGAGGCAGGGAATGTGGGATATTATGCTGAGGGACACGAAAAATACAAAGGCCAAGGCAGCCTTGGGTTTCCACGGCTGTTGTTTCTTCAACTGGCTCTGACTACTGGGGCATGGAAAGCTAGATGCTCAAAAGACAGCTACTCTCTAACCTATGATTAAAAAAACACATAGTATTTTTTGCTTCTGACAGCTGATTTCAGACGGAAGGCTACATATTGTCCCGTTGATAAAGTATGCCCTTGAGTAGTATTTGAAACCTGATTTTGTGTTTGTTTAAGTGGAAGCAGTGGACCACAAACACATCTGTCCTTTCCTTCAGCAAAGGAACAGCAAAACCTTCATTAATCAAACGCAATAAATGTAAACACAGACTCTATTAACTCAGTGTAAATAAGTGACATGATTACATTCAACTTGGAGGTCTAGACCAAGGGGATTTGTCAGAGTCCACTTCATAACAGGCCACCCTTCTGTCCTGCCACATCCTTTCCCCTCTCCAAAGAAAGCACATAAAGAAGCAAGCCCAGGCCAAAGAAGAACCAGAACATGAAGTCCACGGGTAATCAATCTTGATTTTAGTGAACTACCTTCTATCTGGAGGCTTGAGGGAATAGAGGAATTTACCCTCATATGAATAAATAATTTATTCTGCACATGTGTAATGCATCCCCACTTTTACAGAAACACAAGAACCCAGTAAAAAACTGTGTAACTGTAAGTTTTCCAAAACATGATTACAGTAATTTCACAATTATAAGCCACACCTTTTTCATTGAAGAATGCAGTCTACCCCAGTAGTGCGGCTTATATTCAGGTGTGGCTTATCTATGGACAAATTCCAGCAAAACGCCAACCCAGAAGTGAGAGCTGGCCGGGGAGGGTGCCCGGGGCTGCCTTTAAAGGTTTCACTGGTCTATGAAAACTGTTGCAACTTGTTGCACCTGACACCAAATCCTGCCCTGGCGCGATTCTGTTACTAATTTGTTACTTTGTTACACATGGATCCCAGCTTAAAAAAAAAAAAAATAAAAAAAAATGGTGCGGCTTATATTCAGGTGCGGCTTATATATGGACAGATCCCGTGGTCTACCCGGCTACAGGGAGGTGCGGCTTATAATCAGATGCGGCTCATAATCATTAAATTACTGTACTTACAGAAATTCCTTTAATACATTTGCTAGCAAGCTCATATGAAATGATATGCATATTCACAAAGGAAATGAGTACATTTCTCACATTTAATTAGCGTGGCAGAATTTCTGCACCAATAATTTATCTGTGAAAATTATGTTAAAGATTTTGCAGATGATATGAAGACATTACAGTAAGAAACACCTAGCAAAAGATATGAACTAATTACATAATGAACCATGAAAAATCAAGTTCTCACTTGGTATGTCACTGGTGGTATATCAGAAATCTACATCAGCAGCGCCCAAAAGCAGTAATCTGTTCTATAAACATTGGTGATTATACTTAATAACTAGGTCTTAATTTTGCTGAACTGACTCTCTAGGATTAAGTGTCTACAGATGCCTCCAGTGCTTGGAATGATTAATTTATGTCAAACCAGGACAGGTAGCACCCTACAGCACATATTTGTTTTTAAAAGTGTACCTCAAACAATCCATACTGTAAGTCTTGCTCTTCCTTTGCCTATAGGCAGCTTTTAATGTCAATATATGCCTATATATGTCACTTATCCCAGCATATGTGGGGGTAAAGTATTTTCTAGTACTCAGTGGAAATTGAAGGAGTCTCTGCCCACATGTTGATGCTGCACACCTGAGATCACCAGGGCTGACCCTACCTTAACCAGTTGTGCACACCAGCAAAAGCAGCTCTCTGGAGCAAAATACTTGTTAATGGAGATCCTACATCTTCAATCTTCCAAATTTGCAGCTTTTCACTTCAGCGTGGCCCTGGTCTTATTCTACTAGCTGAATAATTATTTTCAGCTGGAACATACTATGAACATCTCTGGAGACAACATTACAACTTGGTTTCCCCACAAAGGAAAGCATCTCACCTGTGAGACAGCTCTGCACTGCAAACCAAAGCACAGCATGTAGGGGTAGTTGGGAGAGTTGCATTGAAAAGTGCCCTCCTAATTTGAACTAAAAAGTTAATGTCGACATGCTCCATCTCACCAAACTATGCTTGTGCTAGAGAGTGAAATTCTCTTTCCTCCATCTCACCTTTCAGGAAAGCTGAGGTGTTACAGTGCCAGGGAAATTTAGATGCAACCACCAAACTTCAGCAAATGCATATAAATCACTTCAATGTGTAGCTGCCTCTCTCACAAAACCTTGGTCAGAGAGTTTTGGGCTTTTGTCTACTGGACTCACACAGGGGAAAACCCTGTGCTAATCCAAGATGATGTGAGACAAGGTTTCTAAAAATGTGTGTTCTTGCTTACTTGCAATATACACTCAGTGGTAAAGATTAATTCTTTTCTATTAGTCATGACTAGTTTGTGGGTCAAGGTCAAACAAATCGAGAACAGATCCCTACACATGCTTTTGCCTCCTCATTAATTGCAAGCCAGCTTACACCAGGGCAAAAACTGGAGGGCTTGCTGGAAGATTCAGATACTTGGGTCTGTGAAGCAGACATGCTTCACAGGTGCAGTTAGCTTGCAGCCAGTGTGAAAAAGATTCAATGTTCTCTGTGATTGTGCATATTTTGATTTAATAGTCTTTTAAATCTAGGAATTATTTTAAAAATTACATATTCACACAACTTTTCACAAATAAAATAATGAGACCTTCTTCATGGGAGAATAAGAAAAACTATGAAAAAAAAATCAATGAAAAATTTGAAGTCCCTTCATGGAATTAGCACTGAAAGACGCAAAGCAGTTTGTGACTGATGTAATGTGGCTTAAGCTATACTGAGTAGAGCTCTGGAATGAGACTCTATGTAAATTTAAGGTGTTTTAAGTTATATAAACTGATCATTGTAAATACTTCATAGAATATGGAGATGGGAAGTACTCAGTGCTCTCATTCACCTTATATCAGTGTTCCCAAATATAATGTGCTTATTGTTCACTAGGCTGTCTTCAAAGAAAACATGTGCAAAAATAAACTATCTCTACAAGTTGGAATGAATTCACATCGATAGAGGACAGCTGCATCATACCACATCACTGCCACAGAGCTCCAGCTCTGGCTTAGTTCTGATCCTTTAGGAAGATACAGGAAATAGGTCTAAGATCTAAATAACTGTGAATGAGTGCCACGGCTGTAAAAATTTCTCCCTATCTAGATCTTGTTCTGTAAGTGACAAACACTTGTCTCTCTGTCCCTTCCAGAAAGAACAATCACTGTCATATCATCATTTTGCTTCACAGGTGTCAGTGATTTTTGTCTTCTAAATTATCTTAATAAAGAGTACAATTAGTTTAAATCAACATAATTTTTTCCTAATGTGCAATTGGTGCTGTTGTGTCTCTTTTCAGCCTAGAAAGAAGAGTTTATCTTCAAGTTTGTTTGTATTTTGTTGATCAGATGAAAGATGCTTACTTTCCTGTCTCATTTTACCTCTCTTGTATTTGTAAAGGACATTTTCCCAACTCTGTAACTGCTCCAGCCTTTAGCTACTTCCTGGGAATTCACTTGGTTATTGATTTCTACCTATAGGTGCTTGCAAATATTACACATAAAAACATACCACTAAAAGAGAACCATAAGACACTGAACAGAAAACCTGCAGCAGAAGTTAATTAGGCAAAATTCAGAGGGTGATCTAAGGAATTTCAACATACTTATATTTTTACTTCTTGCTTCTTCACTGTCTGCAATAGCCGCTAAAAAAATTCTTCCTTCAGAGCCTAGAAAAATCCTATGCATGCTTCTCAAGAAGATTTACTAAGTGCATGCCCGAAATTTGGGAAAGCAGAGTCACAAGCGTATGCTGCCTTTGAATGTTTTAGCTCTTCCTGATCCTCATAATAAATAGATTTGCATAGAATTTGATGCACAGGAGTCATGAACTGAAGTAAATAAGCTTGTAATGCACTTGTATCACAGCCCTATCAGATTTTGATATCAAAAAGAAAAAGTCTAAATTAAGGCTAATAAGACATTTTCTCAGTAATTCTGGATGAAAGTATTGCTTGTGAAACTATTTCAAGAAATGAGAAGAGTAATTTGAAGAAGATATATTTGGAGAAGACATATTTGATATCAAGTTTATTTCTCTTGCTGGATGTTTTCTTTCTTTGAATGAGTTTTCTTTCACATTGATTAGGGCTGTGTTAGTCAAGCTCTTTTTGATTATAGCCACCTGTGATATCTCTACTGAGATGAAATTCAACTTTTAAAATGTTTTTTTTAAATTATTATTTTGAAGAGTTTTCTTTCTACTTATCCTCTTTCTACTTTCTCAGTAAAACTAGGAGCTCTTTGGAAATGCTAAACCCTCCTTTAGGCATGCATATTATGCTCTTCAAAATAGCTTTAATTCCTATTTCAGAAAAATACAGGGAAGTAATCAAAAATGGAGTACTGAGTGTAACCTCACCACTGTTCAAAGTGCTTAAGCCATCAACATGATCTGAAGTGTAGCTCATTCTTGAAGCATTTTTTGCCATTGCTCATTCTATTTAATAAAGCAGATGGATATGTACAGAAGTGAATGTTGTACTGTGCAGCCAACATTTGTAGAAAAATTAGAGAATGCGCCATGCCTTGATTTATTGTTCAGTGTCATGGATTGACATAATCCAGGTCTCTAAACAGAGTCTAGAGCAAGACATAAGCACCTATTTAAGAAATACAACAATAACTCTCTAAAATTTACTCTCTTCTCTTATTTCATCCCCATAAACCAGAGCGCCAAACAGGAATAAGAAAAACAGTTTGAAAGTGTGTTACCTAGCTAGGATTCTTTATCTGAATGCAATTTCCCCATGGATTCTCTTAGTCTCCAACCTGAGTGCTTATGTTATTTTCAGAAATTATTATCTTATTTAATGAAAAAGAGCCAAAGCACTACTGCTATGCAATGGGAAATCCCACTGTGCAGGTGTTTATAAACAAAAACATCATTTTGGTACTGAAGGCTTTATGACTGCTCCCATTGTTCTAATTCATTGAACACTTAAACTTTATTATGCAGCTGGCTTTATAGAGCTTCTGACCCGTCACTGCTCCTCTTCTTGGCAACCATTTAAAGAGTAAAGTTTGACCCTTAATCACATGTGGGAAAACAAGGACCATGCAGAGTGAGTGTCTGAAAATACTGTGTCACCAGAAGTTTGGAGGCACAATCCATGAGGGCTCAGCACTGAGAAGCAGCAGGCACTGTGAGAACTGCTGCTCTAAAGAGATAAGAAAAGATATGAAACATATCTAGCATATTCTACGGCTGACAGGCAGGAAGAGACTACAACAGTTACTGCAAGAGAAGAAACCAAAGACGGGAAGACAAACTAAGAAAAGAAAAGAAGCCACTGTGAAGCTGTGTGACTGATCTGAGGAATAGTGATGGAAAGGCAGATGTGACATGGTTGAGGCTGAGAGGAATCAAATTCTGATGGAGGTAAGCACAGACCCTCTAAAAGGATGCAAGAATGTTGGTGGTAACTGGACTATACTGAAAGATGTATCAGATTTCTGAACCTAAAATAATTCTGGAAAAGAGTGAGGGAAAGAAAGGACTTGGGATGTATAAACCTATTCTAGCTGTTGATCTAGCAGACCTGAGAAGTATTGAGCTGCACCAAAGCAACTATCATGGCAAGAAAAAATTGAACAGACCTCTTTAAACTCTTCAAGTTTTCAGAATACTAACTGATCAAAAGTACCAAGAACTACACCACTGCCGTCAAGACAAATCTCAATCCCAAACTCAAAATGAACCATTCTGTCCTGTGGAAATTGGGGTGAACAGGGAATTAGCTTACCTTGCAGTCACAGAGAGCTTCAGCTGGGAGACACCCAGCTAGGAGGAAAGACATCCTTTAGATCATGGTGAGAAAATAAAAATAAGAGTTGTCTCATGGGAACCAAAATATTAACCAGTTTGTTACAGAAAAGGTATTGTTCTTGGTTTTGATATATGGTTGGCTGGCTGCCAGTTACATACATGGTTCTGTTCCTTATCCTCATTATTGATTGGATCCTGTACCCTCCACCCCATCTATTACCGCTGTGCTTTCTGGGTTTCGAGGTCTTTGGAAGTTGTCCCTTGTACCATGTGGTTTCTACGTTTGTTATTTTTACATTAAAAGTTCTCTGTTTCAAGGCAACTCCATCATTCCCATCTCTCTATGTATTGCACCACAAACTCCCCAGCTGGCCCTGTTCTGTTGTGTGGCTGCTCACAGCAGTCATACTGTCCCATAGTCAGCCTCTTCTTCCCAGGTGTAGAATGGGATTTTAAAAGAATAAATAGTTCTGCTTCATAGAAACTCATAAGAAAGTAGTCTAAACTCTTTGTTTCCTGAAATGCCATTTCCTGCTTATCATTTCCACTGTGGTAGTGCCTCAGAGTGTTATCTTACTGTAATAATGACTGAAAAATCATATGCTACTGATTCTTACAGGAGAGAAGAACACACCTGAAATAAGTGTGACAAGGTTACCAAAACAGAATGTGACAGGAACGGCAGATTTAACAGCTGTATAGTCAGAATTTTGTAAGACAGCAAAGCTCTTCATTCTCTAACTTAGACTTAGTGTTGAATTCAAATCCATTTTACACTCACAGTTTCAGAAACCCTAGCAAGGTTTTATCTGCTACTTATAATTTGATTTTCATAGCAAATATGTGCTAAAGATTACTGAAAAGGCTTCTTGCATTGATAACCTTAGTGAAAATAATATTGAGGGACCAAACCATAATTTTACAATGCAGACTCACATGGATGATAGAATTTCTTTTAATGTACTTAACCAAAATAAAGCTTGGCAGCACTCCCCTGCCAGAATAAAACTTTATCGCATGAAAGCTGCCCACATAGCTGAATAGATGGAAATCTCTCATACTAGTTAAATAATATATGCAGCTTCATGCAGAGCAATAAAGTGACTATCATCAGAACTTCATATTGACAATAGAGAAAAAAAGAAGTAATGGACCTCATTTATTCCTATAATAGTATGGTTTTATTATCTACAGTAAGGTTGTAGCTTGCAGTATAATTTGGAGGCTTTGGTATGTCAGCTTTAGCCTGACTTCTCCTTTTCAGACTATCTGGGCTTTGATCTGATAACCCATTGTAATTTCATGTACTCAAAAGGATTGCCTTACAGGTCCTGAGGTCTGAGTGGTACAGTAACATCAGGAACTATCGAGTCACAAGGGTCTTTGTATTGGCTTTGAGTTCACATAACAGTGTTAGCACTGTGCCCTCTATTAGATCAGGCAGTTCAGCTTACAGTAATTTCACATACAACCTTCACAAAAGTTGAGTGGGGAGACTCAAAACATACAGAGGCTTTGTCTCTGAATAAAATACTCTGTGAAAAAAATGCACGCTCCTACCTTATTAAGCTAAGTGCCATACACAGAGTAACAAAACTATAATAAGATAAGCTTTAGTATACTAACTGATGGGTGCCTATGGAAATGAAACTACATATTTCAGCTGGTACCTGACAGACTATCAGCCATTCATGTCTTCCCAACAAACACTGAAAGATCTCTGAAAGGAAGAATTTCCAACATGAAAAGTTTGCCTTCATTTCTTGTTGAGTAGTGTTTTGGTTTGATCCTTAACTTCTTTTATTTCATTGCCACAAGCCTCTCCAGCTTCATAGAGTGTCAGTTATCCTAGGCAAGAATTCACACAAAAAAAGCATGCCAAGATTGATGTCTAAAAGGATCATTAATACTAGCAAATTGTTCCCATTTTCATCATGGGGAAAATGACGATAATCTTGAATTCCTGCATGTGCTGGAGATAAAATTAGGGATCTCTGCTTCCAAGCAAGCAGTGAAGGAAAAACAATCACAACATCTTGCATGCACATGGCGGGTGTCTAGCTGGATCTAAAAGAATAGGATGTACTGCAGCCAGGATTTGCAAACACGTTGTCATAAATCTCCCTTCTGATGGTTCCACAAAACAGAAACAATATAAAGTGGTATCACAAGCTCTTCTGCAATGCCTGTTACATTAATTCTTGGATACCCCTCAATCCTTCTCTCTAAACACTTGCCATCTGTACTAACCCCATCTCAGTAGGACATCCGTGGGATATTCCAGGAGTACACACAGTGCTGAAATCAGGTTTCTTTGGGTAACAGCTGTGCTACACAGCTCCCTCTCTGAGTCTGATCACAGCTGTAAGTGCATTCAAGTGGAGAAGGATGCCTTAGTTCAAGGTTTAGCTCCTCTGATGTAATCTTTGGTATAGATGTCCCTGCAGTTTCATGGCTTTTTTTATCTTGCATTAATATGTAAGCCAGTAGCCATAAAAAGATACGTAACAATGGAACCAGTAACATAAAACTCATTGTCATTTGGCTTCATGAAACTAAATAAAGTGTGATCAGACAGCTATGAAAGAATCACAGCCAGAGACAGCAAAGCCTGGGATCATCATCTGAAATACATCTGAATAATTTTTGAATTGCATTACATGGTAGCAGGTGAGGATCTATTACACAGATTTATTGGTTCACATTTACCCCGATATAACTCAGTTAAAACAAATGGTGGAACAAAAGGAATAGCTTTAGTATATTATGTATTAAACTTTTTTATAGCTTTGCTGAGTGAATAAATTATGACAGACAGGTTTGGTTATCTGTTACGGCAATTATTTTCTGCATTGTACATTTATATTCACAGTAAACACACTGAATGTGTTTTAGGAGAAAGCAAGCATAGAGTTGAACACTATGTTTTATATCCAGTGTGAAAATTAAAACAAAACAAACATATCCCAAAGGATATAAACGTTCAGTCGTGGTTTTATAAGCAAAAGAAACAAATTGACCAAAATTCTCTAAACAGAGAATCTAATCTCCTGCAATGTTCCTGCAGATTTATTCTGTGGGATTAAAAGGCTGAGGTTTAAGATACTACGTTCTTGGACCTCCACCCTCTTCACAATTACTGTCTTCAGAGCAAGGACAGAAGAAACAGCATGTAAAAAAAAGGGAATGGCTCTCTGGCTACTGGAGTTCACAAGTTCAGTGAATTAGTCTAAAGTACACTCAGTCTTTGGGATTTAGCTGCAGCATTTACCCAGTCCTCAGCAGGATGCTGATAAGAACAGAATTCCCTTCTGCTGCTCCACCACATACCTGCCGGACTCTCACGGCTCGGGCTGTGGACACCTGCAAGCAGTGATGTCCTTACTGCTGTAGCTTAATCCAGCACAGACCATCCCTCTGAAGCCTAGGGTCTCTGGAAACTTCCCCAGAGAAAGAACAAAGGCTTTTACAATGCATTTATATTGTTATATTGCTCTCACAGTACATATACCTGAACTTTAACAGTCTCCAACACACAAAAAAGTTTGAGCATCTAAATTTAGAGGGTTCATGGACCTCAGACAAAGTATGAGACACTCTGAAGCATCCCTTGGGCAATAACATTTTGCAGAGATTAGATAAGGAATCTTAATACTGCTCTGCTCTCCTTACCAAGGAATAAATCCCAAGAAACTAATGGCAAAATTTTCTTCTACAACAGGCCACTGGGATCTTGCACCAGCCCAACACTCAATATGTTGGCAGAAACTGTACATATTTTGATTTGATGCCAAATGCTATACCCAAATAAAGCAATCTGGCTCACTGCTTTGCTCCACTGCAGAGAAGCCCACTCCCTGTGGCTCCACAAAGAGTGAAACAGTAAAAGAGTCCCCTTTACTTCCACAGGAAGAAAAGTACAGACGTAGCTATGGTATGTTCATTGATGTGACTTATCACAGGGTGTCCTGTAGTACTGCACAACCATGTGACTTTTATTGCACAAGGCAGAAAAATCCTAGCTGTTAAAATATTATTTCAGAAGTATTACTAATTAAGCAGGTAATGAAAATTTGCTCAGAGCAGTTCTCCTTCACTAAAGCTAAGAATTCAACCCTCTCCTGCCTTCAGTCCAATCGAGAGACGGATGGTAGATTTTTTCCTTAAAGTGAATTTAATAGTTCATTACACTAGATTAAAACAAACACAGACAATATCATCAGTAGGATTGTATTTTCATATGTAAAGCTCTTGTTCTCAGATAACCACACACCTCTAAAAGTACTACTTCTTAAAATACACATTGCACTCTGGGATAACTCACACAAAATACTAAGCAAGGAAGGTGAAGATGGGGTTACTGAGGGAGAGAGAACAGACAATGGAGGGTCTCCAAGGAAAATTTTTCTTCCCTTTTTTAACTCACACACATATACAACCTACTCTGCTGCTGGATGACATTCTGCTTTTCAAGCAGATAACCTGCAGGTTAGACACATACAAATACAGGTTATTATTGTTTGAGCTGCAGTATACTCAGGAATGGACTTTCACCCTAGTGTGCTTAGTGGATTACTAACAAAATTAATTTTTTAAAAAAATGTTTCTGTCCCAGTAGATCTTCACTGTCCTGTAAAATTACAGAAAGGTCAAATCTTGGTAGTAAATGGAACCCAACTCTTTCCTGGTTTCAAGTCGCTCAGTGTTTTATATTACACCCTTGGGTTCTCTGTAGTTTCTTTCAGTCACAAAAGCATTTGGCAGTCTCATTATATGAAGTTCAGAAAAATTAAAAATGCAGGAGCGTAAATTACTTTAGATACTCTCAACCTTTAGAGAGAGAAGCAAAAAGAGGGGAAAAGAGATAACGTGAATGTGAAATGGGGGACAAAGTAAAAGGACTAACACTTTACTGCCAAACTTTTTTCAGGCATCCAAGTAAGAAGGAAAGAATAAAAGAGAATTTCTCAGGCAGTTCAGCTTCCAAGAATTCAAATGGGAGCTATGATAGCAATGAAAATCATCTTCTTGGGCAAAATTTGCCACCTCACCTAGAGGTGCAAGGAATAGGTCCAAGATAGGTTGGACTGATGCATCTAAGCCTTTTTTTATGTTACTCCTGGTGAATGGTACATGCTAAACCTGCCAGCCATGCATGCCCTCCATGTAATGTGTTCCTGAGATTTGCATGGGTGAAGGCAGAGAAAGTTCTCAAAGGTGAGTCTGCAATGCAGAGGAAGAGATAACAAACAAGACTTTTTCCTCAAACAGCAGGAAAATGTTGAAAATGCAGCAATAATAAATTCTGATGCTTCCAGACCCCAGGATTACATTGATATAGGGAAGTGATCTCTTCATTTTCAGATTCTCTGTTTTTGATACAGCTGAGATCAAGCTATTGAAATTCCACCAGCCTTCACATACATGCTCCATCAGACTGATTTTATTAATCCTATCCTGTATTTAAAAAGCAGTCTCACTACTGAGTCCCTCTTGAAGTAGGAGTCCCACTTTGGAGTAAATTGAAAATGTAATAGATAGCTGCCACTAAGTGAAGTATTTTCAACCAAAAAAGGCAGACAAATGAAGAATAATTCTTCCCATAGGCACAGCAAGATGAATAATGGACTGCCACTGGAAAAAAGTTTTGGAAAAACAGGGGTCTTGGTGAGTCATGCTTTTCTCATTCCAGCTCCATAGCTGAAACAGCATGTCTTGTTTTTCTTTTAATCAGACAAGTAAGCAAAACAGCTCATTTTAACCACCCTTTCTAGTAAATGCTCATCTAGAAGTTCCCATCTCATCCCATCTCCCTACATCCCATATCTGAGCAGTGGTAAGTATGAAAGAATCATAGAATCATAGAACATTTTGGATTGGAAATTATCTAATGCCAAGCCCCTTACCTGTGGCAGATTCTCTCCTTATCTCTCTCTTTTTCATTTATCTTATATCACCAAGGTCATTTCTAGGAGGACTATCAAACAATATGCTTTATACCTTTTGTAAAAAAGTAAAACAGTGACCTATCTTTACTATAGGCACAGAGTAACAAGTGACATTGGCCACCACTACTACAGAAGAAAAATGTATGAATGCTGCCCTGTCTTGGCTAATTTTGACATTTGAATGCTCAAGATGCTATCAGAGATTATCCAGTTCACATATGTTAGTGAAACAGAGATAGTAATAATATTTCAAAGCAAGTTCCAAACCCAGAAAAATGAGGCAAACCGACATCTGATACAGTGAACTGAACTCTCTCCCCTGTGGTTCTAGATGTGGCAGAAGCAGCAGTTCATTGCCAGTACATTTTTTGCATCATAGGGGGAAAGCCTACAGAAGAGGATCACAACAGAAGGATAATTTTTTTTACAACTGCAAACCAGAACATAAAGACATGACATTACAATATGTTGCTAAACCTCTTAGAATGCTTGGTTTGCACACAAACAGCAAATCTGAGATTAGCAGTCTCCCCCTGGATTTGTTACGGAGATCAGAGACTCAGAAGTCCAGCCACTTAGCTTTGAAAAACAAATTGGTGGATGTGATGATATGGCACTTCAAATTCAGGCCAGGAGCCTTGACCTTGGCTTACCTGATCTTAAACTCTGGAGATGCTATCAAGTCCTTTGGGTACAAACAACAGGGGCAGAGCACACACACACACACATGCAGTGGGTGTTTGGACAATAATTTTCGGGTGACTGATGAGCAGCACTCATGTACTTAGAAAGCTATTTGTGACTACTGTACTTCCTGCTTTAGGTGCTTCCCCTGAGAGACCACTGGCTGAATTAAGAGAAGCAGCAAGTCCTCAGCCAGCAGTGGGAAAAGTGGGAAGGAAAGGAAAGAGCAGTATAACTACTTTATTGAGGACATGAAGAGCTTGGGCAGGGGTTTTCTGGATTACACTATGCTGGCCTCTTCAAGGATTTGTGACAACTCTTTGTCATTTGTTTTCCTAAGAGCAATAGGAAAACATCTCACCAATATTTGCACAAAGTAGATGCAGCTGTTGTGCACTTGATTGCTTCAGCACTCAGCTGATAATTAGTCAGATGGGATGCCAGAATGAGGTCAGTCTGGCAACAAGGATGCTCTGCTGTCAAAAGTTTAAGGTTTTGCTTCCTATCTCTCCTCCCATGCTACTTTTGTTTGCTATCCCACAGCCAGTCCCAAGACTCTTCTCCTTTCCTTGGACTCTGTCTGTCCACCTTTCCCTTTGCTGGGTGAATTTCCTAATGGGTCAAATAAACAAAGCATTTCCAGGAGAGGCTGACCAGGCACTAGAACTGGCCCAAGGAACTGAACAGAACTGTGTTACCAGGACAGCCAGGGAAGATGATGGGAAGAAGTACAGTAACATCCCTTCTCAGTGGCTGTGGGAAATTGTCAGATCAGTTCAACGCTCATTTCTTCTCACACCTTCAAATATGCTGCCATTACAATGTAAAGGTTGGACTTGTCTCACTGAGTTGACCATGTTTGAGGGCTCCAGAGCAGGTGATGCCTGGTATTAAGCAAGTGGAAAAAGGTCAAGAGAGGGCTAGTAATTCATGTGTCTGGACATGAATTTAACATGCAGTATAAAGTAAGGTACTCCAATTCTAGCAGGGACTAGAGATACATGCAGAGCTAATGGGATAAATTCAGACTACAGATGTACTGATCAAGAAGTGCAGGAAACAGATGAAAGTGTAAAGGGAAATAGCAAAGAGAAAAGCATTACAACAGCATACATAAATACATACAAAGGGGAAAGTAGAAAACATGTCTGAAAGCCAACCTTTGTGTACCATGAAGCTTTTCCCACCAAAGTAAACTTTCAGGTGCTGTGGCCCTTCTTTTCACACCGGCACCAGCAGTGTGATGAGCCTGAACAATGACTGATCCAGCTGAAAGGTGAGGCCATCCCCTTCTTACCTTTTAGCTGGATCCCTCCCTGAATCTAACTGACCACAGGGCTGCATGATCAGCAATGGTATTAGTGCAGTGGCAGCTTGTACTTCAGTGAGTTCAGAGCACCAATCACCCTGCTACCCAACACAACCACAGCACCAAACAGTGCCATCCATCCTGGGACTCCATAAGGCAGGTGTCTGAGTGCAGGAGAGCTGGCCAGTTTTGGAGTAGTGGCTCTGCCTTGTTACCAATTGTCACTGCCTCATTACGAGATAAGGAGAAAGTTGCATGTAATTTTTTTTTTTTCATTTTCATTCAGAGCAAACTGTTCTAATTAGGAAACTGAAGCCAAAGGATGAAATGGAAAGCAGTACATGGGTATGGTGTGCTTACACAGCTATCTACTCTAGAAAATAAGAAGAAAACTGATGTCCTCTAGAACCTTATCATCTTCTACTTACACGCCAATGACTGAATCCCTTTAAAGCCACAGAGACTTGGAATAAGCAAGGCTAGAGAAAAAAAAGAAAAAAGTATGCAAATATAAAAGGTTAACATTTCACTGGTTTTGTGAAACAGGTCTTAAATAAGTACTTTTTACAAGACTTACTGGAGTCTTTAATGACTACAATTCAGAGAGGTACTGTTCTTGCAAGAGGTATTTTGAGAGACAGGTAGTTACAGTCTACAGGAGGTGTTTGAGCCACTCCTGAAGCATGGACTGAAGACATCACCTCCCTTCATGTAAAACACAACTTCAGCATGTGGTTCCTGATGGCAGCTGATTTACAGAGCAGTAGCTCTGAGTCATAATTACATTAACAGGTAGCAAGCTGTTAAAATGTGGGATTAAAATAAATGTGGCTGATACCTAAGAATTATTTCTCAAATGAAATACAAGGGAGAAATATTCATGTTTCAGTAATTACAGTGACATTATATGAATAGCTTTCCTCAATTAATTACATACATTCTGAACCAAATAAAGCCTTAATGTGGCTGATGACAGCAAAGCTGAATAAGATCTTTTTTGCCTAAGGAATAATGGTTCTGTTCACATACTTGGCACTTCTGAAAGGAAGATGGATTCTGGCAACCAGATCTGTTTTCCTTAACAGATGTTTCAAAATATGGTAATGAGGTGTGGGTTTCCTAGGCTGTCAGCTGGAATTCAGTAAGCAGGAAACAGGACAAAATGGATCTGATGCAATTAGTCTTTTCACTTTAAACCTTTAAAGACTATGTCAGATTTTATACTAATTTTACAAAACACTGCTTGCAATGAATTATGTAATAGTACATGCACCTCTGCTAATACAATTTACTCTGAACCTTTCCTTCACTAATTCATAACTGTGTGTGACAGCCATCATGTCAATTTGAAGAGTTTTGCAGGGGCTCTGGCATCCAGAATACTGCCCTCAAAGAAAAACATAAACTAAAAAAAATCAGAAGCAGCACATTTTGTGTGACATATTCAGTCAAACTCCAGTTTGAAAAAAGCAACACATTTTTAGATAGCAAACAAAATTCATACTGAACTCTAATCTTAAGTAATTTCTTAAACACAGCTTTATCTTCATACTGATGAAAGCTGTACTAATGAAGGACCAGCTAGAATTACATGTCTAGCAGAGAGATGAAAGAGAATGACTCTCTTCATTAAAAGCTGAATCACGTTTAAATTTTCCACTTGCAGTAGTTGCCAAACTCTGCTTTCCTGCATTTTGCTAGAAAAACTTTCATGTGCATCCCAGTACAAAGGAACAAACTATACCATGAGAGTGGATATATTAAATGTTCACATACATAGGAAGTAAACAGTTGAGAGACACACCAAAACCTACAACTTAGGATTATTAATGTGAATGACAAATTTGTGTACCAGATGTTATGTGTTGGCCATCATGAAGACTGGTCTTTGGTTAGGAGTTAAAATACCCTAAAACAAAGAAAGAAGAGCACTGTCATTTTTAGCCAATGTGCCTTGTTAGAAAGCCAACAACACTGGTAGCTGTATCAGTAACGTTATCATTTGCAGAACTCATGGCTTTGCCAGTCCCTTGGTCTACCTGACAATTTTTCTTACACAGCCCTGAAGAGAAGGGAAAAGAAATAACCAGGTTATTTCCTGACAGTCTGGATTTCCCACACATGATCACACCACTCCATTTCAGATGCAAATATTCAGACATTTCCATGAAAGAAGTTAAAGAGCCCAATGTTCTGCAATTTCAGACAATTCAGGTGATTGTTCCCTGAGAAATTGCAGCATCTCATGCACTGAAAGAGTAAGTTGCAATTTGGAAGATTGGTGGATAAGATTTTGTGTCAGAAATATGCTCCTTATTCTTATGCAAATTCTCCCAAAGTTGGCCAAACTATGAAAATGGGAACTACTATTACAAAAATGCTTATGCCCTTACAGGAGGTTTCTCAGAGCGAGGAAAAAAATGTCTGGAGCTCTTGTGCTTGCTAAGAAAGCTCCATTCTTTTCCTTCCCCTCTCTATGACTGAACTTAACACCAGACTATCACCTGCCTTGCAGAACTCAGGACACCAACTCCACCTCTTCTTCACCATCACTCAGCACACAGAAACTGCTGGACTTAAATATGGGTAAATAAGAAAATTTAACATTGTTGAGGGTTTATTTGAATCTCATTATAAAACTTATTTGTGCTCTTCATGACAATCTCTCAGGTACCCTTTTTTATGGTGTCTGGACGGTGTTACTGCTCATATATTGCAAATAAACTACTGAACATTAGAGATTCAAAGCAGCCCTCCCCAAAGGCCAGCTCTGTTGCACAGCTGAAAGTGAATGCAATTTTCTGATTTTTTTCTACTTTTCTGCCAGCCTGATGAGAGATTGGGGTAGGAGAAGAACAGTAACTGGGGCTTAGAAAAAAACTAGGACTAATATCTCTGATAGGCTTTGTCTAGTTAATTCTTACTGTAAAGTGAAAATGTGTGTTCTTCATTATCTTTAGGGTCTATTGTGAAGATAAATCCATTGAAGAATTTGAAATCATCAGATGTAAACTACATAAATAAGTAAAAGATGTTCTAGTAGACATGCTAGCTCTATGGTGAATATGACTTAGTGGAGTAGCGATTATTTAATGCTAAAAATAAATATTTAGCTTTCATTTTTCTTTTTTACTGACTCTATAAAAGCAAGTGTATGTGCACATGTATACCTAAAGACAGAGGAGGATAACATATATCATGAATTTAATTATAAAGAAATCAAAACTTTGATGTCAAGCTGGTAGTTTCTCTCAGTCTCCCATTAAACAATTCCTTCCACTCCCCTCAGAGTTAGTCTTGCCCTTATAAGAAGAATTTGAAAGACAGTGGCATTTCTTTTCCCTCTGCTGCTTGTATAAATACCAGTAAAATGCAGTTTCATTATCATAAGCAATACATAATGGCCATTTTTTGCTGAGGCATTCCTGTATTGACCTGGAACAAGCAAGTAACCAAGCCTATGTCTTAAGTTTGTTGTGTTAACATAAATAATATATAACTGTAAAATATATTGATATATGCCTCATAAGTAGGTCTTCATTTTCTCTGAGTGCTTTGAAAACTATTATGTTAGTCCTATTGCTAATGGCAGAGCTTATATACAGTAGGCTGTTTTTACATCAGTCTTTGCCAAATGTTCATACCTCACAGCCACTCTCTTCTTTCAGGCCACATTAAACTGATAATCCTGTCCCAGTTTTGGATAGACAATTTTCTACATGCAAGACCTGAAGCAAGCACAAGACATTACCTACAGTGACACAAAACAGAGGACTGGGGGGCTAAACCAGCACACATTTCAATTCTATCACATATGCAGGGGTCTTTCTCAAGAAAGAGAGTTCTTAGAAAAAGTGTCTCAAATTTCAGTGGGAATAAAATCATGCTTTTTGGACCTCATAGTGCATCTCCTACTATCATTGCAACATTGATGTTGAGCAGAACTGCAAAACCTTTGTGAAGAAATCAGAAGAAAACAGGGTTTTTATCACCTCCTTAAACAATCCATTCACTAACAAAACTTTTTCACATTTCATTGTTACCTAGCATTAAAAAAACTCAGCAAAATAAAAGTAAAGCTTCTCGACTTGAGCAGTTTCAACAGTTACCATCAACAAACCAGGGCAGGACTTGCTTGAGCCCTGAAATCAAGAAATGTTGAAGGCATTAATAGATAACACTGGTGTCACCTTTCCTTTTCCATATTTTACACATTCACCAACCCTATTTTTCTTTAGTGGCAGCTGCAAGTTCATGAAATCACTAGAATGAGCTGACTCTGTGGCTCAAAGGCATTCCTTTTTACAGGTGCTTTACTACCATTCAGGTGTTTCACTTACACTGCTGCGCTCGCCTCTTCAGAATCTGAGGCTTGCAGTCCAAACATTTACTGTCACATGCACTCCCCTCAGTCTTTTCCAGCCAAGCTCTTTCCTTGACCATCTTATCAATAATTAATTCCAAAACTCTCAGAAGTTTCTTGCACTTGATGATCTGTGATATTTGAGAGACTGCTGGCAGCTTGTTCCATGCTGCTCTCTCTATCACAGAGCAGCCTCCTGGTGCCTAGCTCAGTGAAGAGTGGGAATTAAACCCAGATTATTTAGAAAAAACATTTGATTTTCAACACTAGTGCCACATCACAAACATCCTAAATTCAGTATTGTTGATTAATGAATCATAAAAGCATCACTACCTTGCACCTGGTTTTAGACAGAAAATCTATTTGCCCCTGCCCGTCCTTAACCTTTCTGCACATCATCACTAGTCCCTGCTGTGTAAGGCAGCACTCTTCAGTGCTCTGTATCCCAAGGGGTATCAAAGAGATGTCACTCTTGTCATTCTTTCTTCAGTGAAAGTGAGATATGATACCCTTGCAGACAGGCACCCTTCACCACTAAAAGTACAGATTTGTGCCCTGACAACACCTGCCAGAGGCAGTGCTGTGTTAGTGCAAATTTCCATGCAACTCCCAGTGGCCATTCCAGTGCCAGAATTTCCATGCTATCACACAGATTTGGTAAAATACATAGCAACCAGCATCTGGTCTGCAGGGCTGTCTACTCAGTGCCTTTATGTCATAATACAGCACTGCCACTTCCACTTTCCTAGAGAAGGGTGAACATCCTGACCCCATGCTCTCTTCTAAAAATGCCCTCCCTTCTCCCAGGTGAATTGTGATTTTTTGGCAGTTATCAGGGACATGTCTCATACCTGTTCTCACTTCTTTTCATTCGGTGCCAAGTATGACTTAGTATTGCTTGTCTTATACAGAGTGTGTACCACGCAAGTGCACACAACCCAGACTTTAATATCACAAGGTAAACAAATGTAATTCTCAGGCTCACATACTCATTGTTTCCTATAGCAAAGAGAAACCATCCCCAATCCACAGCTGAATATGGCAAACGATTTAACAATGGCAGCACAGTAGATATGGACAGTTCACTTGCTGTTGTTCTGAAATCTAAGGTTTAAAACACAGTTTAAAATTAACTATTTTGTTGTTCTCATCCACAGCTCTGTTAAAGACTTCCTTGCCTGTGACCATAAATATTAAATGGAGTTCAGTCAGATCATTCATTTCTGATTTCATCTGTGCATTGTAACCACCAGATTTTCATACAGAAAGAATAAGAGTTCACAGGCACATATTTTATTTAAATTGCTACTTTATTCCTACACCTGTATGCAGGACAGAAAGGGAAAATTGGAATCTTGATTTCCAAGTTTGGCACTGCAGGTCAGGAGGGAACTCAGGTGCAAAGAGAAATGAGAGCAAACTTACAGTCTTTCTTTAAAGTTATGATTCTTGCTGTGTACAATAAGATTTGACACAGATAAGATCCACTACTGATTGTGAGTGATAAGCTGCTTTGTTTTTTTAAAAAAAAAATCAATTAAAAATGCAGTTTCAAGTAACTTGACTCAGAAATAAATTAAAAAACATTACAAAACATGCTGCCAACACTTTCCAACCGTGCATAAAATAACATAGTTAACATCTGACACATGCTTTTCATTAACTTCTCATCTTCCCAGTGCAAAGGGGTGCCCGTTCTGAAACAGTTTTTCTTGCTTAAGATAATAATAATACAATAGGCATAGAATTCAATATTTGTTCATTAGAAAAAGTAGTGCCAAAGGCGTGTGTCTATCTGCAGTTGAAAATTATAAGATTGTGTTCACTCCAACCTCTCAAGAAAGATCAGCCAAGAGCTGTTTTCATCCAAATTCTGTTTCACCGAGCTACACTTCATCCATGTTGCCAAACAATGATACTCAACCAGTGACTGAGGAGATATTGGAAACTGGTCCAATAAGTAATCCAAAAAACCTTTGGTTTTAATAAAAGATTTAAAAACAAGGAAACAAAAGTAATGTAAAGCATCTTAAACAATTTTTTTGTTTGGTTTTAAATTTAAATAAATATGGCAACCAATACTCTATTAATCTGTTGTTTTCAAAAACATTTGGGTGGCTCATGGATCTATTCATGATAGGGCAAGTTATCTACAATGATTTCAAAGGAGGAGGAAATTTCATCACAAAGAAACAGAAAGAGACAGTTTGAGACAGGTTCTTGCCCTAGGATGTAGCATCCCAAAAGCCTTCAGGGGATCACTGGAAGAGAAAATAATTGCAAGCTTGAATTTGATTTCAAATTCCCAGCAATGTCAGTAGAAAGCACAAACAGTTTTAATTTGCACTTGGCATAGCTTGTACCATTGAAGAATCACATTGAAGCTCTATGTTCTATTTATTGATTTTCAAGAGTTCAGATTTTTGTTCTAGTCTGAATTTGAATGCTGAATTAGATATTGATTTGCCACAAGCTAGTCAAAAGAGGAATCACCTAATCAGATCACTTGCTAGCTATATAAGTTTAATGAAAAGAACAAGGGAAAAAACATGTTGGTTGGTTGTTTTTTTTTTTTGTTGATACTACGTGAAAGAGAAACTAACTCCTGAAGAGAATGTTCTTAGCTAGATTTGCTCTGCAGATGAATTTTTTTAGATGAAGTGACGCAAAAATAGGTAGCAAAAATTAAAATTGAATTTTTATGGTTGCACAGCACCTATTTAAGCCCCCTCAATTTACAACTTGCTTGATTCAGTATCCTCGACCTTTTGTTGATTAAAAGGGTCCAGAAAACTTCTCAAGGCTCAGTTATTCTTCTGTGGTCTACGACTGTGATTCTTAGTAGAGATGCTTCCCCGAACCCAGCAAAATGAAAAGCAACCATAAGAAAAGCAAATTTTAAGGAATATTGCTTCCTGTCATTAATGGTGTGGTAGTAGGATTGTCCAGAAATTGAGAATTTCTTCTCAGGGCTTGACCTGAAAGGAAAGAAAAGGATAGGAGTGCTTGATCAGTGCAGCAGAGGAGCTGCAAGTCCCTGCTGGGTTCTCGCAGTGGTAGAGTTGCCTATCATCTGAATGACGATGTTACATGTTCATTCAGGCTGCTGCTGCTGCACTAGGAAAGAGCTTTCATTGTCCTTCCCAAGCCCAGGTCCATGAACACCGTGCCAATCAGAGCATATAAATCACTGCCTTGAGTAAAACTGACCCAATTCCACAATCCTTGTTCTCTGAAGTAGTCTCATTGACCCTTTTAATTGCATTGAAACCTTAACTTTTCCATCATTGACAAAAAATGAAAACACTATGAATTTAGCTGAGATGACACGGGGGAAATTCTGTGAGATAGAGTGAGTGGACTTAAGACCTGCACAGAAATTTATTAATAAGCAACAAGCTGAACGCATGATTTCTACACCTTTGAAAGATACACAAACACACACATGCTGATGAAATAAAAAAGCCTTACTCCATAATCTTAATCCAGTTTTCAGCCTATAAACAACCTGTGTTCCTCAATATCTTATTTTTCATATCATCTACAAGTGTAGACTCAAATATGAGAAAATAATGCATTTTGAATACTTACCTCCAGCAAGAAAGTCAGGAGTGACAATGCTCTCAGGAAGACAGAATCACAGTCATTACATGGTGAATGCATCTGCTAGCCTGACATCTAGCTATGCTTAATTACGGTCCAGAAATATCCCACTTCATCCAAACTACTGACATTTTCTCAGAGTGAACCCGTATTATTATTGTATGAGAAATATAACAAAAGGACAGCATGAGAATCATTGGTGTTACAGGATGTTACTTTGGTATAGTTTCATTATATGTCATGGTCTGTTGATTAAAGTGACTCTTCATATATTTAGAAATAAGAAGAGACATACTCTGAAGCGATATCCAAATAGCTGTATTTTGATTTGGACAAACCAATAAGCAGAATTTCTGTTCAGTAAAGCCAATCCCACACCATTTTAATTGAAAGAAGAGCTGCAATAGCTTGCTTCAGAAACACCAAGGCATTGCCCAAACATGAAAGCAAAGGTGCAAATGGCAATTATCAAGGAAAATAACATCATTAAAATACTTCCAGGTTTCAAAACTGTCTAATCTGGAATGCATATGAAGTTTCATGAACATAGGCATGATAGGGTTGTCTAAATTTTAGCTGATTTATACCTAATAGAAAACTGAGACCTAGGGATTACTACATTCTGAACATGAAGTTTAAATGCTCTATAAACTTAACTGGAATGTGAGTTCCAAAACTGAGTAAGAAATGTTTGACCTTATGTCTTTCCCAATAGTATATTTACAGGCTGTTTTATCTTGCAAACCTGAATGCACAGCTTATGAGAAGAAAAAAAATACAGTTTTAGAGCAAAGGCAAAGTATTCTATGTTTATTCCTTTTAATCACATGAGACTAAACAAGACCTAACTCCTGGATTTTGATGGAAGTATTTATGTGGATCCTCTTACAAGCAGAATTTGATACTCCTTTCCTTTAAAGACTATTCCCAGAAGTAGATATATGAGAATGTTCAATAAAACAGAATCCATTATACATACAGTAATTTCACAATTATAAGCCACACCTGATTATAAGCCGCACCTCCCAGTAGCCGGGTAGACCACAGAATTTGCCCATATATAAGCTGCACCTGAATATAAGCCACACTTTTTTTTTTTTTTTTAAGCGAGGATCCATGTGTAACAAAGTAACAAATTAGTAACAGAATCGCTGCCAGCTGGGTTTGGTGTCCAGTGCTCAAGTTGCAACAGTTTTCATAGACCAGTGAAGCCTTTAAAGGCAGCCCCAGGTGCCCTCCCCAGCCGGCTCTCACTTCCAGGTTGGCATTTCACTGGGATTTGTCCATAGATAAGCCACACCTGAATATAAGCCGCACTACTGGGGCAGGCTGGATTCTTCAAGGAAAAAGGTGCGGCTTATAATCGTGAAATTACTGTAATTATTTTATGAGTAAGAGAAAATAATGATATCTCAGGTAATAGGCACTTTTAATTAGATACATTAACATTTATTCAATTGTAATTCAAAAATGTAAACATCAGTAAATACTTAGGAAAGGCTGCAGCCAAACAGACAAAAGCATTTGAGCCAGGTGAGCAGTGCTGTTCCCTCAATAATGCTGATTGGCCTTAGAATCATAATTCCCTAAGGGATTACAGTATTGATGACAAAATCATCTGCAAGCAGCTATGTTCCAATTTTTATGATCTTTAATATGGATCCATGTTTGGGATTCTCACACTGCAGCTGTGCAAAACCCCAAGCCTTGGAGAACCAGTCTGGCTTCCAGATGAGAGCCATGGTACAACCTGTACTTGAGCCCTGCCAAATACTCCAGCCAGAGGGAGGCTCATCCCAGAGCTCAGTCCTCAAGTTCTGCCTCCAATTAACTCACAGCAATGCCCCCTGGGACAGTGCTCTCGCATTTGTCTCATTTTAGCATACACCACTGGAAGTGGCCAGGGCTCTGGTTCAAACCACCTCTTCAAACATACTCCTTGTGTTTCTCTCCTTCCATTTTGCCTGCTCTTTACTAGGTACAACAAGATTTTAGCCCAAATCCTTGGAGGAGAGTCTTCACCAACCCACTCATTTATACCTTCCATTCATCTGGGAACCACAAAATGTTTGCTCCTGCATGTAAGAAAACCAGAAACTTTTGAGGTTCACACTGCATCTCACAACCTCTGTGCAATGAATCCTGAGGGGGAAGCTGGGAGGGGTTTGTGAAATCCTCAGCAGCAAAGATGTCACTGCTGGAGCCTGCCATGCTCCTGGTATGAGGAACCCCACAACAGTCTGCAAATACCACTTCTGTGATGGGAATTTCACCACAACTGCTGCCATAAAACTTAGAGGAACTCCAGGAGGACACTGCTGTCAGACCATTCCTCTGAGTGGGAACAGCTTTGCTAAAAATGGGTAGGAAACCACGTGTTGGATTCTACAAGTATCTGTCAACATCAAACTTTGCATGATGTTGACATCATGCACAGTGCATTGGAGAGAAATACTGGTGAGGAGTAAGGGGGAGAAAGCAGGTGACATTTGCTTTATGTTTTCTCCAAAAATAACCATAAACCCTACAGCTAGTAAATTCCACAGAGAGATAAATAGCTTTATGAAGTATGAGCAACAGTTGAGTCCTTTTGGCAGGAAGGATGTTAAATGACCTCCTGGGAAATATTTCTGGCATTACTTGTGCTCATTCTAAAGGTCCATGAATCTCAAAAAAAAGTTTATAGCTCCCTGATTTTCTTCCAGTCTTACACGGTCCCTTTTACTTTTATAATGTTATCAGCTACCACCATGCAGAGCTTGAAGGAGGACTCTCAGAAAGCTGTCAACACCATCTTATAATCATTCAGAAAATCAGTTATATGGGGTGCCATAGGGTGCTCTTAAAAAAACTGGAACTGAACTAGGAGTAAAGTATGCTGAAGACATTATTTTCTAATGATGATGCAATTATTTGTCTCAAAAAGTAGGACTTTGGCTAACAAAAGGTAATTACCATCAATAAAATACAGTAACAGACATTAAATTATCTGTGATACACACCAAGATTCTACTATATTCTATTTAAAGCTATATCCTCCACTTTTAAGACTTTCACTGTTGAATTTGCTTTGGCCGATTCAGCAAAAGGATTTAGTGAAAACAGCAACAGTCAATAATGGGGAACTGGAAGCAAAGCCTGAAAGCCCATGCTTGCTAACTGTTAATCAAAGTCCGCTAGAGCTCACTCTGAAACTGAGCTGCCATCTGCCATGCTTAAGGACAAGAGTCAGAAAGCAGAAGCTATTTTTTTCCCCAAAATATTTCTGACCATACATACAGATAGGAGAGACAGGGAAAGAAGTGAAATGTGATGAAGCGCTGACACAACACAGACAAAGCCCTGGCCCTGTGATGGATGCCTTCATGCCTGCAGGACAGCAGAATGACCTTCTGGCTTTGTTTCCCATCCAGCTCTTTGAGGAAGCTGCAGGGCAGAACACGTGTGTAGAGGGAGTGCAGTGTTTGCACAGCACCTCAGAGAATTCCTGATTCCCTGGTCCATAGATCTTCAGGATTCCATCCAGCACTGTAATATTGATTTCTCATTGCTGTTTTAATTCCATCTTCTTTCTCCTGAATTCTGGGAAATCCTAAGCATGTTTAACTGTGACTGCTCCAAAGACCTTTGTGAAAGGGTGAAGGTAAATGACAAAGTCATTGAAAACATTAGACATGAAAAATATCTGCTGCAAAAATAACTGACAGCTTGAGACAGTGAACATCATTTAAGAAAAAAAGATACAGGATCAGATAGAGTATAATGTAAAAGTCTTTCTGCGACAACTGTCCTAATATTAAAAGAATATGAAGAATAATGAAGATGATCCTGTTCAATAACACATTTGAGAGAGCAGAATGACTAGACACATGAAGATAAGTGCAATTTCCCTTCTGTATACCTCTTACTTCTTCTTTGCCTTGGTTTGGATTATAGATTGACTCTGACCACTGAGGAATATCAGAGCATAAAATGTCTTAACTGCCAGGGCCTTTCTAATGATACTTCATATCCCATTCAAATCAAGACTTGAGCCTAAGTGTGTTTTTTCAATTCTATGTGTTTAAGAAAATAGTTACAGGCTTCCTTGTTTTTCATTCTGTTTAAGTTTCTGGTTCTGTGCATCTAAGACATAGATAAAATTATACCTTTCCTGCAAACAGGCTATAAATTGTAGGCATGTTTTCATAACTATCAGAATTCTTTAAAATTGCACTGGGGTGGTGTTACATGCACAGGTAACACAATCATGTTATAAGTAAAATCATAAACATGTAGGGGCCATATATGTTGAAGAGGGTATTGACAAAATGAAGCTATTAGAGGATATGGTTCTGTCAGATAGAAATAATACTGTCTTTACCTTTGCTTACATGTTAGCTTACTAGAATAATAGAGAAAGATAAAACTAAAGCATAAGACATCTCGCTAAATTCTCCTTATTGCAGACTCATTTGTATATTTGACATAGATAAAGGACCATGCTGCCAAAATCCTGTCCATTCTTCTGACTTTATTGGTGATTTAACCGAAGATACTAACCCTGCCTGGACATCTTGCATTACTTTGATATACTATACTGCTTACTTGCTTGAAAAAAAACCACAAAATGCTTAAGGGCCAATGTAGCAGCCAACCAAAGAAGTGAAGTAGGACCATGGCAGGGCAGCTGCTTAAATCAGCAGCCTTTCTGTCTTTCTAGGTATGTATGGAGTCACATGGCATTTTGCAGTTGCCACTTGTGTGAACAACAAGCGTCAGCATCTCTATTCTGCTTGCATAATCTGTAAGCAGCTTTCAATCAAATGAAAAATAGCACCAATTACAGGTATTAATGTAAAAAAATTTATTTGGAAATCTCCCATGGTAGGAAGTGGTGAGGGATGAAGAAAAGTATGTGACACATTGTCATTCTCCCCTTCTATGAAATGCAGTGCTTGCATTTCAGTACCTTTAAAATTAATTTAAAATTAAAAATTACCAGTCATATCACAAGGGAGTTTCAGCCACATACCATGTCTGGGAAACTAAAATTAATAAAGACAGCATGACCCATTCAAGTATTTGCCTCTTAATACAGAAAGGATATATGAAGATGCTTTTATAATTTATTTGCTTTCTTATTTATGAGGCCATCTGCAGCCAGTCAGGTCGCCTAAGCCTGGTCCCAGCTGAGATCCCTTTTTTGCTGTTGTTTGTGCTGTTTCTGACATGGAGCCTGCCTCTTAAAAAAACAAGTTATGAAATGCACTCTCACCCACAGCTGCACCTCCTTTTCCCCCAGTAGCTGTATGATTGTTTGATGTTAATGTGATCAAGGCCTGTAGGAGGTTGCTTGTTACCACCCTTATAAAAAGCAAAAAAGCATCTCATGTACAGACAATTCATATTGATGGGTTGACAACAAAACTAGCACACTTATGCTAATTTTTTTCAGTTGTTGAAATTTGTCTGGGCCTTTTATCATTTAAATATCTTTCAACAGCAGGAAGTCCTGCTGAATAAAATACCCGAGGAATGTATTTTAGAGACATATTAAAGTATACCAGAACACATTTTTATAAATCAAGATCTAAGCCAATCTTCTTCTATTTAGTCTCACATCTTTCCTGTACACCCAAGCAATTCATAGTCTCTGTGAAGTCTCTCTTTCTCCGCACCTCATTAGGTCAGGCCCAAATGTTCCATTTGTGGACAGAAAAGCTGCCATTCTCCAAAGGTGGAAGGATTTGTGAGTATCTTCTTTCATCTGCTTTGTGAAAAGTCACTCATTGGCAAACATGGAAAGTATTAATAGCCACCACAACTAAGTCACTTCTGAGGACAAAACATCTCAGGTTACTGTAGCTGTCATTGCTTATCTCAGAATTGTGTTTACAATCCCCATCTGCAGCTGAGGACCTCATTTCCACAATCAGCTCCAAACAGGACAATAATTAATAGCCAAACACAAGCTGTCTAGTCATAAACCAGGAAGTTTTTAAGAGTGACTTTGAACCTCCAAAATGCAGCAAGGCTACATTTTCACACTTTCCCCTGCAATTATGAAGACTACCAAGTTTCTTCTATTGGCCTCTCACAGGAACTACAGATTTAAGGAAAAACTACAACTGCATGTCTTACAGTAAGACCTCCCAGAATCAGCAGATTTAATCACTAAAAGTCTGAGTATGAGGGATGACCAACTCATACTGTGTCACCGTGGCCATACAAAGAGATAACACTATAAAAAAAAACATGTTCAGTGTTTTAAATGGTGCATCAGATACATAGATATGGTGAGTTGAAAAAAAACCTAGCAGTAGCCCTTCATCTATGTAAGTGCCCAGCACTTCCAAGGCTGTGGCCATTTTCTGAAGAGCCACAGCATTTCCACAGCTTCTAGAGGGTATCTCATGTCTGCTGGAGGCATTTCTTTTGACTACGCACATCATTTTTTCAGGTTTAATAAAGCCAAATGCTAGCCTAGGTAAGGCTTTTCATACAGATATTCCCTTTTTCACTGTTGATTTTCTTTTTTTCTGACAGGCTTCTTGAATACTCCAGCAACTAGCACTCTGTCATCTTTCCCTAACATCTGAAAGTTGAGATTTCAGGGTGAACATGGACAAATTAACTGTGCCACTGTCTAAAACATTATTTTTGTCCCAAGTAAAATTGCACTGGGCAAGAGATCAGAACATATGATGACATTTATCTCCCAGAATCTTCTAGATGTATTTATAAAATTTAAGGCTGAAGAGCCAATGAAAAATGCCAGATCTAATTTAGAAAGTTCAATATCTAAAATGTTATTTTACCATTTCTCAGATGTTCTGTAGCTCAAGTGCATTGAGAGAGAATGGTCTTTGCTAATGCTATCTCCTAACTGAAGTTACCATGTCAATCGAAATGACCATCATTTTTACTTTTAAACTATTAATCATAAATAACAAAGCAGGACCTTCTGCTTGATTTACTAGATCAGCAACTTCAGATATGTCCTTGCAATAAAGTATGAGCAGAAGAAGCTTCTTTGCAAAATGCATTCAGACACCTTGCTTTGTGTCTGAGTTGCTAAAATAAGACATGAGAGTAAAGTATTTATGCAACCTGTCATCTACTCTTTCCAGATGAAATATACAGGTTCCTTTTCATGTCTACTCTGGAATAAATGAACATCTACCAATTCCATGTAAAATTATTCAACAACTAAGTTCTTGAGTTTCTTCCATCCACAACTCCAAACAACTATATTTTAAATCTGAAGTCATATTTTTCCAAATTTGCACCAAGAGACAGCAGAAGATGAAATTCATGAATGTATTTTATCTCCCTGTATTCCTTTGTTGACCTTCAGAAATTGCCTTCAGGTGAATCAGAAAGCATCTTCTGGGAAACTAAGATCTGCATCTCATAAATAAAAGAAGAATCTGGTTCCATGCTTGTATCCATACATCTTTCCTCCTTATATAATCCAAATATTAATATAACCCATCATAGGCAGGCAATAAGCTTGTGGAGGTGCTAATACACTTGCATCTTTCTTGTTAAGCAAAGCCCTGTGCATTCCAGAGGAAAAGGGTTTTGGATGCTAGTGGTCAATCATCATATTTTGAGCTTAAAAAACTTAAAGTTTGAGGTTAGTCAATGAATATTCTTGAATAGTACAGTCTTATGTAGTGGTTGCTATTTATCATCCCCATATGGTTTTTTAAAAATTTTTATCTCATATTTTGCCCTCTGCTAGAGCAACTGGCGTCCAAAAAGTAAACAACTACCCTCCAGCAGATGAAGACTCAACATACTAAAGGGATGAACTGTGTCAGTTACAATTTCAAGTGTTTCAGTCTGTTATATACCAAAGTATACATGAATATATGTAGCTTATACTTCACACTACTTTTTTATTCCCCAGTGGTCTCACTGTCCTCACAATATCTATTCTGTAGTCAGGCAGGTCACCCTACTTCCATACTGAATGAATTTCACTAGCCCTCTTCTTCAATTAACAGCTAGTGCTTTAAAATACACTTGTTTTTAAAAAAGTGTCTGGTGTTGTTATCTGCAGCTCTCCTTTTTAAATACACTTCCTACCTCTGCAATTTCTATCTGCACCTGCAGGTGATAACTTTTCTTCATTACCAGACAAACAAATTTAGGCATTAATCCCACAGGAAGTACCATAAAATTGGTTTCAGGCTGCCTTTAAATTTCCTTGCTATTTACCTCAGCTAAATCCATGAACCAATCTCCAGCTTTGCAGCTTTGCTTCCTCAACTCATGTATTAATGATATGTCAAAATCTAAAGCTCCCTGAAGAAAAGAGGTTGCCATGGGATACTGAGCGCTTAGGAGGGAAGTGTAGAAAGATGCATCCTGCTAAGAAAGGCTCCAAAGACCTTGCTGTGTCAGGCAGTATTGCTTTTTATCTCTTTAGATGAAACAAAATCACTGCTCTGGGAGGCACTGGGCCTCTGTCAACCCTGATTGCACCATCACACTGACCATTTCAGCAGGACTATAGGAATCCATTAGTTGAATGGAAGGACCTCCAGTTCCTCAAAAGCTCTGACTTTGCTGTGTGGTATCAGACTTGCTCTCTAGCAACACAAAGAATTTTTTCTCAGCAGTACCTGTTTGCAATTACCCTCTTCCCTCTTAGCTTTTTAAACGACTCCAAATCCTTATGCAAAGAATTTGTGTGCTACAGATTAGTGATGCTTAAGAGGGAGAAAAGGAGAATAAATTGTGAACATTTTGGGTGGGGCTAGCCAGGTGAACATCATTTATTCAGAGGGAAAGATGACTTTTGAAAAAGATGAGAAAAAGTAGAAGTGAAGACTAGAAGATTTGATTACTGAAGCATAATTTCCAAGAGAGAGCATAGCTTCTGCAAGAAGTGTGTGCTTAGTGAGAAGAAGAGAAGTCTGAATTTTCTGGAAGGCTACCAAGAGAGAATGCATTTGTGACAAGGTCTCTGTGTGCATCAAAGACCTTTATCACTGATGTATTTAGCACCATGGAATCATAGAATTGTCAAGGTTGGAAGAAATCTTTAGGATCATCAAGTCCAACTTTCACCTAGCACTACCACTGTAACCCCGAAATCACTAAACCATGTCACCCAGTGCCAGATCCAGATGCCTCTTAAACACCTTCAGGAGTGGTGACTCCACCACATCTCTAGAGAGCCCATTCCAATGCCTCCCTAACGGTGGGGTTTTTTTCCTAATATCTTAATCTCCCCTGTCTCAGTTTAAGGTAATTTCTTCTTGTCCTCTCACTGCAGTCACAGCAGAAGAGACCAGCCCCATCTCCGTACAACCTCCTTTCAAGGAGTTGTAGAGAGCAATGAGGTCTCCCCTGAGCCTCCTCTTCTGAGACTAAGCAAACCCAGGTCCCTCAGCTGTTCCCCATAAAACATCTCCTAGTCCCTTAATGAACCTGTGGCCTTTTGCTGGACATGCTCCAGCTCCTCAATGTGCTTTTTAAAGTGAGGGGCCCAGAGCTGAATGCAGGATGTGCAGCCTCACCAGTGCCATGACCAGGGGGACGGTCACCTCTCTGGTTCTGCTGGCCACACTATTCCTGATACAGGCCAGGATACCGCTGGCCTTTTGGCCACCTGGGCACACTGCTGGCTCACACTGAGCTGAATGTCAACCAGCATGCCCAGGCACCTTTCTGTCAAACAGCTCTCAAGCCACTCTTTCCCAAGCCTGTAGAAGCATTTATATATTCCCATGGCAATGCAGTCACACTAAAATGTTTAAAATTTCGCTTTTTCAGAACACAAATTGCTGCCACAGAGCTATAGTACATACCCAGAAGGGGCTTCCAATGCAATCTTTAGTAACAAACTAGTTTACAGAAATGCAGTTCTGCCTGAAAATTATTCACAAGAGAGAAGAAAGGCCGAATTTAAGAAAAAATTGTGCCCTTTTCTTTTTCACCTCTGGCAGCAAAGTTACTCTGTAAGGGTAGCTATAAATATTTGACTGCAAATCAAATTGTTGTGCATAGATGTGTTTGTTGTTTCAAAAATCTGCCTAAGGAGATAAATATTAAACTGGTAAAACCAATTGCGTGCTTACATGTCACATGTTTCTAATTAATTTCTTTGAAGGAAAACTTCACAAAATTTTACCTCTGGATCATCAATGATGTTCAATTGACACACAGATGATAGTGAAGATTTCCATGTGCAGGTACCTAAAGATACTGTAAAGAGCTGTATCTTTATAGCTATCTACACACAGCTAGCATACAGGCTCAGGTCTTCTTCTTTTGCAGTCATTTGTGCAGAGAGAAATGAGGCAAAATGATGCTCAGGGGACAGCAAGCCCTGCCAGGAACAAGTGCAGTGTGTCTGCTTCACCAGTGGCTGGTGGAGGTAAGAGAGGTTTCCCTACCACAATAGTTCACAGTTGAAGACCATGCTGGATTCTGTCATTCTGGATTCTGTCTGTTTTATATCATGGACATCCAATGCTAACAAGAAAAGAAGTAACAAAATACTCATTTTAGCTGCACACTACAGTTAATATTTTATAGTAGAACCAGGAACATGGTATTATTTACCTCCAACACAACAAAACCTTAATGAGTACATACCACTGATTCAAAATCTAAAATATTGTGTTACTGTTTCTGAAAAGTCTGTATCACAAAATGTACAGGGGCTTTTCAGAAAAAAGGAATATATTATTAAAGAACAGGATATTGTGTTTTCTGGGTAAAGATTAAAATATTAATGCAAGGTTAAATTAAAGCTGTGGAGATAGGGGTATGAAAATCAGTTTCAAGTATTGGAGTATCATGAGCAATGACAAGGAAGAGAGAAACTTTCACTTAATGCACTAAAATTAGTGATAATGGATGATCATAAAAATAAGCAAATCTGGGCTAATAAAAGATAAGGAAACCTCTCAACAGGGAGACTGCATCACACCACTCTTTTTCAGAAAATATTGAGGCTCACACCTCTTAATATAAATGCACATGGTAATTCATCAAGTTACCCACATGGGCAAAATAGCAGTCTAGGAGGGTGCTCTCTGTGTCAGCTTTCTCCTGCAAACGTGCAAGACTAAATTAAAAACTAAGAGAAAACCAAATTGTGCTGAGTTCAGAACAACAAATGAGAGCAGATTCTTTAAAAGGATGAACTAAAAATTACAGTTCTTGGTTTATTTACACTTTTTCTCCTGCTAGAAAGCTCTGAGTTTCTTAAAAAATCCACAAAACATTACAAAAATAATACAAAAATTGCCTTTGGTAAAACATTTCTCCTTGAAAAATCTTTTTAGTTTAACATTATTTTAAAGGTAAGGAATCTCCTAAAAATTGCAGAATCTTTGAAACCAGAATATTTTGTTTTGAAAGCAGCCATAATGATTGTCTATCAATACTATTTCTTAATAAGCATGAAATCATTTTCTACTGTATTATCATGAGTCTACTGACCCATTTATTTTTAAATTTAAGAAAATAGTAATAAAAAAGCAAAAGTTAGAGACAAAAATTATTGAAGCAAGCAAAAAAATCATTCAAGGTGCAACTAGTACCCAGCTCCCACTGTATGCTTTTGAAAACTTTATCCTGCCTGGTGCCTACTGCAAGCCCAATGACACAGCCCAGATCTGGTGGTCCAGATAACCTGTGCAGTTAATTGCAGCATCAATTCCCACCCATAGACCAGGACAAAACCCACCCAATGAATATTTCATTTAGGCAGAAAACAGCCCTGGAGCTCTTGTTCATGAAGAATGAACTGCATCCTCATATCTTTGAATTTACAGTAATTTCATGAATATAA
>VRYO01001463.1:64288830-64309046 GCA_009812075.1 Sialia sialis
GAAATTACTGTAACTTTGCAAGTCATCGCTTTCAGGTGTGTAAGCCCAAGAGGGGCTTTGAAAATCTCCTGTTGTAAGTCACTGGCAAAACTTCCACTGGCTCTTGTGAGCTGCTATGAGCCTTTGTCAGAAAAAAAACCAACAAACAATAAAAAAAGCCAGCAATCTGAGAGAGTGAAGATTAAACTTTTGGGAGGCACAACACTGTGTCATTTAAAGTGGCAAAATGGGATCTATAACTCTGTAGTTCCCCTGGAAAGTAGCTCATGTTTGGGCCATGTGATGACAGCCAACTGATGTAGACATTTAGTTTTCCTAGATTCATTCTATACTCAAGTAATAATGAGACATAACAGTTGGCTCCTACTGCTCTCACATTTAGCAAAATTAAGATTAAAATTTAAAAATTGCAGCCACAGTCCTCATTCTCTGTTGCTTTTACATAACAGAGCTGCTGGAGATGGCATTTTGCTCTCCCAACAGAGCTTCAGTGTTGAAGCAAACCTCTGAAATATACTTCAGCTCCCTGAAGAATGTAAAGAGATTGTAGAGAGAGTGTAGAGAGCAAAGAGCAATGCAGCAGAGAACTATGTAGATTACCATTTATTTACCCAAATACAGATATATTCAACCATTCAGCCCTTTCATTTCGAGACTGGCCCTTGGACATTTAAAACCCACCATTTGAGCCTGCATCAAAAGAGACTCTTATTTTAATATAACCTCAGTTAAACATGGAAAGTTGGAACAGCTGCAGTTTTAGTTCCTGCTATAGGACTGCTGCCACCTTGCTGGTGTCCAACATACTCAGGCTTGACTTCACATGCATATGGGGAACCATTTCCATTTTGCATTTAAATAAATAATCCAGGATAGCCCTTGAAACTAGATAACCTCTAGTTTTAAGTAATTACTGAGCCACAGCTTAAGGATGACCTCAAATTGCCTATGAAAAAGCTAAAACTGCCTTTGTCTTGCTCCCACTGTCATAGTACAGCAATAACTCCATCATGGAAATTTAATGCAGAGTAAGGACATCCTTTTTTTCAGTGAAGACATGGCCTGAGGCTGCTTCTTCTCCCTTCTCTGTGTGTAGGAGCAAGGATGTCTTTTGAACTTCCTGAAGTCAGCAAGGTCCCCTGGGTATTATTCTGTTTATTTTAGAAAAGGCCCATTGTTCTGGAGACTAAGACAATTTCTGAGGCTGTTTTGTAATTGCTCTTTGAAACTGTTAATTGTTCTAACCTTCAATTTTAGGGACATCAGAGAAGTGATTAAAGATCCATTTCCCCAAACAGAGGCACTATTTTTATTCATTTCTTATGTCCTATTTGGCTATTTATTGCCCTTATTGTTTCTTTTGATTGTTGCTAGGAAGAAGATTAAAACTCAATGTGCAGCACAGCTCATTCTAGGGTATAATTTTTCTGGTATTTAAAATAATATATGCTAGATAATAGATATAAATTACTGTGTTGAGCTTAAAAGAGGATATTAGTGTGCCATATTTAGTTTTATTTTTTCCTAGTCTTCAAAAAAATGTTTCCTGAAGGATGCACAGGAAGAAGACAGATATGATAAATGCAAACATATTTCCTCTGTGAATGCAAGAGGAGAAACATAAGCCCCGAAACAACTGCCTGTTTTCCTCTACAGAACAAAGAAGTTCCTCCCCAGACACTTTAATTCTATTTTTTGTTACTGAAATATGTGCTGTCATGCCTTATTCGGATCATACGATATAATTCTATGAATAAAAATAATTTCTTAATATAGCCATATCATTGATTCACCTGTAAAATATGGACAAATATTCCCTGCCTGGTGGTCAACTACATTGGGCAGAGCAAAACCCAGAGTCCCTCTTGGAAAATGCAGAAGGTTGGTAAACCATTGTGTTTTGCTTTCATTCTCTAGTTCTTTTCTGGAGAGATTGATTTCTTCAAGAAGGTTGGTTTTTCCAAACACGGTCAGCAGGGAAGCAACAGTTTCTGAGTAGATCACATGAGACATCAGCTCCATTGATAAAGGTCGTTTCGTGAAACTGAAGCAGGGGGTTGAGGAGGAGACTTCCATGTGAGCACTGCTAAACTGAGGTCAGTGTCCAGAGAAGGAGGAGTGATTTGCGCACTTCTGAGCATATGTAGACCAGATTTGTGGGAACTCTGGAGGGAGAACTGTCATTTGGAGATCTGCACAGCTAAAGCCAGGGCTGTAGGAATGGCTGTGCCACCCACAATGCACCACTTGGCTTGTGATATTTTTCAGTTTAAGTGAAAGAAGTGGAAACAAGTTTTATCAAGCAGTCAGAAAAAATTCTTTCAAGGTAATTGGCAGATTTTTAAAGCTTCTGAAATGTGGAAATGAGTAGAAACTTGTGAGTGAGTTTGGACAAAGAATTTACATTCTCTTAGAAACAATATCTGAAACAAGGTATTTGATTCCTGTTGCTGACACTTGTCCAGAAGAATTCAGAGAGAAAATTCTCTCCTGTATTAAAAGAGAAAACATGCCTGTGGTCACAACCTCCTCTTACCTCCTTAGGCTTAGTTTCTACAGCTGACTGCCTTTGGGCACATGCCTATGTGCTGCTCATATAGTTTTAACAGTGTCCCATGAGAAGGAGAAGTTGGAAAGAGCAAGGTTTCATTCCCAGAACTACCAAAGTGTTTTTTGTGAGCCCTGGAGCATCTAATTTCATCTGCACTGTTCACGTCATTCAAAAATAAATACATAGCACTTACCTATTCTGCTGTGGACTAAAAAAATAAAAGTATTAATGTACTTATATCACTCAAATGTTGCCCTAATAAGCATCACACAGAAACATCCCTAAATATTCACAGTGAACAACAGATAGTCACATCAAAGTGTTTGGCTGTTTTACATTTTGGATCTTTCTCCCATAGGTATTACAGAATGTCTCAATTGTATGACCAGAACTTGTAAAAGTTGAACATCAGTTACCAGTGTCACTGATTTAGAGGAAAAAAAGAGCTTTGAAAGACTCAGGTTTGGACTTAATGAATTAGCCTGGGATACTTTCAGTCTGTGACTGTTGCATTGGACATCTTCTGACTACCCAGAGCTCTCAAGTTATATTCAGAGTGGCAAACACTGGAACTACCAGGACAGCTGTTTTTATAACAGAACCTTAATTCGCCACTCTCTCTGAAGAACAATGACCTTAGGGATTATAGATATATTTTAAAAGAAGTTACAAGATCCAGTGGTAATGGATGCAAGACAGACCTACATAAAATACTAACTCAGCTGCTTTCCTCATGGATCTTTAAAATCTGTGATCCCTGAAATTAAATATTTCTAGATATTATGAAGTGTTTAAATTACTAGGGCAGTTTGTATCCTCTGTCAAAAGCAAAATAAAAGATTCACAGAGTTCATAAACTTGTCAAATGCAAGACCTGGAATAGATATACGTGGGTTTCTTCTGACTATTAGGTTCTGGAGAACTTTCATTTCTGAGAACATTTTTCCCACTAGCTTTTTATCTGCTTTTGTATGTGCATGCTACTCTGACTACTTTTGTTGATACAAAGCCTAAGATATAATATAATAGAGCAACAAGAAGTCCAACCTCTGCATTACAGGGTGGAAGATGTTTCCTTTGAAGTAAGATCAGTTTTATCACCATTAATATTTGGAAGCTGAAAAATATGGGGAACCAAGTGAAAATAATGATCATGCAGAGGTCAAGGGATAGAAAGCTGAAAACACGATTAAGTGCACAGCTCCACAAGAGAAGCATCGCAGGACATAAAAAAAAGAGGAAAAAGCTTCAACACAGTACCTACTTGAAAGTCAAGATATAAATTAAAACAAATGATGTTGTAGGAAGCAGGTGAACAGAGCTGACATTTTAGGGAATTAAACAAAACCTTAAAATGGAAATAGGGAATAAAAATGTATGGTTTAAAAACAGTTTTAAAAGAAAAAGAAGGAAGTATATAAGGTGAAATTTTAGTAGATATGAAGATCAGCTATCAAGGGAAAAATGAAAATATTAACATTTAAGAAGATGATGAGAGCTATAAAACACGACTCCCAAATAGTATGGACAATGTTAAAAGTCATTAGGAAGATGAAAAGGACTTTTCTGAAGATGTCAAATGAAAATATCACTGTACTAGAGTAGCACCTTAAGTAAACAGATGGTTAGGAAAAAAGCCATATAAAAATAATAACCTTTAATAAGTTTAAGAACCAACTTCCTTTGAAAAAGAAACTAATATAGAAAACACTTGCAATGGATATTTACCATAAATTTTTTCAATCATGATTTAAATATTTCAATCAATATGGCTTTAGAGCATGTCCCTAGTGAGATCATCAGCTATTCAGCACTTCAAGCTCATCTACAATCCTAAACCAAATCAGATGATAGCTAAATGGAACCAGTCCCAACTTTTTAAATCAGATAGGCACATTGATATTTTCAAGGGAGAAGAATCAAGTCACAGCAAGAATAATTCAGAAACATATCAAAATGAACTGATTTTAAAATCAGACTATCAGAACAAGCAAATTTGATCCTGTTTAACTATAACCCCAGACTGTACTGAGACAATGCTTTTATTTTCTTTAAATTTCCCCTTTTTACAATAAATTCAGATACCAAGATGAGAAAATACTCACAATTTCTCAGGTTCATCTTAATCTTACAACCAAAACTGAGCTCAAGACTCTTTTTGAGAATTTTATTACTCTAATCAACTAATGATGTCACCAACGATGACATAGACACAGGGGCCAGTACTGAAACTGCTTTAATTACTGTTTGAAGCCCCATGGAAGATGTAATAAAGTGCTAGCAATCAGAGATATCCACATCCTGAAGTAATAATCTGCAAAGTTCTAAAAATTCTGCACGTAGATACTCCAGCAAAAAAGCCAGAAAGACAACATCAAGAATTTACATAGCATCATTTTCCACTTAACTCAATACCAAAAAACCCTCGTAAATTCATGATTTTAGTTGCAAGTTATTTTGCTTAAATTGGTAAAAAAATCCCCCAAACATGTACATTTAGAGAATAATAGGTGAAGAAGGTTAATGATCTTTAATTGAAATTTTTATTTTTCATTTTTCAATTATACTCTGCATGAGAAAGTATTGCTAGGAATGCCAAATAAGAAAGAAAGACATTAATTAGCTAAATAAGACTACATAGCAAGATAAAAATGAAAATGAAATGCTTCTAAACTTAATTTAGGCGGAGGGCATAATCATTTTGAAACTTAATAAAAGATAAACAGAGTTTTAAGAGTCACTTTTCAATTCAATTGACACGTAATATACTCCATTTACATGCAAAACCTGTCTTTGCTAAATAAACCACCCACAGTTGGAAGAGGTTCAATTTTCCAATTATAGCTAGTACACTTCTTACTGTAAGGTGAAAGAAGAATCATGTGCAATAGAAAAGCTTGTGATGACCAGGTAAGTTGAGAAGGAGCAGGTCATCAATAACAAGCAAGATCTGGAATAGAAAGAGCAGCTGTGTTTTACAGATGGGGGGAAACCATTGCAGAGACAGATCCTGGGAGCTGCTAATGCACATCAGGAGTGCAGGGTGGGCATGCAAGAAAAAGGGGGAAATAAGCTACAGCTAGGAAGGGGATGATTTGCTGTTGCCCTTCTGCTGCATTTGACTCATATAGGAGCACTGCAGCCAGAGTCACTATGACAGGGTAAATGAATGGACACAGAACCATATCCTGATTTTTCAGATTTTAAATGCATGTTCTTGGAGAGGGCAGCAGTCAAAAGCATATAAGCACAAGTGACCCTTTCTGGAGGATTGCCTTTCAAACTGTATGAAGACAGAAAATAATGATAATATTCAAATACATCTTTATGTATGTTATACCTTTTAATCTTCACTAAAATACAGGTGTTATTTCAGGTCTTCTGCATCATTAAAGGGATTCTTCAGTGAATTTTGCTTGTCAAGGGCCCTAATTGGGTAGCCAGGAGGAGTCAGGCCACTTCATCTGGGTGGTATTGCAGAGGTGTTTCTGGCTCTGGTTCCAGGCACAGGCTCTGGAAAACCTTCCTTGTACTTCCTACCGATCCATATCTCCCTGTCTTGAGCTAAAGCCTCAGAGATACGTTGTGCCCAGAAAGTCAGGAAATCAACAGAGAGTTGAAGCAGCCCATAGGGCATTTCATGCTGCAGCTGGCTGCTCCCAGCAGAGCAATATGCAGAGACCTCCAGAAAAGCAAAAACCTACTGCACACACACCTACACTGTGTTGCAGGAAGGCCAGGCAGAATTTGCACTGTTCTGTGATAGGATTTCACATAAGAGGAGAGAAATGCAGATTTTATAGAATAACCTTACTTATTAGCAGTGTTAATTGTGTTCTGCACGTCACAAGGGAAACCTCTCTCAGCAATATCTTAAAAACAATTAATGGGAGAAAAGACAGGTTTTTTCCGTGCTGTTGTGCAAGTGCAGAATCTGTGTAGAAAAGGAAAGAAGGGGAAGGAAGAATGGGGTTTGCAACTAAAATAAACATTCACATGGTTCAAGGTTTAAAAAATAAAAGTGATGATGCCTGTAAAGGTTGACCTTGAAAAGGGACTAGGCAGAGCAAAAGGAATAAAATAGGTATTTATTGAAAGAATACACCTTAAGCAGTGCAGGAGCCTGGCCAGGGCTACACCCAAGATGGATCCTGGTCACAAGTCTTTACACTTTCATAAGTTTTGGTTCATCTACATATTGGGGTCAATTATCCAACCACAGCCCCACAAATATGAAGTCTCAGCCCCCTGGCTTGCCCCTTTCCCTTTGCTGTTTATGCTTTTTGGGTACTGATTGTCCTTGATTCTCTAGCTGGGAAGGGATTGTTTTGTCCAACTGCCCTGTGAAGAGAACTTAGTAACGCCTAATATGAAGTTTCAGAGTAACACACTAAGCAGCAGAGAATCTGAAAAATATAAAAGCTAAACTCCAAGGCATCAATGAGATGTGAAAAAGATCGTGAAGAAGTTATTTAATTATCTTGTACAATTCATATATTCAGCCAGTGTCATGATAAAAAAAATGGGAGAAGTAGCAGCAGCAATACAGGTAAGAAAGAACTGAAGATACATGAAGGAAAGAAAAGGTAAGTAGAAAAAAATTAGGGCTTATTACGGTATTATCTTTTGATGTAAAGGTTCCACTATACTTCAACAAAAGATTGTCTTATACAGCCTAAGAAAAGGTTAAGTCAGAAGGCAAAGACAAAAGTGGAATGTTAATACAGGTGAAGTATATTCCTTTGTGAAAGGTGTGAAAAGCTTTCCTTCATTGTTTTATTCTAACTGAGCTTTGTGAAAAGCACATTTTCATGGGAATTCAGGATTTCTTTGCAGCCTGTCAAGTGTTTTTCCCAACTTTTAACATCAAAGTGAGTGTGTAGATAGATTAGATTGTCACCCAGCCACAGTCCACAGGATTGAGAACTGTTGGTAGATAAATAACTTTTATTTTTTTTTGCTATAATACACCTTGTATTGGAAACCTGAGGTTTCCAGTATTCAGTCTTCACTTCATCTCCAATCTGAAGGGTAAGGAAACCTTCAGGCTGACATCATGGGCAGAACAGAGAGGTGATGTGGCCAAGATTAAAGGATGCAAGACTTCAGAGTGTAATCTGAAGAAGCTCACAAAGCTTCTTGCAGATACTGACAGGAGGCAATTGACTTTTTTGCACTGCTGTTCTCTCTGCACACATGGTCAGGGCCCTATACTTGGGATTCTCTCAGCTCTTGTAAGGTCCAACATCACACATGGGTGTACACATTAATATCACCGCTGACTTAGCTTTGGCAGCTGAAACACTGATTGACTGAAGGTGTCCTTCCCTTTCCTGGATAGTCCTCTATGAGATCTTGCAATTCTCAGAGGAGCTGTAAAAAGACTGGTCTATTGGCAGAGACACCTCGAGGAACAGCTTCTTCCCACAGACCAAAGAATACCACAAAGAAAAATAAAAATACTAAGAAAATTGTTCTGAAAATCTTGCCAAAACTTGACATATTGGATTTGCAGAGTTTCTTGCAATTACTGTATTTATTGGGAAGATATTTATGAAAACACATACAGTTGAATGCTCACATGTGCATGTGTATTGCACACAGTACTGCCTGTGTGTATCTAATTACACCAGTTATATTCATATTTATATAAAATAAAATGAGGCTTTATTACTGCTGAGCTATATTGCCAGAACTTTAGGGTGCAATTTAGAGGAGAAATGACAAGAAATAATGAGATTACCAGCATATAACTTGACTAGGTCTCTTCCAACTACTGTTGCAAATAAAAAATGAGACTGACTGACAAATCCATTACCAAGCACCTTTCAGCCCATTCTTTCTTTCATCCTGTTCTTCCATTTCACTTATTTCTACTTAAAGACATGCCCCAGTTTATGCTGTACCAGCATGGGATGTAGCTAACACACATTGTTTATTAAAAAAATTACATTAAGGGGAAGTGTGTGGAGATCGCTGGAATGCCAGCCAGCTCTCACTACAGTTAACAAACACATCATAAAGTTCTATTCAATTTTACTAATGCTCCTTCTCCAAACTGTTGATTATATACAGAATTTCAAAATTACTGCTGTGTGCTAGAGACTGACACACAAGAACACACAGGTAAAATGAATTTGAAAAGCCAGGCTCAGGCTGCGACTGTGACAAAATTTGAGCTGGTGCCAAGCTTAGCTAACTACACAGATTGAAATGAAGGCTAAAGAGAAAACCAGAAGTGCTATACTTGTGGCTTGTGCAACACAAAGGCAGTGCCCTGCAGGTCAGGCAGTGGAGGAGAGGAAGGGGCACACAGGATGTAAGGAGTATCCTCAAGGCAGCCAGGGGGGCTTGAATGATCCCGAGTCCTGCTGAGAGCTGGCTTGAACTGCAGCTTAAGGTTCTGCATAATATAGATCAGTCCATTTATCTCACTTAAATATTACCTTATGCCTGTTGAAGAACCAGTTCAATATTTTCCAGTTGATAGCAATGGTAAATCGAGAAACTGATTTAAAATCACCACTTGCACTTGATGAATCGGTAATGATGAAAATGCAACCAGCTGGGGAAAATATCCTTTCAAATGAGAGATTTACAATGCTACCATTATGTTACACATGTTATTAAAAAATATCTAAAAAGTTGATTAGCCTTTTCTAAGGGTGCCCATCCATTTTTAATAAAGCAATCATATTTTTAAGGCCTGATTCTCAATTATTTCATTAACTGAATGAAAAATTAAACAAAGATGATGAGAGAAACATTTTAACTTCCTTAGCAGCCCTGGAGAGAAGAACCTTTCCCCTCACAGAGTATTTATTCAATTGTTTGACAAATGGAATAACCAGCCATTACTGCTAAGGATTTTGGCTGGTGAACATATGCCAATGAACTTACCAGATTTGTTCATTAAGTCTGACTCCTGGAAAGGCTAAAAGAGTACATCATCTCAGCAGCAGGAAAATGCCAAAAAATTAGATGCTTTGTTTGACCTTTGTTTGTGAATTGGCTTAATCTAGAAATGGGATGAAAGCCTCCTGTAAAAATGCTTCATCTTCTGGAGAATGGCAAAAAGCAGCTTTCTTCTAACATGAGTTATGCACAAATCCTTTTTTTTTTCTAATTTAGATAAAATTCACAATACTTTTTTTCCCATTCAGCAAATAATTCAGAAACAATAGAGTGCTGTTAAGGCCAACTCTCTGAAATGAAATTCTTAAACAGAGCAACAGAACTTCAAAGAACAAGTCAATATTTAAAACTCAAGGTTCTTCCCATTCTTCTGCTTATCTTCCCTGAGCTTATACAGACTTTACACAGTCAACATATTTCCATTTTCAGACAGATTGGTACCCATTATCCTATGTGAGAGACAGGGATTCAGTTAATGTCCTACCATATGGCAAAGAATGCAGACTGATTTTTGTAGACCAGATTAATTCAGCCTATCAAATTATTTTTACATACACAGGCAGGAAGGGACATCAGCCTATAGGTTGATACTCAAGCCTTGGCTTACAATAAAATGTGTGTCTGAGCAATAGTCAAAAGGGAATGAAACCATATTTATCTGAACCTCTTAAATGTTGTCTACTTATTCCTTTGCTGTTTCTGCAAGGCTCTGTGTACACTGCAGACCACCTAACAGCTACTCTGAAACCAAAACTGATTGCAAAACATTGCCTATCTTTCAGAAGACCTAGGGACAGGACTGAAATGGAGGCATGCAAGAGCTAAAACAGGGAGAAATGGATCAGAACATTTTTCCAGTGACTCTCCAAGCTGCTCTTGCTGCATTCTTGCAGCTAATGCACCATATCTGTACTTTAGAGATCATTTAGGGACATTTCCTTCCCATATTCCTCGAGGTGCCTCCCAGACTAGGAGCATAGGTGATCAGCAAGGCATGCATTCACATCAGAAATGAAGTCACCTTACTCATTGTCACTGCTTAAACCACTTCACTCTCACCCAAAGGTGAACACTTGAAAAAACAGAAGAGTGAATATTTTTTTCCATTTGCAGTGAAGCAATATGGCTGCTGGAATGTTCAAATAAATACTCATTTGTCTTGGTGTTCCAAATGTCTTATTTTATCTTTTTTTTTCTTTTCCTTTCTTTGATTTAAATGCAACTCTACAGTATTAAAATTCTTTTTATACTCAAGGCTGATGCAAAGAGGGAATAGCTGCAAGTGAAATGAAAGCAAAAATGTAGTGAATGGAATCTAAAAGATTCCTAAAAGGTGCCCTAACAACACAAAGCAAAAGAAAAAAGATGTTTCTGGGAAAAAATGATGAAGGACATGGTGAAATTTATCCCTATGAAAAAACAGACAACATAAATATTGTTATTGTTATTATTATTTTAAAAATAATAAACCATAGAATTCTTCCAAAAGAATTTTGTATCATCAGACTAAGCTTAACAAAATGCTTTCCTTCTTCTGTTGTCTGAAAATAGCCTATAAAAGGGTTTCTACTATTTCTTCATGGGTTCATTCTATGGATTCATACTATGGGTTTGTATTACAACTTCAAGCCTTTGCTGTACCCCTATGTCTCTCCACATGTTGAGCCACAGACCCCGGGCAGAGTAGTACATCAAAACCCTTGCCTTCATCCAGGCTCTAAGGTACTCTCAAGTGCAACCACACTGGCAAAACAGGGCTATCCATGAGCATGGCTCTCCCTGAGAATCATGTCAGAACCATGTTTCCATGCATCACTGAGAATGGAAACACCACGGTTCACAACACACCTGCTCTCCTGCACTGTTGCATCAGCTGGAAGATCAGGCAGAAGCACAGCCTAAACAGCAGCTACCTGAGCAGGCAGACCAGCAAGCAGTCCTCAGGATCCAGGAAAACAGCAGGTTTTGTCCTTTCCCTTGTGTATGATCCTGCTTCCATGGCATCCTTTGATTACTGTTCCTGTGACTATTATACTAAAATTTTCTGGACTGCATGAGCTATGAGGACAACGTCTTGCTTGCAAGATTTTTAAGCTCAAATTTTTTATATACAGTAGTTTCATGATTATAAACCACACCTGAATATAAGCCACACTTCCGGGTAGCTGGGAAGACCACGGGATTTGTCCATATATAAGCCGCACCCGAATACAAGCTGCGCCTTTTTTTTCTTTTTTTTTTTTTTAACTCCACACGGCAGAGGGGGTGGGGCGCTCCGGCCCGGCCCCACACAGCCCGGCTTCCCAGCGGCAGGGGCCGGCCCGCCCTTGCGCAGGCCCTGTTCCCGGCCATCCCCAGTTCCCACCGGCTCCCGGTGGCACAGGGGCCGGGCCGCACACTTGCAGCCCCCGTTCCGGGCAGTCTCATGCTCCCACCGGCTCCCACTTGCCACTCTGCTTGGCCGGCTCTCACTTCCGGGTTGGCGTTTTGCTGGGATTTGTCCATAGATAAGCCGCACCTGAATATAAGCTGCACTGCTGGGGTAGGCTGGATTCTTCAATGAAAAGGTGCGGCTTATATTCGTCAAATTACTGTAACTTGTTTCCAGCATTGATTCTAAAGCAACACTTTTTGGATCCCCATAGTTTAACACTGTAGTGACTCAGGCTGACTAAATGACTATGGAGTGACCAAGTGTCCAAGTTATACAAAGGAAGGAAAGTTTTTTTTCCTATTAGCATTTTGTTAATGTGTTTCATATTGCTAATCCTTGACCTCAATGTGCGAATACAATATTTTCAGATTTGGAGTGCTGGGATCATTTTTGACGTCATCCATTCTGGTGCCAGAAATTCAACTTGGGCTTACAGCAAGTGGCAAAATTAAAAACTGATGAGATGACACTACAGCCTATTATAGTATTAGAATGTCTGAGTTCTGATTTACTTTTTTCAATGCTGTAGAAACACACTAAGCAGAGGTCAGAGATCTGAAAGGACTGGAAGATCATATCCATATCCAGTAAACAAGAGCCTTAGTGCAACCAATACCCACCAATTGCCTGTTAGTAAAAAACTAAACTAAACTAAAAAACATTCAGAGTAACACAAAACGTGGCAAGAAAGGAAGTGCTGCATAACAAACATTGATAACCCTGTGAAAGTCAAAGAGATGGTGCGTATTTATGAGCCATGCCAGTTGTGATTCTTTGTAGCCATACTTTGAATTAAGTGATATATTTGTCATTTCAGTACCTCAGAAAAGGCTGAATTAACTCACTCTCTGCTATTACGAAAGTACTGTAATTGTAACTCCTGCATCATTACATTATCAGAGAACTAGATTATCCTAATCTTTCCACTACAGATGACAAGAGAATTTTTGTCATGAGATTTGTGCAAAACAGAACCAGGCTGAATACTCCAAATCAGTTTTTCAGCTTGATAAAATGGTCTTTATGTAAATGTTGACAAGAAGAAAGTGATACTGCTCCTCCATTTTCAAGCAGAAAGTGGATGAATAATTATTAGAGAACATATTTACTCAGGAAAGTTTGAAAATTTTCTTTTCTCCATTCAAATTACTACTTGTAATCAATGTATTTCAGAATATCTCCTATCTAAACCGTAATCACTCAAAAAATATTAAATATGTGCACATAAAAACACGGGGGCCTACAACAAACATTTGACTTAGAGCAGCAGTCCTTGTTTCAGGACTTCCTGTTTCTGCAAGTTTGCAGAAATTGGATGCCCTTATTTTCTCATCACTATCAAGACCTTAACGGGGATTAGGTAAATTATGTCCATGTATCCCTATCTATCCAATGGATTTCTTGGGATCTTTTGTTAGCCAATGTTTCTAAGTCGTTTGGGTAACATTTACAAAGAACTTTAGTACCTTATCAGTGTAAAAAAAATGAACATAAGAGGCTGGTTTTTATGATTTGTTTTGGTTGAGGTATTTTTTCCATTCATTTTCTTACAATTGAGAAGAAGTTTTATTTAAAATTCCATTATCCCATTGAGCTTTTTGGAATCAGACAATGGCTAAAATTTTTGATGTAGAAAACATTTCGGCATGATGGACAGAATTCTGCATCAACTAAAACCTTTCTGAATTCCCTTGCAAAGATAAGGCTTCAAATAAATTATTCAAACTCCTTTCACTAGATCAATGTTTGCATACACAGACTTAACAGGTGAAGTAGCTCTTTTCACATAGAAGGATTGTTTCATTCATTTCTTTTCTTCAGCTGCTGTTTAGCATGAGGGAGGGATTCTAGACTAGTTTCACTAGATTCCAACATTGACACCATTGGGAAGTCAAAACCTGAGGCTTCCTCTAAATAGGTGCTTTCAAGTCTAATAACTAATTAAAAATTAAAGCTTCTCCTGCCTTTTAAATAATACATTGAGAATTCTTTGTAGTGCATCTGGGTTTTGGGTTTCTGTAATTGCTTTAAAAATTGCTTTTTGCAGCCACTGGGGCTGTAGACCAAGATTGTGTAAGTTAGTGCATGCCCATGAGAATGTGGGAAACAGAGCTGTAGGCTGGTTAAAAAAAAAAAAAAAAAGGAGCAGCAAAGAAAATCTTACCCAGAATATACCAATGAGAAGCTGATTTTTTCTTATAAGGCAATATCTCTTCCCTGACAGAAGGATCCTGACAAAATTTTATGCTCCTTACTTCTTCCATCCCCTTTCCTTCTCCTTTCCTTGCTTTTCTTTTTCCTTTTTTGTTCTATTTCCTTTTTGCTCTTTCATTTTTTCTCTTTTCCTTTTTTTTCTTTTTGCCTTTTTTCTTTTACTCTACAGAAATTTTTTCTAAAGAGGAGAAGAAGCTTATCTATGCATATGACAGTCCAAGCCAGTGTTAAGCAAATGACTTTCAATGGCACAAGAAATGGTAGGGTTGTAGGAAACCACCATTTATAGAACACCAGGCATAAAAGGAGGCATATGAATAATACAATCCTTCCCCCACATTCTTTTAATGACAACAAAGCAATTTTTCCCTTTCAGAATAGAACACTGTCTTTCTCGCTCCTCCTCCCACACTGCAGAGTTCTATTCCCCTAATTTCCATTATTAAACTTGCTTAGACATAAAAATGCCAATGAAACAGCACACAGTGAAACATTATAAAAAGAACTCCTTCTGGGAACTACAGACCTCCTAAGATATGGATATGAGTAAATGGAAATTTGAATCTGTGAAAAAGAAAAGGACCTTGTTAAAAAGCACATTAATAACTCAGGAGAATCAAGACAAAATTACAAGGCAACAAGCAGTGCTGTAACTCCAAGAAAAAGTTTGTGTGACGAACTTGAAGTAAAAAAAATTATATTCTTCCTAAGTGGACTTGCTTGTATGCTACAGGTTCTGAGTGCTGTGAAGACACAGCTTTGATTTCACAAAAAAAATACTCAGACTCCCTCCTCCACCTCAAATCCTCTGCATGCTGGTTAATAAGGGACTCCACTTCTTTTATAACACAGCAGTCACAGATGTTACTGTGGCTGGCTTAGTGTAAGGGTTTTTTCAGTGAGTTACTGGTATTAGAATTTTCTCATCCACCCATAAAAAAAATGCTATAATTTCTCAACTCAGTGTCAACATGACATTTTTTCTAGTACATTTGACAACCCTCCCACTTTCAGATCCAAATCATCATATTTTATATTTCCTTCCTATATTTCTGCACAATTTTCCTCAGAAGCTGTTACTGCTTTTCCTGATTTACTCAAGTTTAAATGAATCCATTCGGTCCTCTTCTTTTGGCAAGAGCAAGATATCCTCATTCTAATAATAGCTAAAACTTATTTCAAAAATAATGAATTTGTTTTTCTAGTTGCAACACATACAACTTTATTCTGCTTAAAAATGCCCTTAAAAACCCCAAAAGGTCAGTTGTTTCCCAGATCCGAAATGATATACTTTTCAGCACGTTACAATGTTTAGAAGATACATACAGAAGAGGTAGAATTTGAATACAGAAGATGAAAAATTGAATATTAGGTTTTCTCTATTTCTATTACAATCAAATTTAGATAATTTTTTTTTCAAAGAGCACTAAGAATCAGTACCATACCTACCACATTATAAATGAAACAGCACTGTACTTCATTACACAGAAATTTATTATGAGATGTAAATTGGAGAGCTTTCATACTGTGTCCCACAGGAAAAATTCTTGCTTCTAGCAGTTTCTTTTAAAATCAGTCATCAGTCTGATTGTCACTAGTTCAACACTGTGTTACATGGAGTTCTTCTTCCAGTTTTATAAAGCAGGAGGGAAATTTGCAAACTTGTGGTGAAGTGTATAAATAATGAAGGATGTACTCTGTGAAATACTGATAATCCACACTGAGACACAGCAGAGCCTGTGTAATGACCAAAATGTCAACAAAAGCAGTTTCTGACAGGTGTCTTGTTTAAATGATTTTACAATTTCCTCTTGAGTCTACATTTTGCATTTGTAACATCCCCCATTGAGGACTTGCATGTTCTATCATTCTGGTCAAGAAGTTGTTAATGCAGTTCAAGTAATATATTCCTCCAGCCCACACCTGAAATTTCAGTCCGCATTGCAGTAATTTCACACTGATAAGCTGCACCTATTTCACTGAAGAATCGAGCCGATCCCAGAAGTGTGGCTTATTCATGGACAAATTCTGGCGAAATGCCAACCCAGAAGTGCAAGCCACTGGGGAGGCAGCCACTGCTTTGCCGCCTTCGCACGAAGCTGAGCTGCTTTGCCGCCTCTTTGCTGCCCCTTCGCTCTTTGCTGCCGCTTTTTGTCGCTGCGTTTTGCCGCCGCTTTTTGCCGGTGTCGCATGGCCAGCTCGCCGAGCCGCTGCTTTTGAGCGGCGTGGGGAGCTGCGCCAGCCAGCACCGGGAGCGGGAGTGCTGGAGCCTGTGGCACGGGGAGGGCGCCTGGGGCTGCATTTAAAGGCTTCGCCGGTCTGTGAAAACTGTTTGCAAATTGTGCACCTGATAGCACACCCCAAAATCGCGCGATTCTGTTACTAACTCATTACTTTGTTGCACATGGATCCTCGCTTTTTTTTAAAAAAAAGTGCAGCTTATCACCCGGTGCCGCTTATTTATGGACAAATTCCGTGGTCTTCCTGGCTACCCGGAAGTGCAGCTTATAACCAGGTGCGGCTTATGACATTATAAACTGCATTATAACATTATAAATTGCAGTAGTGAGTCGACCACTGTAATTTGAATCTTATCTCCTTTCACTTATATTAATATTAAATCTTATACAAATATTTGGCATTAGTGTCTATTTGATTGTCTTCTTTCCAGTAAGATGTGGATGTTCACTATTACATTCTTGTCTTCATTTAGTTATGAAATCCTAATCCATCTTAATTCTTAGACTGACACAATTTCTTTAGAAGTACATATACCACAGCCCTGTTTCTTTCTTGGCAATGTCTTTAAAAGAACTCCACTTGTTTTTAATTTCCTATATATTTGGTAAAGAAGATAACCAAACATTCACTTAAAGATATGCATGTTTTCTATCCTTCCTTAGGAGCAGTACCCCGAACTTCTATTCTTGTACCTAGCAGAAATGTCAGCATCTCAGTTTATGATTTGCCTCTGGACATCCCAAGGACTACCTGGGGAAAATCTCTGGCTTGACACCACTGTCAGCAGTAGCTATCTAGAATATTGTGAGTAAGGACCAAACATATTTCTCCCAGATAACAGTAACTCAAGGACTCCCCAAGCCAAAGGTGTTTCCATTTGGAGAACCTTGATACTCTTCTTCCATTAATTTCTCCAATCTGAATCCATGTAAAAAAAAACCTAACAAAATTGTAAATGCAAAAGTTCTCATCCTTGGCCTGCGCTGAGTGCTCTGTCAGACTTTTATCATGAGCAGTGATGTCTGTGGATGTCAGTTATAAAAGACAAGTAGAGTTGTGTTTTATCCTTCTGAATTGACTAAATATAGAATGAGACTGAGCTGCATCCCTGCAGAAATGAAACATGGTTTTGATGCTTATGACTACTCTATAGAGTTGAAATTTGGGAAGAGTAAAACAAAATTCTTTCTAAAATGTGATCTCAAATCCTCCTCAGTAGGAATCACAGCTCCACAGAAGTTCAGTGGAGTGACACAGTTTAGTGTCTCTCCCCAGTTTCTGTATCTACCCTCAGTGCACTGTCAGGTTATAAAATACACCAAAAAATTAAAGACAAAACTTTACTTTGTTAACTGAGAGGCTGCGTAATTCATCTCAAGATATAAAATCCATACCTTTAGGGGACAAAAAATCCACCATCTGTTTCTATATGAAAGAGGTAGAACTCCAGACTTTACATTTTACTCTTTTTCAATAAGGCTGCTTCAAAACTGAGTAGGATGTGAGAAATGCTCCTTGCCCAAGCACATGGTCCTTGCTTAGCTCTCCTGGTCTTTTGAAACACTTCTGACCCAGCAAAGTTCAAAGCCTTTGAACACTGTGTTGAGCATGCTCTGCAGCTATTTTAATAGCCAGGAGGTGTACCCTGAAATAGAAACATGGTGCATTTATGAGCAGCTGTGAAGTGTTCAGTTTTCAAAAAGTGTAAGAAGCACCAGATACATTTGCCCAATTGCTTCATTTTAATGTATAGCTTATAATTTGCACTAGTTCAGAGATCTAAAACAATGCTTCGGAAAATGTAGACATTAAAAGCATTTAAAACCACCCAATGCCTCAGAGCCTCATGACAGCCTAAATTAAAGTCGAAAGCCTTTATATCAGCTGGGATAAAGGAAGAGCAGTAGTCTTTTCTTGGAGGAAGCAGAGAGAGCAAGAGAAGCTATGGGGAGGTAGCTCCATCATCCTTAGAATTTCTTCAACCACATAAACCAAATTTGTATATAGGTATTCAAAGAAGTACAAATGCACAGACATGTAGACATCTATGAATAGAATCAGTTATTTATCCTGAAATTATGAAGTAGTTTCTTTTAATGCCGAGACAAAAGTTGCTTTCTAAATCAGCTGGCTATCATACAATTAGCATTATGCCAAAACAATATCTAAAGGCAGTCAATCTCCAGAAGTAGCGACTTCTCTAGTTTTATAGGAAATTGAAATTCTATCAAACTAAACAGTCTATGATTCTGCTGGAACAATGTCTATTGATGTGAGAAACAGAAAAACGTAAAGGGTTCCATACAACATGGATGGAAGAAAAAAAGCTTACTTATTGTCCCAGGTTGGTGTTATGTCTAGCCCTTCTCCCTGCCCCTCCACCCCCTCGCTGTCTGCACGGGCTCCTCCCCCTGCTGCTGCTGCCCCTGCTGTTTTTTTCTTCCCCCTCCCTTCTTGCCATCTTTTCACCTCGAAGATCTGTACCGGCTCCAGATGGGGACATGCAGAGACTGTGTCTGGAGTCTGCCAAAGAAGTTTTTTGCCCGTCCCAGCAGCGACTGTCTGAGCTCGTCCATCCTCGCTCCCTTTGGTGAATCGTTCTTTCTTGGTGCTAAGAAGTGCTTTCCTGCGTTCATTAATAAATAGGTTTTTTCCACTTTTCCCCCTGAGGAATTGTGGGATTTTATTCTCTGGGGGGCTCCTTTGGAGGTTTTCCCCCAATTTTGTCCTAAACTTGGGACAAATAAATTTTGGTGGCCCGTATGGGGAAACCAGAGAAAGTGGAAAAAACTTTAATAATATTTGGTTTTCAATTGTTTGTGTTGGTATTGGTATTTTTATCAAACCTATAATGTCTTTTGGTGTGGAAGCCTGCCTGTATGTTTGGTCTTTAGGATTTTTTGAAGTGTTAATACCCCTGTGGTCCTTGGGTTTGTTCTCTTATCCAGAGATAGCCCCGGTGTTGTCCCTAATACGTAGTTTTTGTATTAAAGGGGTATCAACCAAAATATTTATTGGGCTAGGCTTGGTTGTGATGATTTGCAGGAGGTTTATAAGAATGTTAGAATCTGCTTCAGGGATGTATAATTCGTGGTTTCGTTGTGCACTCAATTTATTAGAGGAGAAGCAGGCAAAGAGGATTTCTTTCCTTTATTTTCCTTCTTCTCCTCTGAATCATTTACATCTCTATTAGAAAATGTTCAGGTCTCCATGAATGTCAAGGAAACCATCTTTCTGGTATTTAATTCAGTAAGTTTTTTCTATACTGTCTGCTGCCTATATAAAATGAAGGCTGAGATTTCTAGAGCGGCTGGTGAGACTCCTGATTTAGAAGTAAAGCCAAGCAAGAGGAATCCTGAGTGGAGTGGGAAATGGGAGGACATGGGCCAAATTCTAAAGGAATTTTCTGACCCTATAGACTGGGACTTCCCATCTGAACAGATACAGGATCCAGTCAAGGTTGCAAAGTACCTGAAAGAGAAGTGTCAGGATGGCCCTAAGGAAAAAAAGATCACTGCAGTGAGCTGGGCTCTGGCGTATGCTTATCGTACCCTGTTAGATACTGTAGGACAACAAACAAAGGAAAGGGAACAGGGAGATAAAGTAGCTACTATCCCAGTCACTCAGGCTGCAACTGACACTCCAGGCTCGAGTACAGGGGTGAAATTAGACAGTAAGCTTCAATCAATGGCTGTGGCTACCAGCACAAGAAGTGGAAAGAGCACAAAGAAGACCGATCGGCCAGTGGATGATGATGATGAGGATGCAGGAGAAGGACCCTCAACGCCTCCTGATATAAAATCAAGAGTCAAAGCAACTGGTGTGAGATCAGAGATTAATAATGAGTCCCTTTCCCTAAAG
>VRYO01001463.1:64310046-64347648 GCA_009812075.1 Sialia sialis
AGATGAGGGGAAGAAGGGAGGGGGAAGAAAAAAACAGCAGGGGCACAGCATCAGGGGCAGCAGCAGCAGGGGGAGGAGCTGCAACAGCTCTGTGCAGACAGCAAGGGAGGTGGGGGGCAGGGAGAAGGGGTAGACATAACACCAACCTGGGATACTTTTAACATATCATTTAACATACAAACTGCTTTAATAAAGCTCTGAGAAATATAACACTCACTATGACACAAGTCATATCATAAGAATTTATTGGATGTCTTCTGTTTGATAAGCTCTTTCTTAGGCCTTGCCCACTGTATTTAGGTTCCTGAAGCTTTTATATTGAAGACTTCAAAAGAAAATCACACTGAGATATTTGGGTTCCTGTGGCACCAGCTTCACTAACAATGTCTGCTTCTCTGTGTCTGAAAGCTGACCTGCCACAACAAGATTTGCTTTATAAATTAAGTCACTCGTCCCCTTCATGCCTTGGAATTCCATGGAGGCATTTCATATCACACAAAACCAGGGAAATCTAATAGGGAAAAAAACTTCACAGGAAGTGCCTTTGAAACCAGATATCCTTAAGGGAAGAACTATCTATTCTAATTTTTCCATGACGCAGAGTTCACACTGGTTTTACAACAGCCAGCCTGGAGACAGTAGGTATAAGTAAAAGATGTCTCTGACAGCAGAATGCTGAGGCATTTGTGGCTGGAGAAGGGATCCAGCAATATCAGCATCACATGCAGCTCCTCTGCCCTGAACAGCCCTTCAGTCCTGCTGCTGCCACAGAGAGGGAGGCTGAGCTGGAGAAAGAATATTGTAAATGTGACAGAGGAAACGTCCCACTAGGCAACTGCAGCTGACGTCTTGCCCTTGACAGCATCAGGAGCAGCAAGCTCTGACTACACTTTCACAAAGACTTGAGCTGGCTCAGAGAGAAGAGTCGATGTATTACTCACTGTTTTAAGATAATTATCTATTCTTTTCATCCCTGTACTTATTTTGTTATCAAACTTTCAGCAGATGAAATGAAACATCATTCTGATTACAAGTGCATCTTCAAAACATCACTCTTGAGCACAATTTCCCAGTGACTAGACAGAGAAACCTCTGATTTTCCATCTGCTTTTAATTCCTTTCTAAGTGAAGATTATGAGCAAACAAGCCATCTTTATGTCTCCTCAGTCTGTTTAGATTCCCTGTGTCTGCCCACACATGACTGAAGGCACTACACATAGAAACCATGATATCTGAGATTGCTGTGTGACTTTTCCAAGCATACTGCACGACAGAAATATTATATCCCCAGCAAAAACCTGTGCAGCAGGGCATTATTATATCCTGCTAGGACTTAATCATAGCTGCATAAGGATGCTGAAAACTATTATTTAGTCAAAGATTATTTTCTTTATATTAAGACGCATTAAAAAGGAAACACTTAAAATTGCTGTCTTTCAAACTTTTCACATTGCTTTCTGCAAGAGCATGGTTATTAAGCAGATGCTTATTTTGACCCTTTGAAATGACTGCAATTTAATAATGAAATTACAGTTCTTCACCTGTCACCATATACCAATTTGTTAGAGGCTTTGAAATGAATTTCCGTGCAAATGAAAATGATTGTCACCATTGTACCAATCACGGAGAATGAGTTCAGTGTTTCTTAATAGCATGCAAATGCTGGGATTTTTTTCTGATAAAATAATTCATTGCTAAAGGTAAAGAATTTATAAAGGTAATATGAAGGTGCAGCCAGCAAGACAGCAAATGTTAGAGAAGGACAAATCTATAAGTGTGCACACAATAGCATGCCAAGACTACACAGAAAAATCAAAAAGTGCAAGAGTATGGAGTCTTTTAAAATCAGTATCAAGCTTCTCTGAAACAGCCTTCCAAAGGAGCACCTTCTGTAAAGGTAGGCTAGGAGTCAGTTAATTACTTTTTTGCAAACTTATAATTTTGTGTAACTTCACATTTTGACTTACAACATGTTAATGGCCAGCTAGAAAAGTGTTGCTCCCAAAATTGACACCTGGTCCCTTTAATCACACTCATTGCATTTCAAACCTGGTCGCAGCTGAAAATCCTCAGTCCTGTTAATGTGTACCCACATACTACCCAACTTCATTGCTGCCAGGGCACACTGCTGAATCACAAGCAGCTTCCTCTCCACAAAATTCTGATCAATCACATACTGCTTAGTCCTCCTCTATTCCTTTCAAAGGTAACACTTGCTTCCAAGAACACAGGCTGAAAGTTTGGTGCTCCTGAAAGCAGTGCCAAGAATGGCATTATGGTAGCAATCCAAGTGATTTCCTAAAGAGGATCACAAATAGCTTATATACACTATGCTACATATCTCCACTATAGCCATTCAAATCCTCTACTTAAACAATGAAAGCATAACTCAGTCCCAGGCAGGTTAAGAAAAGGCATAAATTATAGATTAATTTGATCCATATTTGCAATGGAAGAAATGTGTAAGAAGTGGAAGTAGTAAAATAACATCTACATCCAACCCTAAGAAAAATGAACTACACTAAGGAGGGAAACAAGATAAATAGTTCCTTATATCTCAGACAATTTTTAATCTTTAGTATTACTGTTCTTTTTCTACTTCCAATTACTCTTTAGACCTTACAGCAAACCATAGCTGAATATTTCAACTGTTTTACCAGGACAAGGGGAAAAAACCCTCATTCACTCAGCATATCACAGAGTTATTATGCTGAAACTAGAATCTACAGAATCTGTTGTTGTTTTGGTTTTTTTTTGTTTTGTTTTTTGTTTTGTTTTGTTGTTTTTCCTCTTTTTCTTTTTCTTTTGAATATGCTGAATATACACAAAAGGCATTGAGGAGAGAAGTCAATAAAACTGTTTAACTTAACATCACTGATTCAGAGGTCCAGGCATTTCAGAATTCCTGGCTGTGGTCATCTTTAATGAATGTAATTTTAAGAATCTTCAGGTTGATCACAAGCAATGCTACATAAGACTTTTTCCTTACATAAGAGAGTTTTGTTGCTTAGACAACCACTATGTATCTGTCTGCTAGTAGTAAAGAACACTTTTTAGGACTTGAGGGCTCAACATTGATTTTATCATATTGTAAGGCACAGACTCTTACTTAGATCTTTTAGGACTCCTAAAACTTGTGATCTGCACAAAGACAGCACTGAATATTCCTTTTCTGCTAGGTTAAAGCTAAACTAAACCCAAAGTGGGTTGATGGTATCAAAGTGGGCTTTCATCTGAAAGGTCCCTGTTTAAGGTCATAGCAACCAGATAATTTCTTATGTATTTTTTCTTACTCATACTAAACTCAAAATACCTATTTGATTGCATGCCTTTCTTCAGAGACTTCCACATTCTCACCAGGTCTCTGCACGCTCCTTTAAAAGCATGTCCATTCATTGGTTATCTCCAGTCTAGGAATTACATTAACTTCTGCAAGAAGGTCACCATTATTCAGACCTCATCCTTTTAGTGAGCAGAAATTAATTCCAAATATTTTCACCTTTAGTGCGCATGGCATATGTTAAGTGAATGCATCCACAATTTACCGTACTGTGTCTGACTTCTCTCACTTCAGAGATTTTCCTGAATTTTCTATTCTGTTCCTGTTTATCTTTTCAGGGCCTCCTGGAGAATCAGTTGCTAATGGCTTCTGCATCTAGGGACACAGATTTGTCTTTTTTCTATTCAACATTTTTAATAAAGTGCATTGTGAATCATCATCATCTCAGACCAAATCGCTCTTGAGTGAGGAAGGAAATGAGCAGGGTAAAACCTCCTGTCTCCTTATGTGATTAGATGCATGCAAGTTGCAGCAGCAGGAATACAATTCAGTTATGGCAAACGTAATGAAGATTCTTTATTCAGGACATCGGAGACTGTCAAATCCCCTGCTTCTTCCTCAGTCTTATTAAACAAACTTTCTTCTCTGCTGTTACCATCCTAAGAACTCTTAATGCCCATGCATGTTGTGCCAAAGCTCCGGAACAGAATATTGTCAATAGTAAGTATGGCATTTTTTAATTGCCCTGTTACTGATAAATACCTCTAAATTTTCAGCAGCAGTGAAAACTCAGTCTATCTTCATTAATAATCACTTATCCCTCAATTATTTTCAAAGGCTCAAGTAATAGTTCCTATCACTTCTTTAGAAGATGCAAAGATTTTCTGACATTCATTTTACTGGCAATACCAGCGTTGTAAATACCTACCATTCAAAATGTCACTATTCTTTTCAAATTGTTGACATTTTAAAGCTGTCCTGTTTATATGTGCTCAACTCAAAGCTAATAAAAAAGTTGTTTTGCCTTCATAATGTAGCTCTGGTTTGAAGATATGGATGTATCATTTATTGCTCACAGAGTTCTAATAAAATCTATAAATAATCCCTAAAGCAAACACTATATCTAATCATTACTTTTTTTCAGACTTTGTGCCACACAGATATGAAATTCTAGCTTGAATGCATTACAATTATTGCTGTTTGTTTGACTAAAGTGCCAGGGTTAGTGGAGTCAGATTTCAGTCGAATGATGTATGGAGAGAATCTCTAAGGAAATCTAGAGTTATTCTACTCAAATTTATGTCAGTGGAATCAGAGTTACTTCCACTACATCTGGAAATCCTCATTGTTATGGTTTGCCAAAAGTCCCAATTGCAAGATAACCAAGCTGGCTTAAGCATACTGGCTGGTTAGAATCTGTACAAACATAAATTAACAACAGCAACTTTCCAAGTGCTATCAAGAACCATTACATAATCCACAACAACATTCAATGCAGCTTGGCTAAAAATGTCATTAAATAGATTTTCTAAGTACTTCAGCCTTCAAGTAATACTAGAGGTGGACTGACATAATCATACATTATTCATGTGCAGTCAATGCCATTGTAAAAAAATCAGATACCTTGTCTGAGAGACTGACTGTTCTTTTGAGAATATCAGTTGAACAGCTACTGCATTTTAAGACAAAAGCCTTTCAATGAACAAAAAATACAAAGCTCCTGCAATGATATCTTTATCTATGTAATATAAATCTACGTCTACAGGCACAAACCATCAATTTGGTATAATGAAAAGAGTATAAAATTCATAGTCTTGAGACAAAAGAGAAATATATGGATGCCCAAAAGTACCAGAGTGTAATAAGTCCTAGAATTCTCACAATCGGATGCAGAGGACCCACAAAACAAGAGCCACTGATATTCATACGACCAAGAAATTAAATAAATATAACACCCTCCCCCCAAATATCTTACACTATTTAATTATATATCAGTATAAAAACAGGTTATTAATTACAACAAAGTGAATCTAACAGAATCTAAGGTTAATATTAAAGATAAATAAGCACTCAGCACACTAAAAGTTATAAAAGTTTATATGCAGAAGTTAGTGCAGTCAACTTGTATGTCTAAGCAATATCATGTCCACAAGATTCACACTTTATCACAGTCAAGAATCCTAGAAATTCTGCTCTGCAGCATGACACAACAGCATTCATGGTCAAAGCAAGAAAAGCAGACTATTGTTCTTCATGTTCAGGTACAACTTTAATAAATACATGTCATGGCACTTCGTGGTGTAGAGGGAAAAATTAATGAAATGTTGAAGATGAATTACTATGCTGAAACCAAATTTTTCACCATGTAATAAGGTACAAACTTCTCAAGTGTAACCTTTTCCCTGTATTTACTCAAAACAAGAATGGATAGAAATAAATAGTTATCTGGGGTGTTAACGTCCAGCAAGGTCTGCCTGACCAATGGTCGGAAGAATTTGTTCAATGTGGTAAAGTCATTAATGAGTGACTTGGGCATCTCTGCACCCACAAATCTAAGGCAGAGGGTGCAGTAAACTCAGCCATCCAGTTGGAGTTGCAAGCATAGAGTTTGCTATCCTCCATGACTCATTCTGCAGAGAGAAAATTTTTGTACAGTAGTTCCTGAGTAGTCCACTTAGGAGAAAAAGCAATATCTGGTACTCTAAGATAAGAATCTATCTTATGTTACTTTGCTTTTAGAAATCTTTTTACCAGTTGAAGGAAAAAAAAGTTCTATTTTTCCCTATTGCTTTCTATCAAGTAATGAAAGATCTATTTTCCCTCTCACACAATTTTATTTTTCCATGCATTGAGAAGCAGCTTCCTTTTAAAATCTCACAAATTGCTCCCAGCTTCCCCAGCCTTCCAATCTGACACTGAAAAAGACGTTACCATTAAATCTTTCTAGGTCACACACAAATTGTAGCTTCCTATTTGACAGTTGAGAACAACTTATCCTTCGCTTACTAGGTAAACACAATATTGCTTTTCAGAGAAAATCATAGCAGGAGAGCAAGCGAAGTAGATAGCAAAAGAAAAAATAATCTATCAAAACAGTGCCAATGCTTTCCAAACTAAAACCAAAATTGTCCAACTCTCATACAGTACTCACTCGTAATTTTTCAGAGATAGTTGCAAAAGAAGCTCACAATCTTAGTGAGGCTTGATTAATTGAAATTAGGAACCTACAATAATTTGGGTACAAGGCTTATTTGGAGCCTGCTACTGCTGTAAGCACTGCTTTAGCAATCTGAAAATGAGGTCAGTGTGCTACCATAAAAACCAAAGAGGGACCATAGAATCTTTAGCACTTGGTTAGCATACATTAAATTTCTTTTTATCCTGCTGATGAAAGTGTTCGTGTTTCTCTGGTCAAACTGGGAGGTACCTAGGACAAGTGACAGTGATGGCATCATGCTCAAAGACACAGAAACTTATCCTTCATCTCAGCAGAATCATTCTTTGCACATTTTAGCTATGACCACAAACAAGGCAGACTATAAATCTATTGTGACCTTGGAAAGAACCCACTGCAGATGTTTCAAATCTTGAATGGGAATCTCTAAAATGGCTTTAAGAATGATTGAAATGAAAACAATCTGCCTGTAGGTAATTTTGCATATAACAGGCTGAAAACTAGAGAAAAGACAGTAATGCATCTGTTGAACAAAGGCCATGGGGAAAATATTGCGTTTGCTTTTCCCAAATAATCACCTGAACATTTACTGTGTCACATGAAGTGAAATACTGGGTAAGACAGAACAAGGCATCCAGTTCAGAGCGGTGTCCCTGGCTGGCATTATATTTTTCAGCACAAGTGTGATTTCATGTAACAGTAGGAAAAAGAGGGGGCAGTCTCAGCAGAGTGAAAATATGAACAAATACATCCCTGCAATGAGAGATTCATTGTGAGAAGCCTCACAAAAGCAAAGAGAAATTACATGCAGCTAACCCAGGAAATGGTTTTGCCAAGAAATTCTCTAGAACTGTGAGTAACAATAGCAACCCAGTCAGATGAGAGATCAGGTTGAGGAATGGAGAGACATTTTATGTCTGCAAACTCATACTTCCAAAACATCTATTGGAAATTCATCCTAAGGTAGCTTGTGGGAAAAGGAGCTCTATATCAAAAAGCCCACTGCAGCATCCTAGTACCATGGTCATGACTCTATAAATTGAGACTACAGCAGGCACAACTTGCAGTCCTGCTTCATCAGCCGTCCCCTCTCTATAGCCCAAAGATTTGACCCTGCATCCTGCTGGGGAAGCCAGACCCATCGGTTATTTCAGATTCCCAGATACACTCCCCAGAGTCTGAGGAATTCCTGCTCCCCAGAAACCTTTCCAAATACTCAGTTCATCTGGTTAAGCATCCTCACTCACTGTTGGTTCCTTTCAGAGGCAAGAGATTTCCCCAGCTGCCTTCATATCAACATGGCAGCTCCCTGCCTATCCTGGTGTGTGACACGTCAACTGCTCTCTACATAGAAGATACTAGAAGTGACAGGAAAGGACAACAAGAAAAGAACAGAATGAGGAGAAAATCTTATAAAAGTTAAACAAAAATTTAGATTACCAAACATTTTTGGTAGATCCTAATTTGAATCTTGAAAAAAAGAGACAGTTTTCAGGTGACTAGGTTACTATTCTATATCCCAGCAAGGAATAATTTAAAACAGAGTATAAAATCATTCAAGATAATTAGGTCTCAACTTATTTAAACATATATTGGTCCTATTCTTGAGTTAAAAAGGAATATATCCATTCATAGCTCAAAACCTTGCTGCTTTTAAAATAATTCCTGCTGAGCAATTACAGTAATTTCATGACTATAAGGCACATCCTTTTGACTAAAATTTTGATCGAAACCAGGAAGTGCACCTTATAATCCCGTGCTCCTTATATATGGACTAAGTTCGGAAATTTGCCAACCCGGAAGTGCAAGCCGTGCCAGCCACAAGTGCTGCGAGAGCCATGAGAGCCACGGCAGCCATTGCTGGAAGTGGGCAGGAGTGCCGGGGCCCGTGGCACGGGGAGCGCACCTGGGACTGCATTTAAAGGCTGCACCGATCCGTGAAAAATGTTTGCAAATTGAGCACCTGCCATAAACCCTGCGATCGCTTGATTCTGTTACTAATTCGTTACTTTGTTGCACGCGATCCTCGCTGCATAAAAAGAGTGCACCTTATAGTCTGGTGTGCCTTATATATGGACAAAGTTCAGAAATTTGCTGACAACCTGGAAGTGCATCTTATAGTTGTGAAATTACTGTATTTAAAAAGCAGATCTCAGGGAGTGCCACAATTATAGAACCTATAAGCTGGCATATTTAGATAAAGAAACACCTGCATGAAACACCTGTGCAAGTTGATGTCTGTCAGACAGCTGCCTCAAAGGCTCAGAGGCTGCACACTACCTGACAAGATGGAAGCTTGAACTGGAGAGCAAATATCAAGCTGTTATCCCGTGCCAATGAAGGCAGCAGATCTGTTGAGAGGATAAACCCATTGCCTTTGTGTTGCTCAACATTCCCTGGACAGCCTGATTTTTCCACTGGTATTTGCATCAGCTTTGCAGGGCTCTGTTCACCTGTTCTTGGAGTTCTAAGTGCAAGTGCTCAGTGTGACAGTGCTCACTCCGGCATGCAGAAAAGGAGAAAATGGTCCTGAGAGAGAGATGTGATTGTTTCAGGCATGAAAAATTGAGGAAACTGTTCTGTACATGATAAAGGCTAGTTGTTGTTTAACGTTACTTTACACTATGAATTTGAGATCAGTGTCACTGAGATCACATTACAGTTTGTGAATCCTCATTGTATTTGGTGATGCAGACTGCTTCACCAGGCTAGGGCATGAGTTTCTTTAAGTCTTTTTTGAAGACCTTGAAATTTCTGGCTATGCAAGATGGATTCAACCAAAACTATGTAAAAAACATCCTCCCCCTTCCACACATACTGAGTGAGGTTGCCCTGAGTGAGGAGACAATCCCAGAAAAGGAATGCTTCCGAACCTAAGAGATATAACATGTGCAGCCAAACCCCTTCATTTCTATCTGGGAGCAACACTAATGGAAGTCACAGTCACAAATCTTGTAAAGCAAGTCTACCACTCATTAATGCAAGAACACTGACTTCATTTTAAGCGTCATCTTGTTCAGCCAGAAACTTCAGAAATTGTTAAAAAAAATCTCAGCATGATCTTCCATTGTTAAGTAATTACAAATAAGAGAGGTTCATGCTAGAACTACTTTGTTTACTGAAACAGGTGTTGCCATGCCCTTTGATATATTTTACATATGTTTTTCAATTAATAAAACCATGCAACATAATTCCATACTTTGGCAGAGATCAGACCTTCCTCAGTAAACTTGGTGCTTTTCTTCTCTCTTCTAAAATTTCACGTCACTTTTAACCTTTTCTTTTTGGATACTTTTAGATAGTGATTTATGCCCCACAGAAAGCAACTGACCAATTGCTGTGATTACTTAGATGGGAGAATTATGAAGCAAAGTGGAAAAACTAAATTCCATGCCTAAAACATATCAAATTCTACCCAAGTTTATATCTCTCATGCAATCTTCTGTACTACACTTTAGTTCAAGTTGCCAGAAGGTGACAAAGTCATGAAACATTTCAGGAACACACAAATCACTAGGGTTTTACATTTGCTTGTAAAACCCAACCAATATCCATGAATGCATGAATCTGCTTGCTTTCCTCAGAAAACCTCTGCCATGAGTCAGTCGTAAACCAGTTGGGGATTCAACAATGCTGAAAACCCAAAGGTTTTTGAAGCCAGTGTAACAACCTTCTAATTTTTTTCAGGAAATAAGAACATTAATATTTTGCTTTACTTACTTTACTGTAAAAACAAAAATATAATCTTTGTGCATGCACACTCAAAAAGGTTTTTTAAAATGATACAAAAGTAACTCAAACTGTTCTGTTGGTGGGAGTCTCTTGAGCCTGAGACAACCGCCTGTGCTGTTTAAGAGTCTCAGTTTTTCCAGCTCAAGCACCAAAGAAAGAATCCAAGGCTGTCTTCTTTGTTTCCAGAATTGTTTATTATATCTTATCTAAAATGTTCTCTCTGTGACCAGCCGAGGTCCGCTCAGCAGGCCAGTTCGGGGGCACACTCCCTGCCCCAGGGTGGGATTATCTTTATATACTACAAGCTACGTACATACTGTTTACAATTATCTTCCAATACGAATCACCTATATTGTGCAGTCTAGTTCTACTCTAAACAATCCAAGAATGCCAACATCACCCAAAAGATGGATGCCAAGAAGAAGGAGAAAGAAGGACAGAACACGCCCAGATTCCTCCACTTGACTCCAGACCCTTATTATAAACAATCTTAAAAACCTACTTTTACACCTTATAACAACCTAACTTATACTCTACTCATTTTTTGTGGCTTGTAATTCTTCATACAAGGGTGGTAATTTCTTCCCAGGGCGACAAATCAAAGGCACAGGGGTCCTGGGCACTGTGCCAAGACTTCTGAGTCCCCTGCCTGGGTCTCGAACTATCCAGGGAAGCTAGAAGGATGTCCTGGGTTCACACACTGTTCCACCCACCATTCACCCAAATAGTTGGAATGTCTACCAAGTTTCATGTTTCTTTTCCACTTTTTGACTTCACTGATAAACAAGTTAAAAAAAAAAATTTAAAAGCACTTTTGAACTCTTGTCCTTCTTCCAGAAGTCTTTTCTTCCTATACTTGGCATACTAGCCTGGCTATTCAAACAAACAAGTTCTTACTGTTTTTAGAAATTTTGGTCCTGAAAATACTACCCCTGGGCTGTATCATCACTTTTAATAAACTAGTTCCGAGGTAAAGAAATTATGTCAGCTGGAATTTAAAACCAGAGTTTTTCTTTTAGAAAAAACCACTGGAGAACATTACCCAATTCCAGCATTACTGTCACAGGACCGCTGCCAAAAAGCAAGCCACTTGCATCTGTCTCCACCCAGTGCCTTGAGCTGTGCCTGCAGAGCACACAGTTGCAGTAGGTACCACACAACTGGTGAATCCATCTCCAATCCCAGATCCAGAGGATGTGCATGTGATTCTTCACTGTCCATTATTTCTAAACACATTTCCATATGTCTGTGCATCTTGCAGAAGGTTTTCCAGTTGGCCTGACTGCCAGCCTCTGTCCCATTTCAAGCACCCCTCTTTTATACTGCAAATGCAGCCTGGCACACATTCCCTTCCACTAGCCAGGAGTGTTAAGAGCAGAACCCAACCACATCTAATTCTCTTCATCCTGATGAACACCACAACAGTTAATAGACCTGAGCTGTGTTCAGGTCAATGAGCTGCTTGCACAGTTCTCACCTCCTTCATGACTGGACATGCAGCTGCAGTTCTCAAGAGTGGTGTCGGCATGCCAGCATTGGAGATTATCCACCCATGCATGAGCAGTATGAGCGGTTTGGACAGGTACATGGCAAGGAGAACATTAACTGTGCTCAGCAATATGCCAAGAGAAAACAGAAACAGACTGTTGGTGAGATTCAATCCAGAGCTGGAAATCAAACAGGCAGGAATACAGCTTGGAGTGCTACCACTACGTGCTACATGCAAACCCCCCATTCGACATCAAGGGAGGCTCCTCCACAAAAGATCTTGGGGGCATTTCTTCAGTTCCAGAGAGCCCTTTTTCAGAACAATTAGCCCAGTGCATTGCTACAAATAAAAAAAAATAAAGAAAAAAAAATATAGCAACAGTCTATTCCAAAACGTGTTATTACTGACAGGCTGCAACAGAAGAATTTTCAGCTGTTTTAACACTTATTCGTAGAGATTATTAATTACCTTTCAACCTCAGCACAAACACAGTATGGAGTTAATTCTACCAAAACAACAATATAGGTTGAAACACAACAATAATTCCAGCTAAAAAACTCTGCAAGGCTTACAAGAGTTCCCTGCTGTTCAGTAAAGTCTTTCCTAAGGAAGAACAACTTTTCAATGGTTTATATGAAAGAAGGTGTAATAAACACTGCCATCTCTGTAACTGTTTAGGCAGTATTTGCTTCAGCATCTGAATGGAGAGGTTAGAGCAGTCTGTCCAGATTTAAGTTTTGTTGGGATTTTTTTCCTATTTGTCCCACCAACATCACTTTTTGATGTAACTATCTCTATGCTATTACCCCCATTATTTTCTTGCCAAGAACACATTAGTTCATTATAACATAGTCATTATAACATCATTCATCAAAGAGCTGCTTTTTACATGAAACCAGATTTAAATATGTGTGGTGAAATCAGGCATTTTCTACACAAAGCAGTTGCGTCTAGGATGGAGTTACCCAGTTAGCTCATGGAAAACTCATTAGTTTCCTTTTGGCCTGGAAACTAGGAAACTAATGAAGAGTGTCTGAAGTCACAGGGGAAATAGGATCAGTTTTCCTGTTTTCTGAACATACTTTGATTAGGTGACATACATATACATCTATGTATGCATGCGTTTAACACACTGTTTAACACACTGAAGACTGATGTAAAACTAGCAATTTGTCTGCAACAAGAAGAAAATGTCCAGTGCAGCTAATAATAAAACAAAATAATCAGGGGAATCACTACCAATAAGTATGGATTTCCCAAGGTGAATATGCATTACCTAGTGTTCAATATAGGGTAATCTATTTTAGTTGTTTTGTGCTCAGTGAGGGCACAAATGTAGCCTGGTTTCCTCTTCTTGTGACAGTCACTGTTACTCAAGATCTTTAGAAATTCACTCAACTCTCTGTTAAATTTGCATAAAGCTGTTTTAAAAAGGAGACATCCAGAGAATGGTTATGAGAGTCTTGTTTCCTTAGGAAATTAGGTTTAAGTAGGGGAAAAAAAAATTAAAATAGGAAAAAGTAAGGGGGAAAAAGAGAGAGATATAGATATGTTCACTACAGAGAATTTCTGAGTTTCTGACTCTGAATCCTGACTCTATATTCATAAACTGTTCATGCTACTACAGGTATAATACTGTACACAGTGACCAGACTGCTGGAAAGTGGCTACATTTCTGTAAAGCAGGAGCAAGTCAAATACATATCCACACTGATTGTGCTCCAGATGCCTCAAGTCTTTCATTTTGGAAGGGATTTGCCCAAAGTTTCAGTTTTCACTTCAATTTACTAATTCTGCATAGTATTGCTCACTGTCTCTATTTTCAGCTGTCATTTCACTGTCTAACTGGAAGTATCACAATTGCTCCATGGGGAATACTAGACTAAATAAAACCTACGTAAGAAAGGGAAAAAATACTCATATTCACTTATGTTTCATTTCTTTCAATGTGTATCATTTGAGATTAAACACATTTTAATCTCTGGTTTATTTCTTGTTTCCTGCTGCTTATGAAGTGAGAAAAAAAATCCTTGATTTTTAAGTGGTCACTAAAATATATCTATGTCTATATCTATCTATGTATATCTATATCTATATCTATCTATATCTATATCTTTATCTATATCTAATCTATATATCTATTTTCTAACATTCATAAAATGTTTTCAGTAGCATCGTTTTTTATTACATTACATGCATCTGTATACAGTATAGGGATAAATAGCTAATGGAATTCTTTGACCTGTGAGCCCTCAATAATCCTGTGCAATGGTATTAGGCTCTTTCAATGTCTAAAGAGTCAACAAATATATTAATGTATTTTTTAATAAGTAACTTAATGCATTGCTTTTGGGGAAGATACTTATCAAAATATCACCACAGAAAGATGTTATTGTATTAGCTGTACCATAAATATTGTGTCATAAGAACCCTCAGAAAAGATGAAACCTCTTATTTCCAATACAAGTAATAGGTGATTCTAAAATATGTTTTGTATATCTATGCAACTAAATAAAGCCATTAGTGTATGAGTGTGGAAAAGAAGGCAATCTGTCCAAACTGATTAATATATATATACTCAATATTTTAATAGCTCAGACTAAAAACATACCTTCAGAAAAAACTTAGCTCAGAAATAGCGTATACATTTAAACTTTAATTTTACTCTCTTTATAAACTATTCAACATTCAAATTGCTAAATTGCTAATTATCTCAGCCTTCTGCATTTTTTTTTTTTTTTACCAGAAATAATTTTATGCTTTGAAAGAAGAGTATTGTGCTTGCATTTTCACACCTAAGGAAAGCAGCATATTCTCTATTCAGGATAAAAAAAAGAGTTTTCTGAGAGTAGGAAATACTTTTACTGATAATAGTTTCCTGTCTTAGAAGTCATTAAAAAGCCATTTTGTAAATGCCACAGAAGGAAAAATTGGAAAGAAAAGCCCACTCCGGTGCCATTAAAATTTACTTTAACAAACATTATTATGAGAAATTAGGACTCTACATTTGATACGCAGCATTACCAAAGAATGAAAGCAGATTTATGTGAGTGTCCCACAGTCATAATGCTACGGTCCTAAGAGCTGGATCTGTGCACTGTTGGATTACTCAGCAGTAGGAGCATGTTCCAAATCAGGCAGCACCGAGGCTGCAGCACTGACTGCCCTGAAATCCACTAAGGCACACTGTGCACTGTAGAAGTGTTTATGCTGGCTGCTGAAGAACAGATGAGACACAATGAGGCATGAAGCCTGCTGGAACAAAGCTCCTGTCAATGTTTTGTGAGCTGATCTGAGTTTAGAAAACATGTTATGTGGTTGCGGTGGGCTCGATCTGGCAGAAGACTGAAAGAGATATTCTGTACCATTTTCATTGAACATTTCTGGCACAACTTCTGGTTTAATTGTAACTCAGAGTTTGTCCCAATTTCTAGGAAGAATTATTTACAGTAATTTCATGACTATAAGGCCACCTTAAAGCCTAAAATTTTGATCAAGACCCTGAGTGCTGGGAGTGATTTTTCTCTGTATTCATTTTAGTGTTTTGATTTTTTTAGGCTGTGTTTAATGGCTACACCAACCCGTGAAAAATGTTTGCAAATTGAGTACCTGCCAGTAAACCCCGCGATTCTGTTAGTAATTCGTTACTTTGTTGTGTGCGGATCCTTGCTGAAAAAAAAAAAAGTGTGCCTTATAGTCTGGTGTGCATTATATATGGACAAAGTTTGGAAATTTGCCGACAACCCAGAAGTGCGCCTTATAATCCAGTGCTCCTTATAGATGTGAAATTACTGTACTTTGCCTGCTTTCCTTTGCACGGAAGCTCAGGTTTGCTGTAGTTCTCTTCTGTCATAATAACAAACCTAAAGGGCCTACTTCTGGTGTTACTTATGTTAACAAAAATCTAGGGGATGACTCCTTCTATGCATTACCTTAGTTTACCTTGTGACCAACCCCAAGGCTATCTCTCAGCAAAGTACTTAGGGACCTTGTGAGCAAATATTTTATTTGTCTAAGATGGACCTACAATAGTGCCTTGATCTGAAACAGTAGTGAACTTTTGAAGCAAATCTTCTATTTTGTACTTTGGCTCATATCACAAATGGACCTCAGAAGTCATGAGCTGGATTCTTGGTCTTTACATCCAAAAAAGGGCAATGAAGCTGGTGAAGGGTTGAGATAGCAGGATCTAGCCTGGAGAAATGGAGGCTGATGGGGAACCTTACGGCTCTCTACAACTATCTTAAAGGAGGGTGCAGAGAGGTGGAGATCAGTCTCTTTTCCCAAGTAAGGAATGATAGGATGAGAGGAAATGGCCTACATTGCTCAAGGGGAAGTTTAGATTGTATATTAAGAAAGATTTCTTCATCAAAGATATAGTCAAGCACGGGCCCAGGCTTCCCAGGGAAGCAGTTGTGCCCTTATACTTGGAAGTCTTCAAAAGACATGCAGGTTCAGCACTTCTGGACAAGACCACAAGTGGTGGACCTGGTCGTGTTAGGTTAATGGTTGAGGGTTAAGGGTCTTTTCCAACCTGAATGATTCTATAAACCAAAATATGTGCTCCTTGTGTGTGTCTAGTGCATCCTTCTGCTAAGGAAGGCTCAGACCAAGGGATGACACTTAGTAAAGGAAGACGTTAGTAAATAAACCTACAGACAGCTGCTGTGACTTATATTCAGTATGTTCTGATTGTCCTGACCTGTCATCCTCCTGTTGAGTCTCCTGAAAAGAGTCAGCTTTATGCTTTTTCTACATCTAACAATTGAACTATTGTCTAGATAAAGCAGTAATGCATTAAGACTGTGGAAGAAGCTTCAAGATCAAATTTAGTGGAGTGGTAAATTGTGAGGTAAGAAATGGATGCCCGATGCAGTAATTTTCACCAAATCTATATTTTGAGTGCATATAGTACCAATTTAAATTAGATAATGCAGAAGGAGCAGCAAGGTTAACCAGAATAAAGAAAAGTTTATAATCTACAAAATTTTATGTAAGCGATAAACCTGTACTTCCAGGGCATGCACAGTAGGCTGGCAAAGCTCAGAAAGTTAAAAACTATAAGAGAAAAGGGCCTAAAATAGTCCTGGAATATGTTTGGTTTGGGGATTTTTTGCCTGCTGAATTTTTTTTTCTTTTTTCTTTTTTCTTTTTTTCTTTTTCTTTTTTTTGTTTTCCCACGTATAACTCTTTTTCTGAGATACAGAACATAAACATTATTTTTCTGAGCATTAACATTATTTCAAAATGGCATACTAAACTGTTTTTAATTGCAGCGTAGAACAATATTGCAGACTTTGCTGTTTGGAATTTAGTCAAATGGCCTAGGTACTGTTCAAGGCAAATATTTCCTTATTATTTTGTCACTTGCCCAAAATTTACCTCCAAAACATATTGAGAAAGCTTAGTGTCCAGGAAAATCTAGACAAGATGATCATGGATCAACTCAGCTGGATTACACCATTACTAGGATTAGTAGATGATGGCTTGGTCATCATCCAGATGATGTTAGATAAGAAATTCACCACAATAAATTCTGAGGAGGATAGAAAAAAATAGACATTTTGTAGATGGCCCAAGTAACACGATGCAAATCTGAAATTACAGTAATTTCACAATTATAAGGCGCACCTGATTATAAGCTGCACATCTGGTTATCCAGGGACACCATGGAAATTGTCCATACATAATCCACACCATTGTCCATAAATAAACCACACCTTATGATTAGCTGCACCACTGGTGTTGGCTGCATTATCCAATGAAAAACATGAGGCTTATAATCGTGAAACTACTGTGTAGTTCCAACTTTGAAGTTAGATTTGTTTAGTGCAGGTGCTGAGGGTGACAGTGTCTTGGACCAGTGGCATTCAGAGGTCCCTTCTATCTTAAATAATTCTATGACTCCACGATTTTTAATATTTTCTACCACAAACATACAATTACTTAATAAGGAACACACAACATGACTGAGGCCTTGTCTTGTTTCAAGGCTGTTTTTTCTTCAAACAGCATTTCACATCCTGGAGGAAAGAATTCCTGTGGTCAAAAGATTACAGTACTTCACTGGCATGAAAACACATGGCTTTTTACACAAATAAAAAAGGTTTACCTTAGAGCCTGAGCCTTTAATTTAAATAAGCTTACACTACAGGTGAACTGAAGTTATTTAACACTCACAGTCTTGCAATTACATGAATAAATGAGGACTCCAGAAGAAACAAATTCTCTTCCTAGACTCCTTCTGGACTGTGTTATCTTAAGTAAACTACTTAAAAAAATAACATCAAAGCATCAATATTTCAATAGTCGTAATTTTTTTTTCACTGTAAATAAATCAGTGAGCTGTTAAGAGCAAGTAAAATTTTGAATTACATGTATACCTAAGGCCTGAAAAAACAATTAATTCTCCTTGAAATTCTCCTTACTTCTCCGGCTGGTGACAGAAGCCATTTAAGTAGACAATAGATAATGTTCCTTCCTATTTGATGGATTGGCAACTACAGATAGAAATAGCATAATCAGGTCTCTACTTTCCGTATTAATTATTTGGACGTGCGCGCGCACACACACATTTATACATATATAAACATTTGATAAAGCAAAATTTACATTTTTGAAGCACTAACCTTTTATCTATAAACATGTGCATTAGCTAATTCTCCTCAAACTGGTAAAGTAGGGAGATGAATATTAATATTCCTTCTTTAGCTGAAGGAAAATCAAGGGACCATGATGAGCAGTAAGTGATTTTTTCCAAGTCCATTTATCAAATTAACATAAGAACTTAGCTGCAGCTTCAGTGCTCATTCCCTCACTTCATGTTGCCTCTAACTTGATTAATTTCTTATGACTAACCATTAATAATTCTGCATCATGCAATCATCCCTAGGTAAAAGGGAAGTTTATTCTTAATAAATGTCAGGGAATCTAAACAATTTTAGTGTACCACAAAATGTACAATAATCAGATTAATTAAAGTGGACTCTGTTTGATCATGGCTATAACCTGATGTACCGAGCCAGTAAGTCTCTCCCAGGTTCTAATTGCCAGATAAAATTACATTTCAAATGCGACAGGGAAAGAGAAAATTTTCCCACATTTAGAGTAATTCTTTTTTCTTCTCTGCCAAAATCCCTAATAAAGCTTTCCACTTCCTAGTAAGTTAAGAAAATAATAATAGACTAAAAAACCACAAAACTGTGTAATAAACAGAATCCTTGGTAAAAAAAGAGTAATAATTTTCAGTGAACAAAAAAAAAAACCCCTGTAATCTGACAGTGAAGTAGAAGGAATTCTACTTAAATACATCTGATCACCTCACTTTTAATCAGCCTCATTTAGCAAAGTACATATATGCATGCTTAGTATTAATTTGATACTGCCTTCACGGTCAGTAGGTCACAAGGACATACCTGAGCAGCCTACTGGATCTTTAGTGGTCCAAACCAACCAGTGAAGTAAATACAACATGTGAGAAGGTACCAGCCTTCTTTCAACCTACTTTCCTTCCTATAAACAGGCAATTTTTACTGGCTAACCCCACAGAGCCAGGTATGTGGCAAGGAGCTTGAGAATAGACATCAAATACAAGACTATCCACATTCTCATGAAAGATGACATGAACATAAAAGGCAGCTACAAACATAAGTTTCAATGATGACAGAATTCCAGATTCAGTTATTTCAGGAACAACCTTCGCTTCTCTTTCTTTGGTGGTAAGGCAAATAGGTTTGCCTGTCCACTCCAAAATGAGTTGGACTCATTTTGCTCTTTCAAAATCCTTAAGGAGTCATGGAGGGGAAAGCTTGGAAACTCTGAAAAGCTAATAAATCTTTACAAACAGCACATCGTGCTGGGTAGCTTAAGAGGTTTCACATCTTAAGCCTAAAGGGTTTTGGAAGTCACACAGACGGACAATAAAACACCAGTTTCTGTGTTAGAATTGTAAACTCCACCAGCTCTTAAATCTTTCTGGTTCCATGGGCAAAGCCCCCTTCCACTGAGCAATTTGTGTTTGTAAAAACCCAGCAGCAATAGCAACTCTACAGTGCCAGGCCATGCCCTTGCCTCTTGACCCCTCCTGATGCCAAATACTACATTACCCAGCCTTCTCTGAAGTGGAAGAGGAAGCAGGAACAATCAGGTATGGATATGATCAGATCTGAAGTTCCAGGGACACTTGGAAAAACACTATAGCTTTGGTAGGATTGCCCTCTTAGGAAAGAGAGGACTAGTCTCACATTTGTAATTCTCTCTGCCTTGAATGATCTGGCCTGTCATTTATGCAGATGGCAACACTGATGGACTGCTAGCACTGCCTGTAAATTAATTTCCAGTTAAGTGTACCATCCCCTTGACGGACAGCACTAACCCCTTCCTTTCTTTCTCCTGTTCCTAGTGCTTGTGCCAACAGAGACTCGAGGCACCAGCTGCAGAGAGAACATCAGATTAACCCTTCAGCCTTTTCTAATTTGCATTCTCCTGAGCTTGGTCTCAGCTTCAGTAGCTGCATCAGCTTCAGCAGCTCACCTTTGATAAGCAGAGCTTTAGCTAAACTTTAGCAATCCCTTGGAGACTCCTCCACTCCATACTCATGAGATCCCATTTGGAGAATTTTCTCCAACTCTGGGGTCCTCAGCATAGGAGGGTCATGAAATCACAGAATGCTGTGAGTTGTGAAGGATCCACAAGGATCATTGAGTCTGGCTCTTACGTGAATGGCCCATATGGGGCTCAAACCCATGACGTTGGTGTTATTAGCACCATGCTCCACCCATCTGCACTGATCTGCATAATCAGACATGGACCTGTTGGTGCGAGGCCAGAGCAGGGCCACGAAGAGGGCTCAGGGGATGGAGTACCTCTTCTGTGAGGAAAGGCTGAGTTTGGTCACCCTGTTCACCCTGGAGAAGAGCCTGGGGAAGTACCTAATGGAGCCCTACAAGTGAGCTGGAGATGGATTTTTCACAAAGGCATGAAGCGATAGAAAACGGGGGAATGATCCTGAAAGAGGGTGGGCTTAGATTGGATATTAGGTGAGTGTAGATTAGATATTATGAAGAAATTCTTTATTGTAAGTGTAGTGAGACACCAGAATAGGTTGTCTAGAGAGGTTGTGGATGCCCCATCCCTGGAAATCTTCAAGGACAGGTTGGATGGGGGCTCTGAGCAGCCTGGTCTAGTTAAATATACCCATGTCCATAGCAGCAGGGTTGGACTACATGACCTTTAAAGGTCCCTTCCAACCCAAACTACAGGATTCTATGCTTGTACTGTGGATCAATAAATTGATGTTTTCAGTCTAAAAGCACTGCTAGAGTGGTACCTCCACCGAAATCCAAGGAAAATTTTTCTTCTGAAAGCACCCAGAGGCCAGAGCACACCTTTTCGATTAGGCACATTGTCAGTAGCACATATCTAGCACTTCAGCTGGACAAATTTTCAAAACACTATAACACAAAACACAAAGGAAATCCAAAATTCAGAAGTTTTACTAGAAGTAAAGAACTCCTTGATTTCATGTGGTTATCATGTGAATAATCTGTGATCCTAATATTTTGTTTACGCTTACTTCATATGCCACACAGATTAGCCCCTTACTCCAAGGGCTTCTATCCAGAGTTTCTGCATAACTGCAGCCTTCAAATAGATGCATTTTTGGATAAGCATGGAGAAATAATCCCCATTATTTTATATAAATCAGACTTTCCAGATAACAGCAGCAAATCAAAATGAGCTTGAGTCACAAAAGGGGAATCATATAAGACATGAATGTATCTGACAAGAAAAATGAAATGCCTTTGTGAGAAAGGAATTTACATGTGTTTTTGATCAAGTCTCTGAAAGCCTGAACCTTTTCACCAGAAATGTCAGTAAATAGGTATTCGTGTAGTGACAGTGACTCAGGAGTATGAAAAGCTTTCAGCTGTTCCTTCTTCCATCCAGTACCAGCACCAATATCTTAATCTACACAATACAGTATAATTCTGTACTATAATTATAAAATTGGACATCCCCAAAATTTGGTATAATCTGTGAATAAATAAGAATGTTCTTCAAAGATAATTACCATAACTGGAATTAATACATCAGACACAGTCTTCCTCCTTCCACATTTAGCTGACTCAAATGTCTAAGCACTAACAGGAATTGAAAAAGCTTTTCCAGGAAAATGTTCGGTGTAGAAAAGATAGTGTACACTGTAGGTAACACAGTTCCAGAATAATGAAATCATATTCCAGGAATAGACACAGGTTGCTCCAGGCTGAGATAATGGAAACAACTTAGGGCACCATTTAAACTAAATCTAAATTATGTCTGTGTGAGAGAGCTATAAATTCAGACAGAAAGAGAAAGGAGTAGTTACATGACTGTGAGTTTACAGTGAAGCTCTTTGGATAATTGTTGAACCTGAGTTTTTAATCTATAATTGAGGTGATTATTTAATTTGAATTTTATTAGGAACCATGCACTGTAGCAACATCCTCTTTCAGTTTACAGATATCAGCTGGGTAAGATAGGCGTGAAGACCCAGAGTGAAACAATATACCTCACTGAAAATTCAGCACATCTAATTAGTCACCTAAAGGAGTGATTAATTAAGTTTGGTGGAAGGTTGCTTCCATCATACTAAATCCTTCCTGAAAATGTACAGATATTCCAATAATGAGAAGGAAACCAAATTATAGACGATTACTACTACAATTTCTAAGCTTGTAGAAAATATTTTCTGGATGCTACATACCACAGTGAAAAACCGGCATTTCATTTCTGGTTTCAATTATCAGAAGAATTTCATTAAGTCATACTGTATATCTTATAAATAAGACTTGAACAGTGAAAAAAATACGAATAGCTTTAGGAACTTGTATTTTTGCTAATGCATCATGTTACTAAAAAATGCCTTTGATTTTAATTGCAGTTAAATATTTGCATTAAATACAGATCATACTATCTAGCAACTATTAAAAACTTTTAAGATTGTTAATGATGTCTTACAGCACTTAGGTTACTAATGGATTACAAAATTCAGAAACAAAACCTGATAGGTTGAGAACCAGTAATATGAAATAAATTAAATTTCCGTATACTTATTCTCTACTGAAAACAACGGGTGAAATCTCAGATATAACCTTTATTAGAATCATAACAACTGCCTAATTTTTTGTTGTTGCTTCCTTTCTAAGTCTGGTACACTCAACAGTCTCTTAGACAACACTGCTTTTAAAAGGTAAGACTGTCAGGTTGCATCTGTGTAATTTTCAACCTACTTTGATTTTCTGAGCATCAGCCACAAATTCTTTCTGTTATGGGATATTATGTTTTCTCTGTTAGTATTCTGCAGAACAGGAACAGAGTTCTGATGCTCTTCTTTCTTCCTTACCTGGGCAACACCCTTCTGACTTTCCAAGGAGCCTGCCTCAGCAGGGAGAGCTGACCTCATCCATTTAACACAAGAAAGGGCAGAACTGGGAAAATATCAGCTGAACATTCATCTCTTATTTAATATCAAATGTGCATTACAGTATAACCTAGCAGCCAGACAGTGCTGTGCTTTCACCTCTTCATACCTCACCACAGACAGAAACAGGTTACAAACCGGCAAGGAGGTTTATAACCTTATAAACTCAACTAAGGGAACCATCTTGGACTGAATAATGCAGTCAGGATCAGGTGTCCTATGTTTTCCTATGTTGCATAAATTTATAGAATGAGTAATTCATATCTCCAGATAAGCTGTAGCTTCATCAGGCATACAAATATGACTGTATCTGAAAAATGACAGCCAAAAAAGTATGTGAGCATTGGCAAAACTGCTTAAGAGGCGTTTGTTTCCTGTAAGTTGGTCTTTTTCAAAATTTTGCAAGCATTTACATTTTTGGTACTAAAGTTTTATAAAGACAATTCTTACAGAATCCTTAGTACTTCTGCCTTTAGAGCTCAGACTTAAATATACCAAATTAGATCCATTGAATTAGTTATAAGGTAGAAATTTTTTATAAGGAGGGGTGGTGAGACACTAGAACAGGTGGCCCAGAGAGGGGTGGTTTCCCTGGAAACTGTCAAGATCAGACTGGAAGGCGCTCTGAGCACCTCTGATATAGTTGAAGATGATCTTGGTCATTGCACTGGGATGGGACTACATGATCTTTAAAGGTCCTTTCAACCCAAGCTATTACATGACTCTAAATTGAAAGCCTCAACTATCTGGACAGAGAAAGGCACAATTTTGAACTAATGTCCTCACACATCAGTTATTAAACTTGGCTGGGAGGTTTTTCTTTCAAAACATGTTTCAGCTTCCTATCAAAAATGTTTTCCAAAGGAAAGAAAAAACATAAAAAAACCCCCTTCTCTCTGTCCCTTGACACCTTCCAGCAGGAAACACCCAAATATTTTTTTCCCAGACAAGAAATTTTTATGAAACATTACCTTCCAGGCTGCTTTGGTTTGATCAATATTCTACTTGCTTTTTCTGTCTTCCACTGCAGATATTCCACTTGGCTAAAGCCACTAAATAATCTTCCAGCCATAAGGTGAATTCTCAGAGAAGAATAATCACTACCATAACTTCTGTTTCTTTCCTTCTCCTCTCAAACCCAAAACATACTTAGGGTTTTTGCCAGTGCAATGGAACAAAACTGCTGGAGCCACCTACAACTTTCAACTCAAATATCATGCAGCAATTCCCTAGTAAGTGAACATTTACAGGACAACAAGTCATATGTGGATAGCTAGAGAAAAAAATTTCCTTCTGCTGCACTATGCAGAACATAACTCCAGGAAGACCAAATCTGATTAGATGAAATAAAAGATGATTTCTGAATAGCATATGTACCTGACAGGAATGCAAGGAAGCAAATCCCAGTCACCAAGAGTAGTTAGTGCAGGTCTTCAGCAAATTCACTAGACATCAGCAAATAACCCACAGTAGCGCTCCATATCTACTGCCTCTCAGCTGCAGCATCATATTTCACCAAGAGCTGTCAATCCAAACCTACGCTCTGGCATAGGGGACCCACATCACACAAAATTTTAATGTATTTACTGCTCCCATTTCAAGTCAGGTCATGGACAGGAAACATCCCCAATTAGAAGTGAGTTATTTCAAAACAAAGAGTAAGTGATGCCACATGTGACTCGCTGGCACTGTACTCCACCGTGTCCAAGCTGAGTGCGGATATACACAAGAACTGAGAGCCCCTTTGCTACATCTTCTCTAACATGACATTGTTGCTTATTGGCAAAAAACAGTTGAAGACAGAAGGTGCCCAAACTCAATTTTTCCAACCATTTTGAGATTAAGAACCTTTAAAAATTCCACAGTGGAAACATTTTAAGTTCAAACTCATTGACAATAAACATGCTTTTTTTCACTTGGGCTTTAGTAGTAACTCATGGATCTCCATGCAAGGTATATAATGAAACATAATCCCAGTGAATTAGAAGCACTTTTGTTTCAAGCCCTGTGACATGCATTCTGGTTTTTTTTAATTAATACTAAGGATACTGTAGTTATACCACTAATGAAATAAAATACAATCATATGATACATGCACTTTCTTTATCCAAGAGCTTTCAGAACAGAATAAAACCTCACTTTGAAGCAACAAAACCATAATCATGATTATTTGCTTTGTAGTTCTTTGAGAACTAGAATAAATTAAAAAAAAAAAAAAAAATCTATTCCCTTATACTGAAAGATCTCTTTAAAGCCCATTGTTTTCTTACTTGTCTCAGAGTATTTCTTCAGTTAAAAATAAACAAGGAAGATAAGCCAGCAAGCAAGTTCCAGAGATACACTTCTTCTACCTAGAACATGATCATTTTGCACTGCACTTTCTTTTCATTTTAAGAACAGAAAAGGCATCCTCCAGAGATTGCTCTGCGCCCAAGTAAGGGATGCAATTAAAAATCAGTCTTATAAAATGTTATTGTTTCTCTCAGAAAGGATAGCAATCACAGTCCTGTGCCACCTGAATGCAAATGAGCTCCTACTGTATCCCATGCAATTTGACCCTGTTCATCAGAACTGCTGGTCCCTGTGTGCTCAAACGGTAAAACTAGGATACTGAAGCTGATAATAGAGAAAATCAGCAGCTAGACTGGCAGACTGATAATAGATATTCCCTAGAAAATAACTTCTGTCTGGACATACACTTTCACTGTACTTCTGATTTTAATAATTTTTCAGGAAACATACGTAGATATTATTTTTAAAACAAAACCAGTTCCCTTCATCTACTAAATCAAGCACATTAGTACTGCAAACACATGTTAAATTATATTTTTATTTTAAAAAACTTATACATCCATGGTGTATGATATTGGTAGGAATAAAGTCAGTCAGATGCAATGTCTATTTTTCACTACTCTGCCTCTGACTACCACTATAAGCAACTGATGCCTAAGGAAAGAGTAAATAAGTGAGGGAATGGCAGGAATATTTCCTCAACAGCCAAGGGACTTCCCAAGTCAAAGTCTGTGTCTATACCTTTGCTCTGATAGGATTTCAGGGGGCTTTTGCAAAGAATTCATTAAATTATTTCACAGGCTGCTTGAGTAAAAGGATGTCCAACAGTCTTAAAATGTTTTGAAATTTTTCAGGCTGAAAAATTGTGTTTAATACCCAGATTCCTTGCACCATAAATAACCAGAATAAACAGTCTGTGCTCCTTTCCACACTGTTCAAGGTTATATAAAACTCTGGGATGTTGTTCAGGTTTGTTTCTCATTATGTAATAACTGTCAGTGAACTTCATCTCCTCATAAATAGAAGTTGTGTTTTAATTACTGGCTTTTTTTTTCTTTTGTAATTTCTGTCTCTCTTTTGAGAAAGAGATCCAGACCAGCATGTGAACTTCAGTACATGAACACACTGTGGACTTTAAAAGCGAGTATGCAGCACCATAAGACATTTTCTGTTCGTTATTCTTTCTTACTGGTGCTCAATTTTAACTGTTACTAAATTTGAAGAGAAATTTTCAAGGACTGATATACAGCATTTCTCCAAGACCTACTGTCTAAAAGCTAATAGCTAATTTCAGTACCATTAATGCAATAAGTGTACTCTAGGTTGGTTCCAAATACTAATTTTTTAACAATTATTTGAAGTGGAAATTGCATCTTCTATTTTTCTGAAAGATCACTTCATAACATTAAGTTTTCCTCAACTTTTTTTGCCACAAGAACTAGCTCTAGCTGCCCTTAATAATTTTGTCCAATTATCCAAGCTGGCCAGTTCTGTGCAATCCACATTTAAGGTACTCATCTTGATACTTTAACTAATGTAGCAAAAAACAGAATTAAGGCTTGAAGACAAAAAGAGAGCTAGAGGACTAAACATTCTGATAACATATATATATGAGAATGACTTGTCTTTGACATGCCAGCGCCTGATTTCTGCCACTCAAACTGTAGAGTAAGAAAATCACTTTTTTTTAGGGTTACAGTAATTTCATAACTAAGAAAAATGGGAAAAACTGAGAAAAATACTTTCCAGTGAATTGCTTAAAATCAAAGAGTACTTAATCCCGCATAAATAGATAGGCAGAAGGTAAATTAACATTTGTAATGCTCATGGAGCTATTAAATCAGCAGAAGAGTGTACCTTTCTTTAAGTGTAAGATCATATAGACATACAGGTTAAAAAACCCTGAGCATTTAATCTATGTGCTTTATGTGTTAAGAAGGCTATTAAAGAATTGGCTCTATGCTGCTCTTTTCCTACAAGATACTCTGAAATGTAGAATTTATTTTGTTTTGCCATGATGAGATTGCACACCTGAGAGGTGGTTGTTGATTTTAGTACTAAACAGACACCTCTTTCTGTGTAGAAGTGCTAAATAACTGCATGTGACTATTTTGAGGAGGTGAACCAACTATGCTCAACAAAAATGGAGACAAAATCTAATCACAGTTCAGAAGTTACATTTAGAAGCTGTGTCACTCTCCACACATTTTTTTCAGCTCATGTTTCCAAATGAAGTCCTAGATGGCAAAAAGCAATGAAGAAGTTAAACATGCAGTCCACTTATGCATGAGTTACAACACACAGTAAAATGAGCTGTAAGCATGAGGAGGCTGTGTGGTCTCAGTCTGAATGCAGCTCTAGCACCACTATGCAACAAAGCAGAAAATGTAATTGATGCACACAGTAAAAGACCATCAGCTTGCAGAAGGAGCCTCACTGATTTTGCCATTTGATCTTCCATGAATAATTCTAGAGAAAGACCTAAATTAACCTGCCAAGAAAGCATCAGGGAAGGATCAAGCTAAAACACTAGCTGGTGTTCCTGGTAAATACAGGAACAGCACTGCTGCTCAGATCACAGTGTGTAACTGCGCTGGGAAATATGAAAATTCTCAATAATAATATTTTATTACAGTTAAGTTTAAAAGCCAGAAACAGCATATTTTGGCCAGAGAAGGATGTGGTTACAGTCCAGATCTGCAAACAGAGCTAAACACTTCACTGCTATTTTACTCACAACATGAGATTGGCTCATGAATGCTTTTGTTGGAAACAGTCTCAGTGCTTCCACTTCCAACACCTTCTGCTGGCCAGCATCTCCTACACAGCTGGGAAATTTCATTCTACTTAGCAAAAAGACTACAGCTAATTAAAAGCATTGTAGTCTTTTGGAAGGAAAAGAAAGGAGGGTATTCAACCTCTTCATCACTTCAAACAAAAATGCTCCCATTCAGTTCTGCTGACAATTTTGGAGTATACAAAACAATGCTGACTGAAATGCAGGCTTTTAAAACGCTTTAAATGTATTGAAATAATGCATATACTTAAACATTGCTTTTTTCCCCTTTCTTAGAACAGCTCTACAAAACCTTCTAAGGGGAAAAAAACAACAAACATACCATACACTGAAGTATCTCCAGCCTTTGAAGCACATATGGGAGACAACTCCAGCTAAGAGAAATGCTCCTGGTGAATACAGTGTACATTTAAGTACACTTAAGATACAATACAACCCTTCTTCAGATAGGCAACTGTTGTTTTGTCTACACTGATCGTTCCCAGATATGGGGTTTCTGCCAGTAATCCCCTGCAGGTCCCCAAGTCAGAACAAAAGACATGGATGTTCATACTGATGGCTTTCAGTCTTAGAAGTGAGAAACTTGGATTAATTTAATTCATTTAATTGAGAGGAAGGAAGGAAGGAAGGAAGGAAGCTTTACTTCAATTTTTTTTTCTCCTGCAAATCAATTTATAGTGCACTCAGCCTCCTCCAAATCTCTACACTGCTGCATTGCCAGTCACGGAGAAAAGAAGGTTCTGCACGACTGCTGCTGTGGTCCCACCCAAGTCAATGGGTGACACTATGGGGGAGTTAATTATTCAAATGCTCAGGCAACTGGAGAGGTACAAATGGGAAAGACAGTCATCAACATGTAGACATTTTATTGGGAAAATACTGAAAATATTTCTAATTGCTGACTCCTAGATTTGCACTACAATATCAGTGGAGAAAACTACTACATTGCAAGTTCAAGAGACTGATAAACTGTAAACTTCTGATAACAAGGAAACAGTAATACTGTTCTCGTGCTTTAATTTTTTATATATTTTTTACAAAAGTGAATCCCAACAATAAAAAAATAGTGACTCCTTGTTTTAAAAGTAAAGGAAATATTTTCAAAAGGAAGAAGCTCATTAATATACTGATGAAAATTTTAAATATTTCAAGATTCAAAAGAAATATTGAAGTACAGTAATTTCATGATTATAAGCCACACCTTTTTCACTGAAGAATCCAGCCTACCCCAGTAGTGTGGCTAATCATCAGGTGTGGCTTATTTATGGACAATTCCCAGCGAAATGCCAACCCAGAAGTGAGAGCCAGCCGGGGAGGCTGCCTGGGGCTGCCTTTAAAGGCTTCGCTGGTCTATGAAAACTGTTTGCAACTTGAGCACCTGACACCAAACCCCACACTGGTGTGATCCTGTTACTAATTCGTTACTTTGTTGCACATGGATCCTTGCTTAAAAAAAAAAAAAAAAAAATGCGGCTTATATTCAGGTGCGGATTATATGTGGACAAATCCTGTGCTTTACCCGGCTACCGGGATGTGCGGTTTATAATCAGGTGCAGCTTATAATTTTGAAATTACTGTAATTTAAATAATATCCCACCTTGGATTTTCCACCTCTTATTTTCATACAAAAGAAAACTTTAAAAAAATGCTCCTAGAGTGTTTGAGACTCCACTCATAAAATGGAGAATGCCATAGCTAGATTCAGAAAAAAATAAATCTGAAAGAATATATTTTGTAAATCAAAAAAATGCTCAAGGGTGTTTATTTTTTGTTGATTTTAACACATTGCACAATACTGAACTAAAAATATGTCTTCAACAATGTGAAAATTGGAAGGGGGAAAAACATCCACCTTGAATGAGGCCTGGCTGTGACTTTTCATTCATGTTTATTCTCTACAGAAAAAAGAAATGCATACTTTTTCATTTTTATGAGAAAGTACATTTTTGGGAGGATGAAACATCACAGAAGAGAAGCAAAACAACACAGAAGAATAGCAAATGTTTAACCAGGAAATCTCTCAAAAGCTTTTTCAATTTCACACTGCTCCAGTACCCTATTTATCTGAACATCTTGTCTGTGCATTTTGCAAATTTCCAAGCTGTTATAATGCTCCCAGACTGACAGTGCCCAGCAGAGCCAGGTAGCAGTGGGGCCTCATTGTGCCAGCCGCAGTACAAAACACAATGGCACACGTTTTATCTGCCCCAAATTGCTGCTAATTCCAGCAGCTGGGACACGTGGCTGATGTGTGATAGCACAATCACAGCTGTCAGCCGGGCCCTTCTCCAGTGATGCTGTCATGATTTCACACATGGGTTTAAAGTAATATTTATCAATCCCATGCATAAGGGCTTTATTCTGTGGACAATTAAGCATTTGAAATCTCTCCAGCCACTGACTTTTCAGGAAACCCCACATTACCCAGGCTCTTCTCCCTCTAGCACAGCACACACAGAGCCAGCATGCTCTGCAGCCCTCTGGAAGCTGTCTAGGCAGAGTCCTTTTAGACACAGCTATTTCATTTTGAAAAAGCAGCTGAGGCTTTTTATTCCCTGTATGGTATTTCTGCTCCAAAATTGCAAGCGATCATAATTTCATGAGAAGCAGTTTAGACAGTGGAAAAAAAAATAAAAACCCAAACAAAATTAAAATCCCAGTTGGCTACTTTCTCTATGTAGAAAATAGTAAACTTACTACTAAACTTACTACTTGCTAAATATCTGAATTTACTATCATGCTACATAAACGGCCTAGTTTTGCCTGCACTTTCCATTTTAAAAATGGTATCAGAATTTTTGCACGCTTATTCATTGGCAAGGTTGGGCGTGACTGATAATCTTCAGTTTGAATGATCTGTGAACAATAGTCTCTGATACAACACTGCTTAACCACAAGCTTGTGGTTGAATACCTTGTATCCTCCAGGCATAACTAAAAATGGATTTTTAAATGGCACTGGTAAGGAAGCAACGCTCTTTCACCCACACGTTTTACTCAAAGAAGGTTTTTGCCCCATCTGAGTTCGTTCAGCATTCAGACAAAAAATGTAAGTGGTACTGCCCAGCAAGAAAGAAGCTACTCCTAAAACTGATTTGATTAGAAGGAAACCTGCTCTGATGATGACTGATCTCTTTCAGAAGATTTTTCTCCAATTACTCAGTTCTGTGCTTTGGCAGCTGGAGATGATGATGGGTCAAGTATCTCTTCAAGAAGTAATAACTTTTTAGAAAATTTATCATACAAAATCCAGATATATGAATAATAGCCTGCTTCTTAGCACCTGCTTAATTATTACATTCAGGCTATATCTCTTCTACAGGCATTTTTAATTTATCTCTAAGAGGATTTATAGGATGGAGATGATATTTAAAAAACAGATGATGAGGTCAGTGCAGCCCAAGGTATTTCATTTCAGCTTTACAATTAACATGCACATTGGAAGTGCTGGAAAGATCTCTGAAGAGCAGTGGATTTGTCAAATGCTCTGGCTGTCTCCCACGTGCATTTTCAAGGGGAGATAATGGAAGAAGAACAGCAAGAATCAGAAAGCCACAGACAGCTCTAAGAGAGAATGCTGCAAAAAACCCCAACATGCCACAAAAGAAGCACCAGATACAGAATTTATTTATTTATTGCAGTAAGTTACACCAGTGAAAAAGATCAGCTTTGCTAAATGGACCTTGTTGAGAATGAAGTGAGCTTCACTCTCTCTTGATACTTAACTTTCAACAGCCACACGTTGGTGGCAGAATTCATTGAACTTGTGTCTGTTTTTAAAAGAAATGTGCCTTCAAGCATTACCCTTTGACCAGTATTATTATTTCTATGTGCCTCAGGAAACACAGAACAAGCAGTTTAGATGCTGCCTTATTAGAGATAGGGCTGTGTAGAAGAAAAATACTAGGACATGCCATTAAACCTAAACTCCATGCACTGACCTGGAACCAGGGCATTGCTGGCCCTCTCTGGGAAAACCACTGCTTGATTGAACTCAAGCTTGGAAAATGTCTCTAAAGTGAACTGAAAGGATATGAGTTTGAACAGATCTACTAAATACGTATATAAGCTATACTACACAGCATGCATCCCAATGGAGGGACAGCATTATATAACTATTATTAAGGAAAAAGCAGCACTGAAGGGGAAAAGCAGAGAAGAAGGAGAAGAAGGAAGATAAAGAAATCTGGAAAGTAGAGACCCGTGGGATGAATTAGTAGAGAAGTGTCAGTAGTTTCATTTTCACTTGTCTCCCCAGGCCTTGGTAATGCCTATAGCTCAGCTTACTATATTTAGAAATAGATGTCTTCATGCAGGTTTATTCAGTTATTTGAACTGGAAAAAAATTCTTCAGTAGAAGGAGGAGGGTAAAATATCCTCTTGTGCCACAAAGACTGAAATTTCAGATTCAACTAAATCTTCTGTAGAATAAGACACCCAATTTTGAATCACAACTTGGGGTTAAATACACTTAATGTAATTTCAGCTTTAGTGGTTGTATATGAAAAAGCAGTCACTTATCTCTCCATTTGTTTGCAGCTCCAGTCTCTGAAAGATAACTTGTTTTTCCAGGCACAGTTGGCAGGAAAGTCAGATTTGCAGTTTTTGAGATACCATTATTTTCCTTTCCATCAGCCCTGCCACATATTTGCACCAGAAACAAACCAGCAACTCTTTGAAACTCAAAAGATTTTTTAATTCCAGAGGAAAAAAATCCAATAGCATTTCTGACATGAAATACCATTTTTTTCCATTATTTGGGTGTGCCATCTTTATGCCACCTGAACAAGAGAAAATTGGGATCAAATTAAGAGTTGCTCTAAGTTACTTGGTACCAATTCAAAGGTAAAGCAGGGAGATGACTGCCTCTTAACCCTATGGGGAGGATTATCAGGCAACCCCAACCTATGGAAAGGATAGCTGTGTTCTGAGGGGGAGAGGAGTGGTTACTAGCAGTAAATCTGTGGTCTGATGGAAAGTTTCACAGGGAGAGCAGCAAATGCTGTCCAAAATGGATACAAATATGTTGTCAAGTTGCTGTGACAGATCCATTATGGGCGAGCAGCTTAGCAAAATGAACTCGATCTCAACTGTCTCACAATATAAATGCCACAAGCTCAGAAGGACCCGAGCTTCCACTTCCCTCATCCCTTACTCTGAGCTTTGCAAAAGTGAGTTGGCATTTAAGAGAAGCAGCAGGTCAAGGAAAGCCTTATTCACAAGAACAGCCACTCTGGGAAAGACCCTCCTGTTATATGCCAAATCTGCCACACTGTGAAATTACACATTTTCAAACACATATGCTCCCACAGTTGCTCTCTTCTTCTCCAGCTGCAGAAAGCAAATTTCCGTGCAGTCACAGAAAACAAGTAGTATATCTATTTACATATTCTGATTTCTCAAATTACACCAAAATTTGTGATAGCACATGACATTTTTTTCCCAGCATGAACTAATGAAAGAGCACAAGAAGGATAATGATCAAATAGTGGTAGAAACCTGTAAAATGACATTTTCCTCATGATGTATACAAGTGTCAATTAATGCTAGAGCTTTTAAAACTTATTCAGGTTTCAAAACCAGAATGTTTAACCAAAGTTAAGTTTTATCATAACAGTTAAGGCCACATTATAATCTTTGCTCACGCTTATGTGAGTGTTCAGCAAAAGGCATTTCAGCACATGTTTAAGTCTCATTAAGATCTCAAGAATGAGAGCCTTCTGGTTTGCTGAGCCAACAAACCAAACTCAAAGAATCTTCAGAATAACCACAGTAGCAAGGCAGCAGAGTGGGGACTGAGAAAAGGTGAAGTACACCATCTCCACCATTCAGGAGGATTTCTCGCACACTGTGGTGAATTTAGTAGGAAATGAAATAACCTACGAGATTTGATATTATTTCTTCCCTTTAAAATTACTTCTAGAGCAGACATCAAAGTTTCATAGAGGAACTCTTGCTAATTCAGTACAGTACAAATATTGCTACATGAGTAGATCTGAGTGCAGATACACGTGGAAGAGTATATCAGAGAAAAGTCACAGTCAAGTATGTCCTTCTAGCCAACATGATGAGAGAAAAAAGTACTGTAGATGTCCTCATTGTAGAAAATATAGACAACTCCACTTGTTTATTAAAATTTAACCCTGGCCTTGCTCCAAAGCCCATGTTTGATGCCACAAAGTAGGAAGAATAGCAAGGACTTCTTCCTCGCTGATGATCAGCTAGTTTAGTGTGTTGCTCTGCAGGACAAGATACTTACGTAACTTGTAACATGTAAACACCTAAGTTACCATTTTCAAATTATGAATTTATGAGACTGGATAAAGAAACAGCCATTAACATAAACTGGTAGACTGCCACGAAACCAAAGGAGAAAGATAACAGGATATCAAGCCGATTAGCATGAACTAAAACTGAAACAAACAACCCACACATTAAAAAAAAAAAAGGTAATAAACCAGCCTCCAGTCTTCCGTATTTACTGCACGTAGATTGTCAGGTTGTTATTTTTACTGACATCTTTCTGAGCCTCTGCATGTTGCAATACCCTCTATTAGAAACAACACTGTCAGAACAGAAATAGCTTCATTTTCAGCTGTCTCCACTAAAACTTTATTTTTAACTTTCTTTCAACTCCAAATTCATCTCTGGGGGGAACAATATCCAACGTATGACTATTGAACCATATATCATAGTATCACTGTAATAAAAAATCCTAATAATTAATTTAAAAGCAAAGCAATGTGATAACTACAGTAATTTCACAGTCATAAGCTGCACCTGGTCATAAGCCGCACTTATTTTTTTTTTGGAAGCGAGGATCCATGTGCAACAAAGTAATGAGTTAGTAACAGAATCGCGGGATTGCGGGGCTTACTGGCAGGTGCTCAATTTGCAGTTTTCACAGACTGGCGAAGCCTTTAAATGTAGCCCCAGGCACCCTCCCAGTGCCGTGGGCCCCAGCACTCCCGCCTCCAGCACTGGCTGCTGCGGCCCCCCTCACCGCGTAAAGAGTGGAGCCACGTGAACAGCGGAGCTGGCGGCCACCCTTGCCGTGTGAAGAGCCAGTGGCCCTGGCTGCGGCTCCGCGGCTGCTCCCTCCTCGGCTACCCATGGCTCCGCGGCAGCTCCTCACCCAGCCAGCTCGCGCTTCCGGGTTGGCATTTTGCCGGAATTTGTCCATAAATAAGCCACGCCTGGTGAGTAGCTGCACTTCCGGAATCGGCTCGATTCTTCAGTGAAATAGGTGAGGCTTATCAGTGTGAAATTACTGTAATTTTTTTAACGTGAGTTTGCTCAAGTTCCTACATCTGTAGTGCATGCTCACTGCACAGTTTACCTCTCTTGTAGTTTTGAATCACATGTAGATTGTGCTCCTTCATTTTCTCCACACACCAGTTACTGGCTTTATTCCTTAACAGAAAAACAACTTTTCCCAAATACCTTCAGCATATTTTATTCTCTTCTGTGATCCTTAGTGGACCTGCCTGAACCTGGCCATTATGGCTCCAATTTCATCTCCTTTGTCCTTTTGCTTTGCTCAAGCTTTGCAACTGATAATAAAAGCAGAATGAATAAAACTGGGGAGTTGCCATCACAACAAGTAATTAAGCACTAGCAATGAGAGAAACCCAAGACACTGAACCCAAGACACTTCAGAGATAATGAAAGGTGTTTTTAACTGTATTTGTTCACTTTCCCATCCCAATCAGCTTCTCGCTGTGGCTCCTCCACCATAACCTCTGCCACTGAACTCTCACTTTTGGGCTCTTCATTTCCCTCCCAGCTCCATATTTCCAACTTGCTGGAATGCCATTTCCTGAAATAGCTACCTGGGTGCCTGCCTCTGTTTTCCAGCAAAGTGTTGTTCCTTTTGGAACAATAAAAGTCTCACTATGCTTCTTCCCACATAATGAGTGATATACACATCAAATCCACTGGCTGATGTCTGTTTTCCTGGTGGATTTTAGGACATTAATTATGTTACTACAAAAAAATTTCAATATGTTTATAGCTTGACAACATTGTGTGTTACAGACTTATTCTGTCACTCTGTTTCTCGTTTAAACCTGTGATACAATCTATATTCCATTTCCTCAGGATCAGACCTTCCAGAACATTGGACACTTGCTCCTATCACAGTGAGGGAAAAAAATTATCTTCTTAGATCTTAGATTTTCCCTCTTTCAAGGAACGATCTATCTATGAAATAGCTTGATCTTTTATGCTACATAACAGATACTCTTACAAACATACAGAAACTCCAGGAAGATAACTCTACTGAAAAGGTTAGCTCATGGAGTTCCCTGATATGAATCCTTCCCTTTCTGGAAGGATGGAGAGATCCACATATTTCTGAAGCTCAATTTTTCCTTTTTCTGCTTCCCACAAGCAAGAATGGATTTATCCAATCCATGATAAAAGGCAACATAGCAATGGAAAAACATATCAATTTGATCCAGTATTCTCAATCACATTTATGTACACACGTGTATAATACTGATTTCTTTCAAGCTTTCCTGCAGTATGAGTGCACCTCTAATTCGAGCCATTCATGCTCAGACCCCATTAAGTGCCTGTCTGTATAGTAAATCGCAGGGTACTACATGCACACAAACTAAACTTTATTTTATCTAGGAAAGGACAAATTTCTGAGCTGTAAATCACGATGTACCAACATTTTAGAAGCTGCTCAGTCCATGCATGATATATAGGTCTGGGTGGCAAACTGTTCTGGTGCTAAAAATATTATCATATATTTTACCTTCCCTGGCATTTAATTTGCTTCATCCCAGTGTTAGTCTGGTGCTACCAGTTTGCCTTTGATGGTCAATATGAATGAAAAATGCAAATTAAAACCCCCAAACATATTTGATAACTTGAATGAGTGATCAAAGTAAAACAGGCTGAAAGGAGTGAAACTCTTTTCCACACAACTTCATAAAAAGAGAACTATGAAGTATGAAAATTGAAGTTTCAGAAATTTATCATTATGCTCAGACTAATAAAGAATGCACGGACATTTTTTTCCTACCTTCATTTTTAAAACCTAACCATAAAAAAGTTAATGTAAACAACATCATGTATTGTAAATAGGACTCAAAATCGTACCAGGAATATATATATTTATCTAGTCTAGATTACTTCAGAAAAAAGTTACCTTGCAATTGAAAAATGACATCATTAAGCAGTCTCCTAAACTGGTTTTCAGAGATGACAAACTAATAGCTGTTTATAATTTCTTTTTTTTACTCTAGAAATTTCTATCGCAACTTTAAGTTGCAGTTTCAACTTTTTCAGCTCAACTATCTACAGCTAAATGCACTTTTCTACAATGCATCTATTTGATTGACACAGAGCAGGACACCATTTGC
>VRYO01001463.1:64348648-64362266 GCA_009812075.1 Sialia sialis
AATAATAAATTCAGCACAATACAAAACTCTACCCTCACTTTAGTCTCACTTTTATGTACTAGTGACATGCTTGGACTTCTTTTCAAAACACTGAACGTTGATTAAATAGCCAAAGAGAAAATAGTGCCATTAAGTAATTTAATGCTGTTGACCATTACTACACCCAAACAATTATCTATTAAGGTGTGAGCCCATGAGCTATACATCAATTACATCAGATTTTCTGACTGTCTTCTCATAAGTCCAAATATCCTTTTTCCCAATAGAATATCTCATTTCAAGAAATACGTTTAATTGAAGCTACTTTTTTTGTTCTGAAATAGCTCCTGATGTTTATTGTTTCAAAATAAAGTGGTCATTTATAATAATTTAAATCTTGCTTTTGAAGTGTCATTTGGGAGGAATGGAAAGAAGCAAATTTTAATTTCACTGCTACTGGTGAAAATGCAAAAAAAGAAAGAAAATAAATTGCACTTACACTTGCATAATCAAGATCAATATTTGTCATCTGGTAATAATGTAGTGAGACACATCAAATTCAACTTACCCAGCACATCAGATGTCCATGAGCCACAGTTCCACCTCAATCTGAAGAAAACTTGACCTGTTGAATATGAGGCAACACATTTTCACACATGATGAAGTCTTGCCCTTTTTAGAACAAGCTAACAAAACATTGATTTCTGTGGGGAAGGTCAAAAAGCAGTTTAACACCACAAACAACTTAGGAGCCCAAAACTTTCTTTTCACTTTTTGTTATAATTCAAATATGAACAGAAAATTTTTATTTCTCAATCAGTGATCTATCTCATTTTAATATTTATACAGTGCTTACTGTGGTCCAACATTTGGCTCTAAGAAGTATCTCAGAAGGATGTACAAAATCCCCTAGAGGTTACTGGTTGTTAAAAATTGGTATGCACAAATTCTTATGATGCCCTTTGCAAAGACCAGAAAAAAAGTACGTTTTTCTTCCTTGACTTCCACTTCTCATCTTTGCTCCATTCTATATATTTTCTCTTTCAAAATCATAAGAAGGGAATGCAAAAAGGGAAATGGAAAGAGACAATTAGGACTTTCAGGGGGATGAGGGGGCTCTTTTCTGCCAACAGTTTATATCAATTACATTTTTACAAAATCAGCTCTCTAAAATTCATAGCTGTCAAGTATTTAGTCCTCTTATATTCTCTCAACCTGAGATCATGAACAATTTCACTGAAATTTCTTGAGCTATAAAGCAAGACAAACAAGACTCCCTATCAGCCTGGATTTGCTAGAAGACAAGCAGAAATCAGAGGTGTCTAACACTCATAAATGTATGTAGAACACTTTTATAATGTTAACATTCTTGAAAAGAAAACAATTTCAGTTCTCTATGAGCATGGCAGTAATGTAACATAAATATGATCTTCAGGTGATACAACACACAATCTCCATCTTTTGGTGCACAGAGCTGTGCTATATTAACTGCCTCTCAAGCGAAGCACAAAACATGAATCCACCATTGCTGACTTACATTGTTTCACTGACTCCACTTAAGCAGCACAAGAAATCTTGTTTTCAGAGTAATCTATGAAAGAGTCAGGATCATTTAACCTATGACACCTGATACTGTTTTTTTTTTTTTTTTTTACACAAGATCTATTAATGTTTGCCTTCCTGTTATTCTGTCAGTCATACGGATGCAGGAAACTTGACTGCATCAGAATGGGATCAGTAAGCAAAAGCTCAATTCTATTTCCACCCAACTGAGTGGCAGAACTTCCATTAACTTGATAGGGAGTTATAGCAGTGCCTGAATGGCAAATGCTATTCTCCAGGCCTCCTTTTCTTGCCTTGGGCTAGAATGATATCCATCAATATATTAGGATATAAGAGGGAGAAAAAACCCCAAACATTTAAAAATGTAGTTGTTTGGGATAGCTGAGAGAGGGGATTATTTCCATGGTTTCTTTGTTTTGTGATGAGCCATGTTTGCACATAGCTAAGTGCAAACAAGAAAGTGAAATCTAACACTTTTATGTGCTGCAAGGTTCAAACCAGCAGTCTGGCTTTATAATGCATCAGGAAATTTCCTCAGGAATAATTCTCCCACAGTGTACTTGCATGGTATGAAGAGGAAAGAGATGCAGACCATCAACTTTCTGCTGTTGCCTGCAAGCAAATTGCTTTGTCATGCACTTACACCTTCATGTGAGAGAAGAGTTACACATCCCTTTGTGCTTATATGCAGCACTTGTTCGCTATTAGAACAGTTTTCCTAGGGAACATTTCAATAAGAGATGAGTTTTAAGTCAGCTGGACAATGCTCTGCAGTTCAGGTTAAATCTATCCACTGCTCTCAAATGAACAACCCAAAGCTGATTCTCCACCCCTGTGAATTATACTTCACTTTGTTTTACATTTCCTGTGCCTTGAATATCTTTGAAGTAATATTTACATTAGATCCTTGGAAGCAGTCAAACCTCTGTCTTTGAAACAGAACAGGAAATGCAACCAGCTCTTTTAGTCCCCTGCTGATCAGAAGGGTCTCTCTCTGCATTCCCCTGAAGGTGCACAAGTCCTGTGGGGCTGGACCTGAGTAGTCCAGGCATTTGAGCAGGCCCTGCCATAGGAAGAGCCATGACTGAGAAGGGCTTTCACAGCTTCTTCCTATGAGGATCTGAAAACGTTTTAAAGGTGAGTGGCAGGATAAACACTGGCATATCTATCTAATATCTCTGCTAAAGTTTGAAGGGAAAAAAATGTTTTAATGCTTTAAGCTCCATAATTTCTTTAAGAATATTATGTATGTTTTAAATCTATAGTGTCTTTATTTTTGTTAAGAGGAAAGTTTTTGAGTCAAAATCAGTGTAAGGGAAATATATTGGCAACATATTCAATCATTGACACAGATGTTTGTCCAGTTTTTAAAAATTAGCTTGAAAATTTACCAGTTTAATACAAAACATTTTTCTTCTTTCAATTCTTTCATTTCTTTCAATTTCAAGAAATGAAAGCATTTGCTTTTTATATCAAGATGGAGTTCATGACTGAATCTTCTCTTTGCTTCCTTCATTCAAAAGACCATTGCCTTTCAGTGCACAGCACACAGTTATGCAATACTAATGATGGAAAAGATCTGTGAGTGAATCCTGTTTATTAGTTGTGCCCTGTGCTGTTTGTCTGGAATATGGCTGTTTACAACAGTGAATATTTTATCTTTGGACTAACCCATCGTAGTAGGAAATGTACTGTTTGAAAGCTGATACAAATACAATTGAAAAAACATGCAAGTCACACAAACCAATATCCAATTTCTTAAAAGAGTTAACGCTTAAAAAAAGTATAATTTTCTCCGTGAGCAAACTATTTGGCATGGAATGTAATTCTGTCTTCCTCTTAAGGTTGTTTTACATTTGGCGTATATATGTTGTTATGTTAATTCTCCCTCAAGTAACAATTTAAAGACCCTCAGCTCTAAGTTATTATTATCCCTAATGTTGGAGGCAAGATATTAATTTATTGTTTCACGTATGGGAAACAACAACAGTTCAGGTATCACAGTGCCTCTAAAGACAGAGGCTTGTTTAGCTACTGCTCTTTCCCTATGCAGAGCTCCCCAATGAGCCAGTCATGATGGGACAAGCAGAGCAAAAACCACATGTCCTGAAGATTAATCTGCTCACCTTCATGGAAAGGACACACAGACAGCAAAAGTCATGCAAGACAAAGACAGTGTGGGATCCCTGAGGGGGAGATTGCTGTGTCTGTGGCTCCAAAGGAACAAGTACCTTGGGGAGATGTTGCAAAGATGAATTTTAAGAGAAATCCCATGATGATTCTCTTTTCTGCCATCTGTATGTGATACAGCAATTCCTATTTCATAGCTGTGGAACATCAGGAAAGCATACCTCAAAGCCAAAATACATGTGGAAAGATGAGCCTTTGATTTGGGGTATAAATTCAATATTTCATAAATCACAGAAGCCTCCACACTATACTACAGCAATTAACCAAGATAAGTTTTCATATTGCACTGTTTCCTAGCCATGGAATTCTGTAAAGCACTAGATAAGGATTGCTTCTTTCATGCAGAGCACCAGGAGACCGCTGGCAATTTATTTTAGAGGACTTTAGATAGAAACAAAAAAGGCAGTGTTGATAAACATAACTCCGCATTTTCTTTTTAAAAGAGGCTAATGTAAATGAGAAATTGAAAGTTTGGGGATCTGAGTTATGCACTGCTTGTGCACTCAGAAGATACAGAATTAACATCAGCAGGTCAAACTTTTCCAAGACTGTTTCCAGCTACGGTTCATTATCTATGGACTTGTGAAAAAAACACAAAAAACCAAAAAAAACCCACAACCCACAAACCAAGTCAACTACCCAAACCTAAGAGATTATCTAGTTCGATTGAGTAGATTTGCATAAAGGAGAGGGGGGAAAAGCAAAAACATTCTAATCAAACCATTGTCATAATGTTGTGAGACTTTTACAATGGAGCCAGTGAAGACTGCTCTTATGCTCCTAAGAAAAGACACACTTCTAAAATTTTTTTTAATGAAAAGCAAACAAAATTTGTCTTACCAAGAAACATTGAATTTCATGGCTGGCATTTTGGAGTGCTTTATCTCTAAACTTTAAAAATGGTGCTAGAAGAAGTTGGACCTTGTTAATTCACTAATATGACCCTGAGAAACATTGCAAGTTAACACATTTAGATAAATGAACGAACAAGTCAGAAGTGGGGGAAGGAAAGCAGCTCTGAAACACAGCTCTACATCACAGTTACCAAAGGTTAAAACTAAGATACAGTTCCAAAGAAATACGCAGCATGATTCTTTACATGCATTCAAAACATCTATCTACAATAACTTGACTAATTAACATTTCCCAGTATCACAAGTGAATTGAAGTAAAATACAATTATTGTGCATTTCTGACCTGGCAAAATGAAATCTAGTGATGCAAAATGCAGTGACGTACTAAAAGGCTGACAGCCACAAGCTGCTGAGGTCAGGTACTGCATTCTGGAAACACTCATGCAGCACCTGTATCATGGCAGAGCAATCATAGGCATGATAAAACTCATAGGAGGCTTGCAGCTGTCCAGCTCCCAAGATCACTTAATGAAGGAATGGAAATGAAAAACACTGCATGTCAGGGACAGCATTAAAATGAAGCATTTAAAAATTAATGTGTGAAATTATAACAAATACAAAAGTGTCTTGAGCATATGTGGGACAGATACTTGGTAGTCCCAAGCTGTGGTCTCACAGGGCTGACCTCAGAGGGCATGTCTGCAGGCTTTTCTTTCAAGAAAATGTCTTAGTTTTTTATATAGTTCTTTAGCAACTCTGTTTAAAAATCAGATAGAGTTCTAGATTCTAAAAAATAAACCTGAGAAAATATTTAAAGACCTACATTTCAGTTTATATATATAAATATTTAAATACAACTTTATGTACCAAACTTCTTCCAACTATTAAAAGGCTGAGTCCGACAGGATCAATATATGTGTTGTAGATCTCCTCATGGTAGGATGTTCTTAATTCTATGGCTTTTCTTCTTTATTCATAAAATTCTTATACCTTTATTTTTTAAAATAAAAACTTAATTTATAACAGGTAATAAAACGACATTCCTTGGGATAGGAGCAACAAAATCTTTTCCATTCTTAATTTTCTTCCCCATAAACTCATTCATAATTTCAGAACTAAAAAATATTAAAGGGCTAAGGTAAGACCAAAATATGGAAGACTTTAAGAGATCTTTGTTACCTTTCTAAACACTTTAGCATCTGTAGTGTCCCTGCTCATCAGATTACAAAATCTAAGATCACAGCTGTGTGTGTGTGCAGGCTGTTTAGCCTTCCAAACCAGACATACAAATAAACTCCCAGAAAAAATGCCTCAAATAAAGGCAAAGGGCTCAGGATTGGCGTATCTGCTGAAATACCTCATTCACAATCACTGAGTAAATCCATTACAGACACTGACAGCTTTAGGTCTATGCATTACGTTTTGGGGAATAAATGCCACCACATAGTTAGCCTTTATAGAGCAAAGCTTTGGTTTTTTATATAAATCTGTGTTTAATGAGCCTTGAAAGAGATGATTGCTAAATAACAGCCTGCTGCATTCAAGCTCAACTGCTTCCAATTATATTGTTTATAATTATATAATTGTACAATATAATGTGTGTCCAGCAATCCCTGAGTTTTATTACTGCACAACACTATGACACCAGCATAAATCACCTTTTCACTTTCACAGTCAGCCTCTTTCCCTTTGCTTAGTCAGCCAACACAAATGCACAGAGAACTGCACTTTTGACTGCTGAATGCATCAAACCAGCTTACCAGCCTCAGCAGAAATAAGAAAATAATAGAAGTGGTCAGCTCACAAAGATGAAAGGGGAAAGAAAGGTACTTTCCATACAAAGAAGCAAGGGAGAAACAAAAAGAAAAAAAAAAGTAGTTCAAAACTCTATATCCTGTTTGGGAAATTTTGGGTGTTTCTTGTTGGCAGATGCTTCCAGATATTGTGCCTATCCAAAACACTCATGAGAAATGCAGAGCAGTTAGCATCAGCAGGTAATGATGTTTGTATTATTCTTACTCCTGTATGCATACTCCAGCATTTGCTGCAACACCACCAAAATTAACAAAAATCTTATTAGCAAACACACCATTATGCTGTTAAACACCTACACAAACCTCTAATGTTTCTCTACCTTTGAATAACAAAATTTCTGCTCTTTCTTCCATCATTCTAAAACTAACCTAACTTCCAATCAGCAATTAATACATGAGCATTCAGCACATAATTATAACTCCTGCCACAGAAATGTAAGTCCCAGTCATTCATAAAACTTCATTTAGACTGAATAAGGATGCCATTTCTTAGTTTTGAGAAGCTTTGTTGCACACACCTTCCAAAGTAATAAAATTCTTGTTTTTAAATGTGGCTCAAAGCCCTCTGCCTCCTTCCTCTTTCCAAGCACACTCTCCATACGGGAATGTCTTCTTTTCTCTTTGGTCCGCAAGTCCTTACATTCACACCACCTTGGCCTTTTAATCAGTGAAGCTCCAACACTGCACCCTCCTGTCAGAAGGTCTCCCATCAGCACACAGCTACCTGCTACACTCACCCTCTCTTCTCTTTGCTTTTGGCTGCCTGTAAAGTGCCAACTTTGAGTTGGCCTGTGCTGACTTTTAAAGCTAGCAGCTTAGTTTTACCGCAAATCAATACACTGAATTTTGACAATCTGAAACTTTTTAACATTTGAGCCATCCTGTGGCTAGTAGTTGAGCCCTTAAAAGGGAACTTCAGGTGTAGGGCATCACATTTTCTAAACTATTGCTCTCTGTCCTCCTTCCTCATCAGCACTTTCACACTTTTACAATTACTGCATTTGCAGCCATCTGTACAGCAAGATGCCTCTCCCTGTGCTTGATGATTCAAATCACTGTCTTCTGAAATTCACTGCTATTGTTATTCTAACAACTCGGACAATTTACTAAATTGGGGGAAGTTGGTTTAAAACTAGGATTAATTTTTTCAGCATTACCAATAAAATTACTGCAATCCTCTTTTCAAGTCCATTAACTTCTATATTGCTCATTAGTTCCTAAACAGTCCCTTAACTAGAGTCAATGACTATAGCAAAGCAAGGGATCTGAACTTCTCTTCAGTTTAGATGCTGTTTGGGAGCTGTAGACTAAATTAAAAATCAACATGGAATTATAATTATGTAGTTATATTAAAATAATAACTGCATCACATTTGTTGATCTTGAGGAAAGGTTTCACCATTTTTTATCAAAACTTTTATATGCTATTTCCTATAAAGATTCCTCAAACTGATCTTAATACAAGTGTTTGTATTGTGTTGAATAAAAAACTATCAGGTAATGGAAAACATGATCACTGTCTCATAGTTTTGTAAAACTGGTTGTCACGTCAAGAAATCCCACATAAATGGCAGACACACCAATATTAACTTGCATTTAGATTTAGCAAATCATTTCCTATAGCCAAGCAAACTTGTTAAACAGAATCCAAGCAGAAGCCAAATAAAGGAGACATCCCAGGGCAGAAGGAAAAAGGTGCAGTGTCCCAACCACTGGACCTCTTGGCCCCTACACCATCTGGGGCTGACAGTGAGGCCACAGGGGAAAGCAATGTGCTGTCAGTAGGGCACATAGCACCACTTTTGCTCCCAGCACAGAGACCCCCACAGCTTCCAGATCTCCAAAACTACTCAAATGTATTGACCCAATTTCCAACCACTGTGCTGCCCTAACTACAATAACTGGCAGAGTTTCTCACTGTGTCCTCTCCAGGTGCTCAGCCTCTTCCTAGGTGAGCATCTGCACCTTGCCTTGAACTGGTACTCCTTACAGCAACAGGAATGATACAGAGACACTTCCTGCTAAAACCCGAGAACATAAATACACCTAAATTGCTAAAGCTGCTAAATAAAATAGGATATTTCTAAAATTCAGAGTACTTTCATTTGCCATCTAGTTTCCAGGTCTCTGGGATTTACTCTTTTACATCTACAAGCTTCCCTCTGCAAAAATAATGGCTGTGTGTTTTGGTTTCTTCAAACGAGTAGCAAGGTTTCAAGTGTTATCCTCATTCTTTTTTGATTTTGCTGCAGGAAGAGGAAGGGTAAATCTTGTATAATCTCCAGTAAGGACTCTGGCCATTCTGAGTGTGGAACCTTGAGGATGTTGCCTGGGAGCAGCTCCATGAGACCCCACTGTTCGTAAGCAGTGCCTGGTGCATGAAATGATGACCCCCCCATTTTGGTCTCAGTATTTTAAATAAACAGAAGCTTGAACTCTTTTCACCTGGCTTGTTTTCAAGTAGAAAATTAGGTCCCAGCAAAAGGGAGATGAAGCACTTGGAGAAGATTGAAAGCTAGGGCAGGGCAAAATTAAAACTGGCAGGGGAGGCAGAGCAAAACAGGTAAAAAATTTGTTACCAGCTGAGGAAAAAATAGATATGAGAAAAAAAAAAACAAAACCAAACCAAAGCAGTTTATATCTTAAATTTTTGATCAGTTTTCTTTCACACATATAAACATTACCTTTAAAAGGCTTTTTCAGTACATCTACCTGGACTTCTGCAAATTCAGAACTGTCATTTCAGAACTGTGATTTGGTTTTTGCCCATGTTCTTTAAAGGTTGTTTTCCTGACTGCTAGACATGAACATTTTGGACTCCAGAAATTACTGAATTGATGTTATTAAACATTTCCAGAATGTCCATGTAGTACAGGAAATTGTCTGCTGTAGAAGAATTGCTTCAGAAGATTTTTTTTACAACCCCTCTCTGGAGAAGTGGCATCATTAACTGAGGTAGTCAGGACTTAAAAAGAAATAAAAAGTCTTTGTAAGCACGAGTCTTCAAATAACAGTGTACACTTCAAATGTGAAAAAAAATGGAGAAAGTAAGAATAAAAGCAGACAAGTACGTCAAATTTAATAGAAAAGAATGTGTCTTCTTGTCCTAACCATTGATAAAGGCCATTTTCCACCACTCAAAGATATAAATTGACAGTAGATAAGAGAGCAGCTGAAAAGACTATGCATTAGATATTAGAATTTTTGCTGAGAAATAGAAATCCTGCTACTCTGTAGATGATAGACATAGCAAACACTTCAAACAGATCTCATCTCACTACCCATACATTTGTGACCTGTTGCTTCCACGGGCACTGCTAGCACATGCAGCAATTTTCTGGTGGGCTTTTCCAGTTACCTCAGAAAAAAATCTTCCCTTTCTATCTGCAAAGGTCCAGGAAAATGTACATTTAGCATGCCAAACTGTATGAACTTTAAGCCCTGAATTTGCAAAAGCTTAAAAGAAGTCTGAGCAATAAAAGCATTTTATAATTAATTATTTTGCCTAGTGTATGTGGGATAAAATGCGCAACTGAAAGACTTCACACAATTACGCACCCAGCAACTGTATTGCTGACAAAGAACTGTTGGTTACTCTGACTTCTATCTCAATCAATCTTTGAAAAAGTGCTCAACTATTACCAAACTTTATATGCATTAGCTTCCTGCCTTAAGTTGAAGTATTGCAAGAGGGTAAAATATTCTTGCTTCAACAGCTTCATGACAAAAATCTATCTCCATTTAAGAAAAACAAATTATGTTAGTGCATGTGGCTTTAAGTTTCTTATTTCTCCTTTCCTTGAACAGTCTTGTACCAAACATTTGCACAATAGCTTGCTTTAATTTATTCAGTTTTACACAAAAAGACTGCAAACATGTTTTTTCCATCTCTAACTTTCAGGTAACCCAGAACAATGGAAAAGAAAATGTGTGCTGTTTTCTTCCCCTATTTTGTGGATATACATTGATTGAAACAGAAATGAAAGTAGAAGTCTTTATTTACAGGTTCATCAAACATGGTATGCTTTAATCTGATTTAGAAAAGAGCCTGTAGATGTTATAATGTATTGGAATGCATAATGGCATAGGTAAAAAAAAAAAAAATCAATTAGGTCCATTTTGACAGAACACTCTAAGGCATTTTCTAAAAGAAATTAAAATTAATAAAGAAAATTCAAAGCTAGAAGTTTTTCCAACAATATTAGATTTTGTTCTGTACTGAGGTTCATGTCCTTGCTGACAGGTAAATACATTACTGCAATTAACCAATATACATCCCTTGATCAAACACTACAATTCCGCATCAGGAATCTAAATGTTCATGTCTTCTTTTTAAAATAATTTTACATCTGCTGAAAATACCCTTCTCTCCATGCCTTCTACCCACAATCCTTTCTTTCCTTAAAAAAATAGTTTCATTTCCCAGTGAAAATTTTATTAGGATAATTTTTAAGGCTATAGGGCATCAGGCCTATCATTCATGATATCACAGATATAATAATACATAGTTCATCCATTGGTCACACATTTTGACAGTGCATGTCAGGCAGAAATAGGTTCAAATACTGTAGAACTTGAAAGTGAACAGCTTTTCCATATCATACATGGCTGATTCCAAAGCCTGGGTCTTACACTGATATGAGGACCAGTTGGCTTTCCACATGGGATTCATCTGCAAGAAGACTCAAAGCCTGTCAGCACTGACATTCTAGGATCTCCATTTTCCACAGTGGCATAGTCTACTACTGTTACCTAATAGAAAAAAAAAAGACTCTCTCCTGCATCCTGAAGCACTAAGAAGGGCTGCTCTTTGGCCAGGCTTTCTGAGCCCTCTGGTTGTGCCATGAGCAAGGAGGATTATTTCAAAGAGCAATGACTGCTCTTTGGAGGTTTTAAGACTAATTTCAAACTTCACCCATGCAATCAGATCTCACATCATCTGTCAGTTATTCAAGAATGCAAAATGCCAATGGCCATATGTCTGAAGCCTGTGCCCAAACAGATCTTCAGTTTTCGGAGGAAGTGCTTGTTCTTGCAGGAGCTGAGATGCACCACTGAATGCTTCTCTCTCCCCTCACGTTACTTATTCACCTCTAAAAGCAATTTATTGGCTCAGTGGCTCCCTACCTTGCATAAAGGAGAAAGGACAACCTAGTTCCCTTCTGTGAATTCACATGGCCTCTTTGAACTCCTCACAAAGCCCCACTGGGAAGCTGCTCTGAAGCATTTTCTGGACTCTGGAGTGTTGCTCTCCTTCATGAAAATGCTGACATTATGGCTGTGTCTTCTTTCAAAGATTTTGTCACAGTTAAGATAGGCAGAGTTTCCCTTCTGGGCCTAGCAGTAATTCCCTGGGTTGTCAACCAGCTCTAAAAGCACAAGATAATATATAAAAAAGAGACATTTGCCTTAACTGCCTCTTACTTTCCAGAAGTTGTTAAATTCTCATACTTATTTTTCACCACCCTACTAAAACCATTCATCTGATGCTTTCCCCGCCTCCTTTTTCTCATTTTAATAGTACAAATTCAATTTTTAGCTCAGCCCTCTCAAACAAATGTTCCCCTGCCTGATTTCTGCTTGGACTTATTAGCAGGACTCCCTTGTATGAAATAGGATGCTTCATTTTTATTTTTTTTTTTAACTGTCCTGCCTCTCCTGAGCTAACAGCTAAGAGATGCAGCCTGGCTTTGCATAGAAACTGAGATGTCCCCTAAACCACAGTATAACTCATTCCATGAATCAAAAAAAATTATCAAGAACCAGCAAAGCCAGGAAACATGATGTCTGTGTACTGAAGTAGCTCTATAGGAACAAGACTGGGTCCAATCAGGCAGCTAGGATGAGCAAGGGATATGCAGTACCATTGCTGTCTCCATGGAAAGCCTCTTTAGCCTATACTGACTTCTGAAAACAAGTGCAGCACAGACACACCTGCCATGGATGTGCATGGAACCAGCCTGGCTCCCAGGGGGATTTTATTTGCCCAGACCTTAGAGACTGCAAGACCCACCCTAGAGTTCTTCCACGCCAGAGCAATCCACACATATTTGAATGGGATCTGTCTGGCTCCCTGTTGCCTGCTATGGGTAGCAGTGCCAGTGGGCAGCACTGCCTCCTGACCTGCACCATAGCATTGCCATCCTGGAGAAACAATCCCATGCCATTAACAGATTAGCAAGAATGGGGATGTGCACTTATTCTCAGCCTTAGTGATGGGAGAACATAATCAAAATAATTAGAACTTAAACTACACTCACACTGATGCTTCAGATCCAAGTCCCATATTTTTAGTGAGAAAGCAGGATGAGGGAGAGTTTCCCTCGTATCTCATATTATCTCTGTGAACATTCAGAGAAAAAAATTATGAAATGCAATGGTCTGCTAAGGCCATAGTATCCAATAATTTATTACAAAATAAGACCAGATATTCTATGTATTGAAGCAAACTACTGCATGGAAAATGGTGATGCAAGATAATACAGCGTGGTTATAGTACACTTAGAAATTTTAAATACAAGTATGTTTAGGGGTTTTTTTAATGTTTTGGCTTAAGAGGATTCTAAATCCCCTAAAAACATGCTTCTTTTCTGTACTTCATATACCAACCTAATTAATTCTATTTTGAAACACATAAATGGATCACATTTATTTTAACACTCAAGTTCTAAGACAAACAAGGTTTCATGTGTCTCAAATACTTGTTTCTTGATGGAATATTTTTGCTGGTCCCACACCTCCTTCTTCAAGAATATGAATTAAGATACAGCAATTTCACACTGACAAGCCGCACCAGGTGATTAGCCGCACATTTGGTTTGTAGGGAAGCCCATGGAATTTGTCCATAAATAAGCCACACCGGGTGATAAGCGGCACACTTTTGTGGCAGGAGCTGTGTGCAACAAAGCAACGCCACGGATCCTAGAGCCCACGGCAGGAGCCAGAGCCAGGCTTCTTATGCAAATGCAATAGAGAACTCGCCTCGCCTCATCTGTGAAACCAGCAGAAGACAAACGAAAGCAGTAAAAATATTCCACACAAAACCCACGCACCGCAAACCCGGTCCGCGTGTACCATGGGTGCCCGGCTTTTTATGCAAACGCGGTAGAGAACTCGCCTCGCCTCACCTGTGAATCCAGCTGAAGAAATGAAAATACTACAAAATCCAGAGAGAAATAACTCACTTTTTACTAAACTTTTAAACAGCTTCATTTTCAGT